>VWZV01011460.1:737587-962215 GCA_013397155.1 Irena cyanogastra | reverse complement strand
GATGGAGAGGCGCCGGGCGGGAGCGGCGCCGCCGGCCGCCCCCGCAGCCGGGCCCGGCCTGCTGCCGGGGCGGGGAGGCCCCGGTGTGCCGCCGACCGGGCAATGCCGCTCCCTCCCCTTCCCAGACCTGCCGGAGTTCCCCTCCCGGCTCCGGGCTCCCCGCGCCGGCGAGGACCGGGGCCGGAGCTGCAAGGGCAGCGATAGCTGCTGAGTGTCCCCCGGCCCTGCGTTTTGCAGACCTATTTACTGGCTACACGGGAAGAAAATAGGCTCCAGGAAGGGCTACGTCGTTTTTGCTGCTTCTGCAGAGTTCATTCCACCCTTGGGAATCGCTCAGACCTCGCAGGAGGGGCCGGGCTGCTCCGTAGGGAATTCAGGCGCTTTCCCTGCGCGGCGCGCGTGGGAGCGCTGAGCTCAGCTGGGATGGCAGCACGGGAGATGGCTGGGAAACCCTGGGGAGTTCGGGTCACAGATGGCAGCGGCCGTGTGTTGTCATTCCAGACTGCGCTCTGTGACCAGCTGACAAATTGAAACAAGTTGTAAGAATCTCTCTGCGAATGTAGTAAGGCTGTTTGTTAATCGTACTTGTGACTGCAAAGGATCATGAACTAGTTGTTGTTTTTTTTTTTTAAATGGTGCTACTGGCCTCCTACTCGAGTGAAGTCAATACTCCTCATGCAAAAAACCATGCATAGGGTTTTTTGTGGGATTGCTTCTGCAGGAGTGATGTAAACAAACTAACGCAGAATATTATGTGGAAAATGGAATATGGAGTAACTTAAGTCCTGCAGCAACAGGTGGCGGGGCTGAGGAGAAGAGAGTGCATGTCCTGCCTCTCTGTCATAGCACAATCTTCGTCCATTAGTGGTAGGGCTTTGCCTCACCAAAACAATGGCAAAACGCGTGGTGAGGTGAGCACTGCCGTCGCAGGAGGACGCTCTGCAGGGTCATGCAGCATGGAGCAGTTGTGCCCTGGGGCGGTCAGGAGGCAGTGAAAAGAAGAAAGAGCCTCAATTCAAAAAAGCAGGCACTTGCAGAACATACACGTTAATCAAATCACAGTTCTTTCCCACGTTAAAAGTTTTTCTTTCCACCCAGAAAGTATACCTGAAAGAAAATACTTCAGGATCCTGAGGCACTAAATCAGTGGCAAAGGAAAACAGAGAGATACTGTGTATCATGAAAAAAAAGTTCTCAGAGTCAATCTATGCAGGCAAAGTTGCCAAAACGGGGTAAGACTTGCTTAAGAATTTAAAGCACAACAGCATGCTTGGCTACAAAAGTTTAAGGTCTTGGCTTTTCTCATTGAATCAATAAACAGAAACTGAAAATAGACAGATTATACTATAAATTTATACTGAGCAGTTGAGATAAAACTTGAACAGAATAAATGAGAAGGCATTGTTAGGAAAAAAAGCTTGGGAAATGGTATCAGGATTTATTAGGGAAATGGAGAAAGACATATTGTCTCAGATTTAAAAAGGAAATCTCTTTAAAAATGAGGCCTAGCAGAAAGAAAGAAAAGGAACCTGCTAATACAACAATACTTTGTTTTCATGGAAAAAGCAGCAATGAAAACAATTTGAGAAAAAAAGGGCCAGGGAAAAAAGATAAATCAAAAGAAATGTCTTTGAAAATGATGGAAACATCCTATTCAAAAGAAATTTAAATGCTCCAGGTAACACAAACATTTTATAAAGTAATATTGAAGTAAGTTAACTAGCTTAAGAGAAACAAACAAAAAGGACATGGATTTTATTACTCAGAAGGAAGCTGAAATGCAGGAGATAAATTACATTAATTTTCATCACACAAATTGTCACAATCTGGACATTAACCCAAATAAGGCACCAAAAGAGAGGTAGCTTGCAGAAAAATTGTGGAAAAGGATTAGGAATAGAGAGTAGGAAACAGAGCATAAGTAGATAGCTGAGCTTGCTACAGGTGTTTCTGGAGACTTTTATATGGGAGAGAAGGATGCCACACTGCTGTCCTAGGGAATTGTGAGCTCGTTTTGCTATGTGGATGGCAGATAAAGCTAGAACCCCAGACCCTGAGACTTTACCGTTTTATCATCTTGGCACGTGAAGATACTCTGGAGAAACCTGAAAAATTCTTAAATGTACTACGGGCTGCACTTCCAGGAAAAGGACTGAGCAGGAAAACAGCTGATATAGGATGATGTATCTGCCATGACAGGGGGATGTCAGAAGCAAGGCCAAGAAAGTTAAGGAGGAAGACCCAAAACTCCTTTATGGGGCCTTGGAAACCAAAGCTACTTACAGAAAATACAGATTTTATGTACATCTGAAAGAAAGACAAAAGATTCTGAGGTGATTTCCTGGAAAGTATTATCAACTAGAAGGGGCAGCAGTGGTAAGGGCTGAGGTTCAGCCACTCTTGTACAGGAGCACGTACACAACTATGTGGTGTGTCATGTTACAGGATGTCCTGCAGACCAGGAACAGCCTAATAGCTATCCTGTACCAAGCTGGGCTTTCTAGGCCATGACAGACCAGCATTTTATCTAAAGAAAGGGAGCAACTAATTTCTTCGTCTACCCAAAGGAAATGTAGCATTTTTAATGGGGTGTTTGACACCGTGACAGAAAAAAACCCAAACCAAACCATGAATAAAAAGGAAGGAAAGCTTTTGTAGAAGAATAAATGTAACAATGTGGTGCAGTTGTGAGAATATAGACAGCTAAAGAAAAAGTATTACACAAATAATACTAGAGAAAAGACAGAGCAAAATTCCTGACCTTTCCAGGTCAACAAAGCAATTCAGCCCCATTTGCAATCAGTCATAACTAATGGCAGTCATTCTAAAAAAAGATATCTAACATTAGGATATATTCTGACATAAACTTTACACTTAGGTCTGACCTTGGCTTCCTGAATATGGACCAGTTTGTCTTTACTGTTTTTATGAAGTTCTTAACACTTCTGTTACAATTATTCAATTTGCATTTCAAAAAACGTGCTATGGAGGGCAATACAATAATATCATTCCTATTCAGCTCTGTCCCTACAGGTTTAGCAAAATGTAAGGGAGAACACATGGAACCTATGAAACCTAAGGAACCTATGGAACTTAGACTGAAAGACAGATAGAGATCTGCAGGATCTTCCAAACATTTCCTGGTCTTTGTAGTAATGGATTAGTAAACCAATAATGGGAGGAAGAAAAGGATCCGCACAAAGCTTTCAACGTATTAGCTAAAATGTATGACTAGGTCCTGGTGGTTAACCTCCATCAAAAACATGGTGAAGTAAAACTGCAGGAGCTTTACCTGTCCTCCTGGTGAAGGTAAGGAGATTTTTGTTAAGAGGTTTGATTTCTGAATGACAGGTAACTGCGTCAGGCACGAGTCGAGGGAATGTAATACTTGGTGTTGAGATAAACTCCTGAGATCCTGTTTGTGAACTAGCCAGCTGAAGATCAAATGACAAAGAAAACTGAGTAACTAAAATACATAGGAGGACTTTTAGAGGGTTCTGAGTATCAACATTGGAATTAAAGAACATTGGAGTGGAAAATGTTGCAAATAACTTTTATGACTTTGGCAAAAATATGTCATATAACACCGCCTTCCTAATTTTGTTGGGATGATGACAGGTTAATAAAAATGTAAAAGGGGACTGTAAATAAGTAAGTAAGTAAATAAGTAAATAAAAATTTAACCAACTAAATGACAAAGTATGGTAAAGTAGGCACCACCGCGTTATGAAATGACAGAACAGGTATACATCTGGAAGTGGAAACTCAGACCCTACTTATTATATGTGTGCACATTTTGTTCTCCTTTAGTCTGGCCAGGTTATAAGGATTTAAGTTCATTTACAGTGATGTTTTTTAAAATTTTTAATTACTAGTCTTCATAGTAATGATGAACGAGTTATTTACTGTTTTGAGATATTATAGGAGATGTATTTAGGATCTGAGATCTGTCCAGTCCTCTGGGATTTAGATGGATCATCTCATTAGGTTCAGAGTCATGCAGTAAGTCCAGAAATATACAGATGCTAAACATAATGCAAAATCTTAATTATTGTTTGCAGTTAATTAAAATGCTATTTTTGTTTGTTTTGCCTCCCTCTGGCATCTTCAAGCCCTAATTAATTCTTAACTGTGGGTGGTGGGATTAGGATTGGCAGCAAAACACACCTCAAACAGCCCACCAGCACCATAGGGCTGTACGTGCAGAAGTTCTGCCGAAGCAAAGATCACATTCTTGAGAAGTTAGATAAAGGTCGCTATTGTTCTTGCCGCCAAGATTATTTTTATCACATTGTCAACATAGTTGCTGATGTACAAACATGCAGGTGAGATACAGAACACATGAAACTCATAAAAAAGGTGGAGACGTTGTATGCACGTGCAGTTAGAGCACTGGAGATGACATGTACATAAAAATGCTCAAGGGGAGCAAGTGTTCGCTTGACAGATTAAGGAGCTGGCTGGCACTGTTCCTTGTGGTGAACTGCTTGGTGACATTTATGGCACTGATAAATAAAATTTGTGAGCAAATATCATTAATTGATGTAGTTCAAGGAGTGGCTGTTTGGCACGTTTCTATGGAGGTGGTAATTCAGGTGCATAATCAGAGCAACACTGAGGGGTTTTGGTTTTTGTTTTTGGTTTATTTTTTTCTATAATGTTGCAGTTGTTTCAGAGTACAATGAGATTTTTTGGCTTAGAAGTGCTGCTGTAATTGGTTTCTGGGACTTTCTTGATTTGACCTAATTGGACATTTTGAAAGGCTGCCAAAGTACAGGGTGGGATTTTGCCAGTTTTCCATCAATGATTAATAAAGCTCATTTGGAGGATCAATTAGAGGTTCAAAAAGAAGATTTTGCACCAGAATTGTTATAAAACCAATGAATTTTATTTTGTTAATGGACATACTCAATGTTGAATGATGAAAAAACGGTCCTATAGTGAACAGTAAATGCACTTTTTTTTGAGAGAATTTCCTCCCTTCAGGTTATTATTATGTTATTTCAGGAATTCTATAATCAGGGTGGGGAAGCACTTTAATTCTGGTTTGTAGTGATACTTTTGGCAAAATTCAAATTGTTGTTTTTAAAAAATCATTAGACTATTAAAAAGTGGTTTAAACAGGTAAGATTTCCTGAAATGTTTATTTCCTTCTCACAGTGCTTGAAGCTTAAGTAGCAGCTTTCTAAAAGTCTTTAGAAAGAATAAGTAACTGCTCTTGGTGTGTCTGAAGACGTAGTGAATTTAAAGACATGAAGCGATATGTTTGGAGGAAGGAAAAGCCAGCAGTGTATGCCATCATCAGTTTCTAATCATCCCAGCTCCTCCCCAAGTTCTCGTTTTCATAAAGATAATTTAAAAACAACATGCAAGTGGTTCAGCCTGTCTCTGTGCATTTGTAATTTGTTTCCCTGGTACACAAGTATAGATTTGGTGGATTGTTTTTTGGAGGACTGACTAGGGTGGATAAATTAACAAGCAGGAGGTTCCTGCTTGTTGGAATTAGCAACTTATCTGTCTCATCCATTGCTTGTTTGTTCATGTTTTGCTCATTCAGATGTATCCTAAAGAAATGAGATACCCAGCAATTACGGTAGTGCCAGTTTCTAATTTGTTCCAGGAGTTCATAGCTGTGGGTCTGAGCGCATCAGGAAGGACCTGTAGGTGTTTCCATACTACTTCTTATTGTATTTGGGTCATAAGTAAGTTTTTAATCTTAATGTTATTGGGTTTCAGCTGACCAGGTATCTAAAAAAAAGTGTAGCACAGCTATGCTATGCATAGCTATGCCATGAGTTGCTATATTTACTCTTTAGAAGTCAAGCAAGAGCTTTTACTGAGGCATTTCCCTCTGCAAAGCTTTAAGCACACCAGGTAACACTGCCACTCTGCTGCAGTGCTTGAAGGCCACTTGAAAAGCCAAGGTTTTGACTAAAGTGGGACTCTTCCTTCCTTCTTCTTCCTTCCTACAGAGAGATTTCTCAAGCTGGCCTCCAAAGTACCTTCTGGGATTCCTGACAGATCAGGTTTTTTAGGGGAAGGAACTGCTTCTTTTGCAGACACTATTAGCATAAATATCACAACATGAAACCCATAATCACACTCGGAGGATGCTTTCCTCTTGTATGTCAGGCAAATTGAGTTTAATTTGGCATTTACTGAAATACAGCTGTTGAAAATCTACCAGTACTACATATTACACACATTGAGCAGATATATACACTACACTATGTGCTACACTTGGGGCAAAAATTGTCAACCCATTCTAAACTAATAGAATTATAGCGCTATCCGTTATAGCATTTCTGCTAGCACCAGGGTAATATTGCTGTTCCAGTTCTCTCAAGAGAATTTAGGAACCAAAATATTTCCATGAAAACTCTGTGAATATCTCCAAAATCTTCCAGAAATTCAGCTATGAATGGATTCAGGATGAAGATGGTAAAGTGATCCCATTTGTTGCATGTGTTAGGCCTGCTAAAATAAAGCTTAGCAAAATACTGCTAAAGCAAGAGTGGAGGATGAATGGGAAGATTATAGAGCATTATTTTACATGTTTTTACTTACTGAAATGAGTAGATGACCTCATCTTCTCCAGAGTAGAGATAGCAGGCTTCTACCTTCTGTTCTGAACTTAGTAGAAAGGTAGAATCTCAATTCCTAGATTTTGTTATTTTTACTCTAAGGTGGAGGTTGTTTCCCAGCAAGTCTATGTTTCTTGCTCTCTTTTCTGTAGTAATGATCACTTATGAAGAACAAGTTGATTTAGAATAGGACAAGCTGCACGATCCCTCAATTAATACACCCACCCACCTGGTAGCTGAGCTCCATATGGTCTTGGATTAGGAATGAGAGAACTTGCAAAGCTCTTGCTTCTGTCAGGCCTCCAAAATCAAGACTCTCCCCAGTGTGTTTTAGCTTTGCTTCAGAGTAACCCAGTTATAATTATTCCAACTGAAGGAGCCTTTCCAAGCCCTAATCTTTTAACTGGAACCACTGCAGTTTGGGACAAGGGATCTGGTTTCAATAGGATGTCTACACATCTTCCCACTCTACCTTCTCTCCCAGCTGTGTTCAGTCTTCATTTGATTCTTCTCAAAAGAGATGTCCCTTGTCCACTGCTGAAAGGGAACCTTTGATGCTGCCACAATCACTCCAAACTAGAGGCTTTTCTGCAGGCCAGTTACATGCTATTTCTTCTTGCCTGATGTCCTTACTAGTGTGCTTCTTGACCATCCCATTTGGTATGAAAGAAAAGCTACAGATCTGAGCTACTGAAGCCTGTCATTTGTCATCTACTTTTTGCACTAATATTAATTTATTAATGTGAAGTTGCTTCTGATGCGTATTTTTGGAAAACCCAAACTAGGTCCACTATCATGAAATTTGGAGCCATAACTCATTAAAAAAATCATCACAGATGGCACAAGGACAAGAATGGTCTTGATGATCTGTTTAGAGAATAAGAAGAATGAACTACTGGTTTTGTTTACTCCAGTAGCCCATCTAGCCCAGTTGCCCTTTGCTGATGAGTAGAAGATGCTTGCAGAAAGACTGGAAGAAATAGAAAAAGTGTAGGATTTCCTAACTTCTGGCAGTCAGAGGATATGGGAATTTCCTAAGCCAGAAATTTCACTGGATTGCATCGTAATGCTTATTGGCCATTGATGGACTTGTCGACCATAAATTGTCTGATCTGTTTTGAACTTTCTTGAACGTTCACATCATCCTTTGATAGCAGTCCAAATAACCTTTTTTAGTAAAATAGCTTTTGCAATAAAAAGGAGAATATACACAAATTCCTGTTTAGTCTGGAAGCTGGCTTCTGTCTAGGAGAACTGAGACCTATTTTTCCCAATACTTTCTTGCTGCAATTTAGAAACACAGATCTTAAAAATAATTTTTTGATAATAATTTAATCTTACTGTTTCCTTTCAGTTCAGATTTTTTTGCTTGTGTTAATTTGGTTTTGTGGACCGAGCACTAATTTCCTGTGTCATGTGCAACCCTGCATAACTTGAAAAAAACTCCCTGCTGTGTTCTTTCATGACGGATCGAAAATGGATATGAACTGTGTGTTGGAGGTTAGAGTGTGCCTCCAGATTTGTTTCTTTCTCTTTTGCTTTCCTTCTTGTTATTTATTTTTCTTTCCTATTTGTCTCAATTTTCATTCATTTCTCTTCTGTTCTCACACATCCGCTCTGGTTCCCCTTGGATTCTGGTGGTAGGATGGAATTGGATCTATGTACAAAAGCAAAGTATTATTACATTAGGTTATTTTTATATTCCCCAGAAATCTTGAAACAGACATATATTACACTGTATTGGAAAATGAAGAGGACAAGAAACAGTATACAGTACTACTGGTTTATTTTCCTTTTTTTTTTCAGGAAATGGATATTTGCCCCAGACAAAGACTAGAGGATGTTGGCCAAATACCTTCAGTTAACACCAAAATGTTTTGAAGTGTTTCATGGCATTTAGAGAAGATTGGCCTCAGCTAGTATTAATAATAAATAGAAATTAATCTAAAGTCATTGTAGTCACGTACTGTCCATCAGTTTTGTTATGTGTTTAAGCACCGCTTATCCACCATTTAAACAGGGACTGACACAGGATGCTTTCCTGCTGTGCTGACTCACTCCTGGTAGTCTAAAAATGAAGAGGGGCATATATGCTTCCTGATTTTCACATTCCTTTTAACACTTTTAAAACAAAATGTTTTGGATTCTCTTTGTCTGCCAAAAGGTGAAGTTCTCATTAAGCAGCAGACTGGAATAATTTTTAAACTGCTGCTTTACCATGATTGTTTTCATCTTTAATCACCGTGTCCTCATGCACTGTAGTACTCAGGAAGTAAGAGGCCTGGGAAATTGCAAATAAAACCCGAAGGTCTTGTAAGACCCTCCTTCAGAAAGTGATTAGAGGGTCGCCTGTCCACCAGATAATGTGTGCTAGGTGGTCAAGTGATTCAGCTTAGATCATGTTTCATTGCCTGTGCTCTCTGTCTGCTTGTGTACAAACAAATTAAAGATTGAACAGGTGAGGTGTGAGAAAATCACAAAGTCATTAGTATCAGAACTGATGTGCCAAATGACCACTCTAAAATCAAAGATCTGTAGAGAAAAACAAACCAACCAGTAACAAGGAAATCTGGTAACTCTTGTCAGATGCACAGGGTCCATAGCATTAGAGAGCCCAAAGAAACTAAAGCTCTCCCCTGCCTGCCCAGCCTTGAGGTGTGAAAGCCAGACAAAAATTACTTAGGAGGAAAAATAAATTGAGAGCAATAAAGGATAAAAAGCTGAAATCCACCAAGGTACCAAGTTTAGTTGTGTTAAAATGCAAAAGAAAGAATACGGTTTCACTGACAGGAGGCCTATGCCCTGGAAGGTGTACAGATTCTCTTCCAGCTCATTTCAGAGCTGGACTACATCCTAGGCACTCCTGGACCAGCTATTAGGCATTGGTGAGGTCAGTGTTAGGTTGCTTTTTGATTGAAGGGAAATGTCTGACTCCTGCATTTGTGAACAAAGTCACGGGCTGTGCATAACTGATGCAGTAGGAAATTGTGCCTGTACATGACCTGAACCTTGCTTGTCAGAGAGGAGGAAAAAGCTGTCATTACTGTCCTGGTACAAACTATGCACTGCCTCCCTCTGCTCCTCCCTCCCTGTTTAGTGCCCGCTCCAGGTCAGGCAGCACAGAAACTGCAGGGTTTCAGGGGTGCTTTGACATGTCCTGCAGTTGTACTGAACCCTTATTCCATGCATAAGAAAAGCATTTATGTGAACGCATGCTAGTCACAGCGTATCCCTGAAACTCAAAGAGAACAACAGGACTTTTCTTTTTGCCAGACAGGAGTGGTGTTTCAGGCACTGGGGGGGCCATTGACAGTGAAAGTCACAGGGGGCTTAGGGTCCTGCATTTCCCAAATCTGGGGGCTTACAGTTCATATGCAAGTATCATCTTCTGCCTAAGCAGATAGAAGGGAAACTGGTCATGTGAGGACCCAGCAGCATCTGTCCTCATGCAAAGTAGGTGCCTAGAGGAACACTTTGAGATACCTTGACGTACCTATTCCAAAAAATGCAGGGAATTGGCATCAGAATATAGGAGGAAGCCATATCTCTCTAGTGTCCACAAATATTTGCACTTCCCATCAGTGAATGGCGTTCTGTATCAGTTGCATTCGATGGGGATGATGACACATTTTAAGGCTCACCATCACATGGCTTTGTGTCCCTGCATTTTAGTCATTTCAAAGCAGTGCATCACCACCCCACTGGCTCATGCCATGCTCTGTGTTTAGCAGCACATATTTATGACATGGAGAGTGAAGAATGAAGTCTAACTGAAGTCCTCAACTAACCCTTAAGTGAGGGATTAACTGCCTACTGCAATCTTTTACTGAGTATTAATCATTTAACATTATTTTCATTTTTTTCAAAACATCTTTCACTGCCTTAGTATGTCAGCACACAACTGGGTTTGAAATCACGGCGTTTGAGGGACTGCTGATACATTAGATGGCCACTGCTGTCATTAACCTGACAAGGGACCTGTTGTGTTACTTTCTGGGTGAAGGAAAAAGTACATGTGGATGGGATACAGCTATCAAGGTTTGCTCTTGCTTTACAAACCTGTCTCCCTGGCTGTGGTAGAGTTAAAAAAATAATTACAAGTTTTTCAAAGGATCACCCACATACACATGGTATGAGAGCTCTTTTCTTTGTTGGTTTCATTTTATTTGTACATGACTCACTCTTGGCAAAATGAGTGAGCCTCATGAGCCTGTAAAAATTCTGTTTGGATTAAACGATTTGCATTAAATGATTTATAACTGCAAGAAGGCTTTAATATTCCTGTAATTCCTTAAGGAAAAACAAACTGATCTTATTCTTTCAAGTAGCTATTGCTTTCATGCCTGTTACTTCAGACGCCATCTTACTCGCACAAGCTGATAGTTGTTAATGAGACTCTGGGTACTTCTTCCTTGCTTTCCCTGCCTCATGAATTAGAGATGGATGGTGGGGATGTACTGTCATCTTTTTCTGAGAACATTCTTCTGAGCGTGACTGAAGGCCAGGAAACCTACAGCCTCCCAGACCTGCTTGCTTTGCTAAGAGCAAGGAGCAGCATTTGTGCTGGCCTGAGGTGGGGTGATCATGTTTCTGAGACCAAATTTACCCCGGTTTTGTAGCCCAGAGGCCCATCAGTCTTCATTTTCTTGTCAGAGCCGGTGTGCTGGTTCCAGCCACCTCATTCCTGCATGGATCAGCTGTCAGCAGGGTTATCAGCTGCCCTCACACCCTGACCCCTTGGTTCCCCAAGCTCAGAGATGTGGGTGCAAGGGGAGAGCCCTCACTGGGCATCCCTGCAGATAGGGGACTGCCAGCTACCAGCGGCCGCCGAGGCTGCCCGCACCCTTGGGATAGAGGCCTCGCAGCAGGGTGTGCCTGTCAAAGCCCATGGGAAAAGCATGCGAGTCAACAGCGGGACAATCCAGCCGGATGCAGGACGTGCCATCAACAAGCCCTTTAAACTTCGTGTTTGCGCAGTGCCGCGGCTTCCCTGGCAGCCCACTCCAGAGACCGAGACGCGTCACAGTTGTTAGCGGGGGCCGCTGCCTTCGGCCTCAGAGCACGGGGAATCCTCTTTTCCCGTGCCCGTGTCCCTCTGACAGGACCACCCGCGGACACGGCATTTTAATATTCGAAGCAGAAAAGCGCGGCGGTCCCCGCGCAGCGGCTCCCTCGCCGCCCGCAGCCGCTCGCCGCGCCCGCACCTCTCGGCCCGAGNCCGCCGGTAAGTCCCGCGAGTCACCCGGGCTGCCGCTCGGCGGGCAGCGCGCCCGACCGCGGGCGTGGGCGAGCGGGGGGTGCCGGCTCCGCAGGTTGGCGTCCCGGAGCGCCCCCGGGGAACTGCGGGGCGAGCGCGGGGGAGCCGAGCCGCGCTTCCCGGCCGCTCACTATATTTAGCCGTCACCGGTGGGGAGAGCGGCGGCAGCGGCGCGCAAACGCTGTCGGGGACAGAGCTCCGCCGGCCCGTCGGGGCGCCGCCCGCCCGCAGCAGCATCCGGGGGCGGCGGGGGGCGAGCGGCGGCGCGGCCCGGCGGGGAGGGCAGGGAGGGAGCCGCGGCACCGCCGGTATTCATCACCGCGGGGGGAGCGGCGGCGTGCGCGGCTGCCGGCGCTTCCTGATTTATTTATGTTTGCAGCATAGGTGGTATTTCCCCGTTAAGGGTTTATCCATTGAAGTTTTCTGTTTGACTTTCTAAAGCGGCGGCAACAACAACAACAGAAATCCGCGAAGTTAAAAAGCCAAATGTGTTAATTGCTAACTGAATATAGACGAGGAAGGCTTGTGGTGGGCGGATTGATCAGGCAGCGTACGAGTAAAAAGGAGAAAGCAAAATTGTCAGCCCGGTGCCGGTAGGAAGGAAGGATCGCACCTGTTCTAGTGGATGGTAGGAGCCCCGTAGTCCTCTGAAATCTTGTTTACCCTCCTGTGATCCGGATGGAGGAAGGCGAAACACAGGTTAAAAATGCTGTAATAAATACCAGGTCTGACCAGGAAGGCAAACGGGACGTTTTTTTCTACAGCATAAGCCGTGTTCCCTTTAGTATTTTAACTTAACACAAAATTCATGCATTCGGTCTGAGCCATCTGCTAGTAACTGCTACTTTAGTAACATATTTAGCGTTTATTTACGAAACTTAGTGTGTCGTAAATATATGCTTGCATAATTGATAGACTGGATATTTTTATAAAAAATGGTTTGTTTTCCTTTTACAGTTCAGTACTACTTGTCTGTTCGGACAATTTTCTAGATTTTCTGGTTCCTGATTCCCTTCTGAATAAACATTTGAGAAGAAAAACCAAAACAACAGAGCAAAGGGTTTGCTCTTTTATAAGAAATTTTCATAATAACAAGGTAATTTTCAGGAGATTTTGCCATAATCAATGCAGTTGCATTTCCTCACAGAGGTGCTTGAGTTCTCTCCCTTACTTTGAACTCTAATTATTACAGCTGTATGAATGTAATATACAGCCATTTTTAAAGAGAAGAAGCTGGAGTAAATCACTGGAAGGCATAGCCCTTTGCTTTCTCATAGAACAGCTGTTTAAGATGCAGTAACAACAAAAGTTTTGTGAAACTCTGTATGCCTACTTCCTTCCTGACAAGGTTTTTTTCCTTTTCTGCTAACTGGCATGAAATCACCTTTCATATTAGTCCCAGGACCCTTAAATTAGTCTCAGCCTTCTTCCAGTTTATTTGAATTGGTGACCTTTGGATGAGCTGGTGTGTTCCATTGTTACTTGCTAATGATGGAATAATCTAGTCCTGACGTACCAGTTGTGAAACTGAGGGCACTGCTGCTGGATGGAAATTCAAATGTCTTATGGCTCCATGGTGGAAAAGGCAGGATTTAGCTGTGGTTTTCATCTGCTTTTAACTCCCTGGATTCTGATCTCTAGAACTGAAAGGGCTCAAACCAAAGTTCATTAGAGTTGATGGAAAATCTGCCATTGATTTTTACTGGTTTTGGATAAAGTCTTGTATGAGCTGGTGTTGAGCACATCATGGTTACTCCGAATTGCTCAGTCTTTTTGAAATTCTTTGCATATCCAAGTCATTATGTAAAGTCAAATTTTTAGTGTGCTGTCTCTTTCTTTGTGAGAATGTTCTTTTACTTAGTAGAAAGTAGTGGTGTTTTTATTCTCTCTCATATGCTACAGCAATAATTTTATTATCTGATTATGTGAGGATGACATGGGTGATTTTGGAGAAAGTGAAAGTGCTTTTGCTGAAAGCTGCTTACACTGAAGACAGATTTCTTCAGGTATTTTTCAAAGACCTTGCAGGAGAGGGACATCTGAAGTAGTAAGACATGCTTTCTCTGATGTCCACGTTGTACTTCCCTTGTCCAGTATATGGCTGTTTGCTGCCTTTTGTTTTTTGGTTTTTTTTTCCTTATGAATGTGAAGGGGAGAAAGTTGTTAGTGATAACAGATACTGGTGTTCTGTGAAGAAACTGGCAGAATAACACATACTTGTGGTAGGCATATATCCTGCCTTCCCTGTTGTTGATAATGAGCAGGATTTTTCCTCTTGGCTATATGTAAAAACCTAGCCAAGAGAAAGTAGGGAGCAGAAGGGCTGCTAAACTTGAATCATGGAAGTTTGTCAGAGTTTGTTGTTTAGTGTAGCCTGTCTTGAAATTTGATTCCATTTGGAAGGGAGTCAAGGGATGAAACCTCAAAAAACCACACCTGATTTGAGGCAGGACGTCCTCCAGCAAGGATCTCATTTGCCATCGGAAGGGTGAGACCAGGAATTTTGGCTCCTTGGAAAAGGAAATTCTGGAGCTCATTATCTCTCCACCATCATATTCTGGTTTTCTGATTTGGGGTTTGCTTGTTACTAAAAGTTGCAGGAGGCAAAAGAGACACACGTGTGAAAGAAGCTCAGGTAAATAGGCTGAGATGAGGGAAGGCAGGAGAAGCACAATTACTGTGAGCCCTCATTCCTTGGATTTCCTTCTAGGACTTGGAAAGTGCTAATTTTCCCAGCCAAACTAATTTGCTCTTAAATAAGAGATGGCTGTCGTGGCAGAAAGCAGAGCTGTACTGCAAAGTGCAGAGTAGCAGTGGAGAGCTGCATCTTTTTTCAATCTTGTTCTTTTTCCTGTGGGAATTCCAAAACATGTGAGAATCTGGCCTCTGGAGGAAAGGTGGAGATCGTGCTGGGGCACTCTCCACCTACCTGCAGGGACTCAGGCAGCACATCCATGCCAAGGGTTTGCAGAGATTATGGCCAGGATCTAAATGTGTGAATTCTCTGTCAGAAAGGGTCAGAGGATCAATCAGGAAGGATTTGCCTAATATTTCCACAGTTCGTCTTCGTTCCCTTCTTCCCAAATATCAGAAAGGGCTATGTGTGTAGTCCTAGATTCTCTCCTGCATGGCCTCATTTAAGTAAATAAATAAAAGCTGTTTGGTAACTCTTCAGGTGTATGACAGCAGAATTCTGCCAAGTCACTGAGGTGCTTTCCTTCTGTCTGCTTGACTGAGGGAATGCCTCTGGGTAGGTGGGTAAGTCAGTCCAGGGAACTCCTTGGCTTAATTTATCTCCTCAAAAAAGTTAGCAGAATAATTCACATGGCCACTAGTGTGGCAGTAGTGCTGCTGGTATTTTTTAAACTTTTCATTAATGGTGCAGTGGAGAAATAATCTCCCTTCTTAGGGATGAGCTAGGATTTTATGTATTGTACAGGGATAACTAAACAAACAATGCATGTGTTATGAGAACCTTCGTCATTAAAATCAAGGGCAGACTATAAATTTCTGTGTAAAGATTAAAGAATTGTATTCTTTTAATTCTGTGTTATTCCATCAGTTGTATGTGGTCCAAGAGGACATTCTGAATAAAGTAATTGAGTCTTGCATAAGTTGTTTCTCTCATTTAATTCACAACAAGTGAATGAGATTGTTTCCACTATTCATTACAACTACTTAATTTAAATATGGTCATGGTAGGGGGACAATGCAAGTAAAAAGACTGGTTGGAAAAGTTGTTTCTGTTGTTAACCTTTTCAGTGTATGGTCACACTGCCAAAGTGCATGTAAGCCTGCAACTAGAGAGGAGTAAACTGAAAGCAAATAATTTTTTTTAACATAAAAATTAACCTGAGTATTCAATTTTGAATGCTTTTGGTCATAAAAATTCTCATTTTACTCTAACTCATTTTAGCTTATTAGAAATTAAATATCCTGTGAAACTAGTGAACTAATGAAAGCATAAAGGATTAAACCACAGTTTGAAAAATACTTTATATCCTCAAGTGTCTTAAATATAGAGAAGCTGTAATAATTTGTACTGATGAACTAAAATACTCTTATGTTATAATTAGATTATACGCATGAAAGTGGTGTGGTCATTCTAGACTACAGAACTGTTCTGTGTCCTCTGGTGAACCTAACCCAATAAATTAGGGTTCTGTTTTTCCATTGGAAGAAGTAAAAGGACTGATTGTCAAGCTGCCTAACAAAGGTAGAAAACAGAGCAAGAAGATCAATGTCTCATCAAGTGTATTTAGAGTCAAACCAAGTGCAAGTTTTTCTTCTTCTAGGTCTCCACCCAGCCGGTGGAAGTTGGTACATGTAGAACCAAATCACTTGTATGTTTGCATACACAATGATTACTGTTCTATCTCAGGCAGAAGTTCATTCAGCTCACCTGCTAATTTTTTTTTTATGTTTGACTGTCTTCTTGAATACTTCATGGGAATTGGTTGGCATGAGCTGCATGCCACAAACACAGCACCAATGTTGCTTGACAGTAAGATGTGCTTTGCAACAGCTGTGGTGTAGGAAAATAAAGGAGCTCTTTGAAGAAAATTAGAAGTATCTGTTAACTATGTAAGTAGTTGGATCCTTGTACAGTTGCTCACTAACTGATATCTTAGTGACATGCATATGGATGAACCATTTTCAAAGCATTCACAAGAAAAATATACTTCTGTGGGTAAGAAGAGCTGTTTTCATTGCCATTGCAAGTTGGCTTCCTTGAGTTGTGTGTTATGTTTGCTGTCATTATCTACATCTGTACAAGGTTCTTGAACTATGGGCCTTTTCCTTTCTTATGTTTTCATTTGTAGATCTTCACGTCTTTCTTCCCCTGGCTTGGTCTTGCACCTTGGCCCCCTTTAGTGTCCTACTATCTCCACACCTCCCACTCATAACTTTGCATTGTTTCTCTTGATTCTGCTATGCTTGCTATGCCATGTGCTCCAGCCCAGCTGTACTTTGGCAGGTATGGAGTGCTGCTGCTGATTGGTTTCCTTCCAGTGGAAAGAATGGGCACTAATAAATTGACGCTATTTCTTCTTTAGCATTGTTATTTTTTCTTCTGACCTTTAGCACAAAATCGTTCCTGGTTTGTTTGCCTACCTTCTTGCAACTTTTGACAGGTAGGATTGCCTTCATGTGACTTTATACTGTTTTCTAGCTTTACATTAAAATAGTTTTATTCCCATGATTTATTAACTTGTCCCTGGCTCTGTTTTATTTTTAATATTTCATACATATTTAAAAAAATGTGGCATGTTTGTGCGCGAGGTGCTTCAAAGTATAATTATGAGCTGTAGCATTTATGTATAAGGCTTAAAATAACTGTGTTCCTCCCTTCAGGAAATTGAAGAGTTCATCTTGAGGCTTCTTTTATAAGTTAGATGTCTTACTTTCCATACTGCATTTTTTTCTCATTAAAAGAAGATAAGGTGAAATGTATTATCCAGTTAGATAAACAGGGAAAGAGTCTGTACAGGGTTGCATCCATGTAATTCCAGAATATACGTGACCACGCACATATGCACTAAAAGAATATTCCCCTGCAGAGTATTTCTGACAAAGTTTTAAAGCAAAATAATTACTTCAATTAAATATTAAAGTATAATTTTATTGCTAAAAATACAGAGAAAATTGTGTCTGGAACACAGAGTACTTCCTATGCAGTGCTGAACTGCATGTATTTTGTGTTGCGCCCGATTCACTGATGTGACTTACTGAAGTGATTTGGTTTATTGAAATTCTCTATGTGACCAGAATAAAACAGCTTGGGCTGGAGGACTTGGATCAATTATTTAACTGCGAAAGTTGCTGATTATTAAGGTTAAAGAAAGGAGAAGAAATACCAGAATTAGGGTCTGATATGCAGCTTTAATTCAGGTGTCTTTGAATATATGCAGATAAACTAAGCTTTAGAATCCATGCATGATATTGCTTTGCTTTTCAGGGTGTTTAGCTGTATGTAATAATTGTCATCCTTGAGAACTACACCTCCTCTTAACTTTATTTGAAACCAGGAAACTTTGGATCAGATCACAGGGAATGCAGTTGGTTATGTAGAATATTGTGAGCGTGTGGTCCTTGCCTATGCGTTATACATGTGTAAAAGTAATTTTTCACTGGTTGTGAATTTTAGTTGAAAATCACCTCTGCACCATGAAGGTATCTTGATCATGAAGGAATCATGACCTGATTACTCAACTTTGTATTTAATTGTTGCGAAGCATTTAGCTCTCTTTCTTTCTCTTGCTTGTCCTGTTTCCCCTGCCCCCAGTCCTATGCCTCAGACACCTCACACTTTTCTCCTTTGCCAGAAAAGGGAGAGGGATGCTAGAGACATTTCATTCTTCTGAAGAGTCTTATGCATGGAGATAGCATCCTTGGCCTTCTTTCCCCTTGGAATGTCCTGTCAGTTGCTCCAGTTCTGAATCTAGCCAATGTTGAAGGCAGCTGCCATGCACCTGGTTCTTCTTACAGGGTCTTCTTGCCACCAGAAGGGATAAGCCAATGACAGGAGTCCCACTTGCCATTGTCTTGAGAACCTGTGCTTTTGCCTTCTTAACTTTTTGCATTACTGAGTATTGAGTTCTTTGGGGGTTTTTGTCCCCAGTCCCACTGCTGTTTGGCATCTCTTTCCCTGGCACCCCTACCTGGCAGTTCTGCTGGCTGTGTATGTGAGCACTGACCCGTGCTGTGAGACTTGGACAAAAATGGTGAGCCTCCAAAATGCATGAAGCCTTCTTTCTTGCCGAGTAGGTTGTGCACAAGATACCATCTTGATGGCAGCTGTCTTCATTTGCATTGAACTCGGGGAGAACCCAGAGACTGCTCTGATAGTCAGGCCTCCTAGGAAGCCTGTCTGCTTTCATCCTCTGCCCAGGGAAAATGAATCTCACCCGCTGCCACTCTCATGGTAGGATGCAGGGAATGTGCTTGCAGCCATTCTGGCCATGACTTTCCAGTGGGTGGATGGTGGGAGTGCGTTTGCAAGGCAGAAGGATCTTCTACTGTTATCTCTTCAAGAGACCTCATATCAAAGCACTCTCTTAGTTTTGGGAAGTGCTTTCTGTGCTTGGAGGTTAGGCACAAACAATAGCATGACCTGGGGAAAGTGCTGGATTCTGTAATTCCCAAGGGAGGAAGGCCTCTGGTCATACTGTCTCTATAGAGCAGTTCCCTGAGCTAGCCATCCTCATCTCTCCATCCTGCTTGCAGTGACGTGGTAAGTCTCCTTGCTTTGGCTCTGCAGTGGCATCTCGTCAATGCCACTTTCCTTGCATGGAACCATGTGCATGGAAAACCATACATAAAGAGTGTGCTTCCTTCTGTTTTCAGATGTCTTAACATCTTCTGAAATACATGATGGCTTGTAAATTCCAGAATTTGAATGAAACATGTTTTTTTTCCCCAAATACTACAAGAAATGTTTGTGAAGCACAAATAAACTTAGGCAAGCCCCTCTCCCCCACTTTCCCTTTTTGACTAGACCTTTATTGTCACTGGGACAGCAGGATTCATCCTTATCATAAGGTTCTTATGCCAAGTTACAGGTTCTCTTCCAAGGAATAGAATTCAAGTAGTTGAAAGAAAAAGAATTTAAAATTTTGCATATAGAAGAAAGCCCAACCCCAAACATTTCCTTTACTACCACTGCAGAAATAGCATGACTCTTTGTACGGGTTGCCCAGAGACATTGTGACATCTCCATCCTTGGAGACAGTAATAAAACAAGTGAGCATGTCCAGGGCAATGTGCTCCAGGTGACCCTGCTTGATTGAGCAGGGTGGTGGAATGCACAGTCTGCAGAGGTCCCCTCCAGCCTCTGGCATTCCTTGACTGAAACTTTCTGAAAAGGTTTTGAAAGAGAATTGCAGTTCACTTTGATAGAGCTGAGTGAAATACAAAATAATTTAAGGTAGATTCATTCAATGGAAAGTGTAGAGCAGACTTTCAAATTAAGCTGGTCTGCTAGACTTGCCCATAATGAATTCAGGAGTGTAAAAAAAAAAGAATTTATACCAAATTAACAGAGCAAATCATATTGCTTCTGTCTACACAAACAACTGAAGCACCTCTGTAACTTTAAAAGGTGCTCTAAATGCATTTTCCATACACAGATCAGAGTTATGAGCTTACTTAAACTTAGAAAGAGAATTCATGCTCTCACCTTTGCACATAAGAGGCCAATTCTCAGGATCATTGCCTTTGATCCCATAGAAGAAATCACAGGATTAAAAAGGAGCCAGGACTTGCCTGCTGTTTAGTAGTAATTTTCTGATTATACTTTGCTCATATGAATGTAAATGTAAAGAGCCAAATTTACATAAGCAGACTACTCTGTGAACCTTTGCCCTTCTCTCTCCCTTGAACTTTGCTGTCCGTTTTGGTTCCCAGTGCATTTTTGGAAGTTTCTTTCTAGGGTTGCTTGGTCTCTCTAGCAAGAAACCCATGTTCTGAAAGCAAGAAAGTAGTGGAATTGCAGCCACAAAACCTGAACTCAAGCAATCTTCCCTCTCCCATTACTGCTACCCCTGCTCAGGAGGCAGCCCTGTGGGGACCAGTGTGGACACTGGTGTGTACCAGACTTCTTTTTACCTTTGCTCATAGATAGAGCTCATCCACAATTGGAAGCTAGAAATTCATGCCTATAATATAAGTTCGCGTTAGTTTGACCTGTGTTTTACAGTAACTGTGCAGATTCCCTTTTTCCTGAAAAAAAAAATTCTCAATATTTTTAACATAGTTTATTTCCTCAGCTTAGGACTAGCAGGATGGTTTATCAGCAGTTTATGGTGGAGATAGAAGGAAAAGGGGAATTGGATTGCTGACAGGATATTGCTTGCTGTCTGTGCAAACATAGTTTTGAAATAAGACAAAAAGCTTGGGCTCCTCTTTGTGAAGTTCAACTCCAAGCCAAATTAACTTGACTTCAGCATCTTCAAAACATGTCTGTATAAATATAGCTGTAGTCTGTTTTGATGATCACAAGTCTGCAGCTGAATTAATTATTTGATGGTGCAAGAAAGATATGTAAAGGGAGAACCTTTACCACTGAAGCCCAGATCTACAAGATCAAATCTACAGACTGATTTTCTTTTCTAATGTTTTCTTGCTAAGTGTTTCCTTATACATCATGCCTAATCTTGTCAATATTTCTTTAGGTCTTGCTCCTTTAAATAGCTCTGGATGAGTGGAACATCCTGTACTTTTTCAGAGATCTCCTGGAGTCAGTGAAAGCTATATGTGTGAACATGGGCAGCTGAAAGGAGCAAAGGCATTGTGTGCCCTGCACAGTCTTAAGACGGTCTGTGTTTGGGATGTGAGAGTAGTATGGCATTACTCTGTTTGCTTTGGAAGGTAATCTAATCTAAAAGAGCTTGAAACAATTTGAAAATTAGGATCTTGGAAACCTCAATGTTGGGTTTTTTCTTCTTTCTTTTTTCTCCTTCTTTCTTCTAAGAGAAGAAATATTTAAACCCAGAAAGAGCATTAGGCAGGAAGAACCTGAGAGATTCAACCTGGCAGATGTTGCAAGGCATATGATAGGATAGGACTGAGCTTTACCTATTGCTGTGTGAAGTTAAGATCTGCAATCTCTGTTAGGAGCTCCAGATTTCACAACCCTTGGGTGATGGTGTAACAGGAAGAAGGGTGTGGGCAAAACTACAGAGCTACATATGAGTAATTCAAAACCTCACCTGTTTTCCCATATGGAGAGCAGGACAAAGTGGGGAAAGCAGATGGACAGATCAGAAGTTAGAGTTTAATAGCTTGACTTTTGCTGAGCTTATCTGTATTGAGGATAATCTTCAGGGATTCGTGCTTGTTGCATGCTTTTTGCATTTTTTTGGTGGATGCATTTTGAGTCAGAAAAAATGTTATCTGGTGTCACACCTTTTATATTCTGTCTCCACATAGCAAATCTGAGCTACTAAGTTATAGCCAGCAGATGCCAGCAGTCTTTGTGGTACTGTACTGGTAGTTTACTTGGATGTGTTTTCTGCAATGATTTTCCCAGTGGTGAAC
Organism: Irena cyanogastra; assembly: GCA_013397155.1. Taxonomy (NCBI): domain Eukaryota; kingdom Metazoa; phylum Chordata; class Aves; order Passeriformes; family Irenidae; genus Irena; species Irena cyanogastra. The sequence continues at coordinate 940,336 of VWZV01011460.1, read as the reverse complement.
AAGTTATCTTTTTAATAATATCAAAGGGGTGGAATTACTGCCTCATTTCTGTGTGAAAAATTCTCAGTGAGTATTACAGGCAGATTATGACCTTAAGTAGTGCCCAGAAGTGATAGGTCAGAAAGAAAAAGCAGTGATCACAACAATGATTTTTGAAATTGGGTCAGCATTACATATGTTTAATAAATGCATGTCTTCCTACAATGTTTGAAATCGGGGTCAGGACTCCAAAATGAAATTTAATGAGATTGTCTTCAGTGGCTATTGTGGCTGGAGAATCCAGAAAGGCAAAAATAAAGGTAGGTGATACGAGCTTGCTGTTTTCCGAAGCTCAACAGTTTTGTGAGCAAAATGATCTGCTTACAGGGCGTTTTTAAGATGGAAGTAATTTTATCTACAGTGCTAAATTTGGAATCAGTATACCCAGCCATCTGCATCTGGGTATATGGCAAGTCTAATATCTTGATTTGGGGATTAAATTTATACCATGCTCTTACATATTTTTCTTCAGACCTTTACCTTAAGTTTTGGTTTTGTTTTGTTTTTTCTTTTTCTGTTATAGCATGGAGTCTCATTGTTGAATGTTGTTGCATTTTGTGTTTACTGATACCTTTGTGAAAAACTTGGTGAAAGTTTATGAAAACTCAAGGCTCCTTATACTCCTATATGTCAGTTAGCCAGTGGTATTGATACTGAATGCAATTAATGCTCTTCTCTTTGTAATCCAAGCTAATGTCCTCTAATCAACATTATGTAATTCAACAAATAGAGCAAAACCTACTGAATTAAGATACTGTTCTGTCCTATTATCTCTGGATGTGCAGAATAGCACATATTTTTGTATCTTCTGAACATTTTGTAGATCAGTCGCTGAATTTCTGGGAGTCAATGCATTGTATTTTTGAGTTAATGAATTTCACTTTCTTTCAGCACTTATGTTCAAGTTATGTTTCTGCTGAATTACATGTTGTTAATTAAGAATAATTTTATCTCTTTGGTTAACAGAAGAAATTGGGGCATTATTAGGGTGTTGGCCTTGCTGTTTCCATAACAGGTTAGCTGCTTTGATCTGGCTGTGTTGACAGTAAAATTGGGTCTTCTGCTTGGACGTGTAGAAGTATGTGTTTGGTTAGACTGTTATCAAATTGGAGGAAGTTACTAGAATCAGTGAATTGAAGGCAGGCACAGTAATGATAAAGAGAGAGACAATTAAGCAATGCAGGGTCACTCAGAACACTGTCATTTTGCTGATGTAATTTGTGGCTGTAAACAGAGGTCATGGCGTCGTGCTACGGCTATCCCAGCTAACCCCACGTTCCCTTTTGTGTACTGCTCCTTATTTATTCTTTTTTTCCTAACCAGAAGAGATTAAATGGGAAAGAATTCAGGCAGGATTTGGAAAAATAATAGAGAGTGTGAAATGAGAATTAAACTAGAAAAGATTGCAAATATATTATATATATATATATGTACTGTCTGTATACATCTGTTAGTGACCTTGCCTGTATTGACTGAGAGTATTGGTAAAAGGTTACTGCAAAAAGTGAGGGTTTTCAAAATTTTAACAAGGGGATTTACTCACTAGACTTTAGTTCTTGTGTGATGGTATTACCACCCTGGAAGTGGTTGATAGGAATTAAGTTGTGTAAAGCACCAGCAGCTGTGTGTTATGGAACAATAAAACTTCGGTAGAATGAGGGGTAGGCAGCTACTGAAGTCCCCTCTTCTATGATAATTTTTGGTATTAGTGACATGTCCTGGTTTTGAATACTAAATGCCTTTGACCTAATTTAACTCTAGTGTAACAACATTGAGAATATGGGGCATTTCCGTCATGGGAAGGAGGAAGGAAAATACACTGAAGTATTTCCCTATTTAAATGTAATATTCTTCCTTAGTTAAACGTATGCAATGATATAAAGCAAGATACAGCAAAAGTAGGATTCAGTGGTATTTGCCTAAAGTAAGCATATGCAATCTTATAAATGGTGTGTGACATTTTAAATTTTATTTAATTTTCCCTTTAAGCTTCAGACTGGAAGTTAAAGTGCCCTAAAGGAGTCTTTATTCTAGTTGAAGTGCTCTAATTGCACTGATCTTTTCTTCCTTTTGCTTTTCTTTTTGGTAGTATTTTAAGGATTGTGGACTGTCAGGGAAGAAGTGCCATCTCTCTTATTGGGAACATTGGCAGCTAAAGCTACTTGGTGCCTTTTCAGTGATCTTAACAATCACCACTTGGCGAGAAAAGGAGGAGGACTTTGCAGAATTGCAGGTTATATGCAACCCTAATTCAGAAGTGTGTCTGTAATTTAGGAAACTCGTAGGGTAGGTTGTGGGATCCATGCTGTGGTTGGCCATCTCACTGGCTGTCTGGTTCTTCTCAAAAAAACCCCCCGCTGTTTAAAGTGTTGCAGCAGCTTTTGTGAAACTTGTGATTTAAAATCGCATAATCTCAAAAAATCCGAACTCTGACTAAGTATAGGAAGATTGTAGTTGGTCAAAGCACAAGGGATTACATTTCAAGGCCAGTGCTAGGAGAAGTAGACAGGGAAGAAAGGGGAAAAAAGCACCCCTGTCTCCATGTCAGAATTACCAGCTTTTGTTCCTCTAGTTGCTTAGTACCCCAGATGGGCAGCGCTCCCCAAAATGGGGTGGTCATACCTGGGTTTGAACAGAGGTGTCATAGTAGAACTTCAGTGCTTTTCAGTGCAAAAAAATCTAATGAGACTCTTTTTATCCTCATGAAATTTTCAAACATATCCTGACATCCTTAATTTCAGAATGTAGCATGTCAAATAAAGATCATTAGTCCTAACATTTGGAAAACACCCATTTCAAGTGGATCTTTTTCTAATACAGCAATATTCACAAAGAAAGCAAGTTAGGTGCTCGGTTTTCCCTATATTCACATAATTCCTTATTGTTCTTAATTTTTAATCTTTTTTTTTTTTTAAGAATCCAGCCTGTTCTAGTATAGTCCTTACAATTTCAGAAGTCACAGTTTCAATAGAGTATGTTTATTGTGTTTAACTCCTTTTGTTACTCTAGAGCCACCACTCTCAGCTGCTGCAAAGTCGTAAGGATCACTAGATTCCATTTAATTTGTCTTCTGAAGCTGCTGATCAGCTTCACAGGTGTCTGGGTAGCTCTACAGAATGGCTGGGAGCAAACTGTTTTAGGCAAAATCCTTACAGGTGAATAGTGGATCTAAGCCTATTTTTCATAATCTTCCTTCTGTGATCATACTCCCTTGAGGAACTTCTGGAGACTAGTGGTGGTTTTAGAAATGTATGAGGTAGCATTAGAAATAAGATGCATATGGAAGGAGCAGTAAGGAAAAAGAGACTATTTCACCACTATTGGTGATCATCTGGAGATGAATTTCCTGATGTTAAATTCCCAAAGTGCTAGGAAGTCATCTCATAATGTATAATAAAAATAAGCAGTTTGCATCCCTATTATAATTATGGTGTTAAATTTGGGCTGCTTTCTTGTCTGAATTCCAGTATGTTTGGTCTGAATTGTTTGTAAGGATAGAGTAGAAATCTGTCAAGGATGACAAAATTACTGTGGTTTGTTTGTGTTGTGTTGTCCAAATAAAAATCTCTTTTCTCTTTGTACCTGCATATATTTAAGACTGAATTTACCTATTTGTATGTTACCCATTTGTAAATGGTGCTTTATAGTCATATGAAAAGTGATACAGTGTTTTCAACATCTTCCAACATATTTTTATATAATTATGTCTATTTTCTGTAGCATTTCTGGTTTTTAACACTTAATTAGGACAAATGCACCTAAGTGATTCAATTTTCAGTGCTGTCTGGTTACCCGTGTTAGAAATTATTCTTTAACTCTGTGTGTTTGCTTTTTTGAGGATATCATGACTCATTATTTACTCGTGGGTAATCATCTTTAGTAAACAGTGCATCTTGTGAGAGCTAATACAGAGCTCTGTGTGTATCAGTTAGAAAGAGACCCTTCGAATCAAAAATTCTTGCCAGCTGTCACCTCCTCAGCTAATGTCACCTCATAATATAGAGCTAGTCACAAAATACAGAAGTAATGTTTGTGTTTCGAGAAACAGGAAAGCTTGCAAATAAACCAGAACTCAGTAACATGCATGACTTCAGAGCTGCAGCAAAATGTATCTGGGCATATAATACTGCATATTTCTATTTTGTGTCTGGTATCTTACTGCTATGTTTAGTGGGTATTGTATACATTTTCAATTAATAGAAGCAACAAAAAATGGCATAAAATAGAATAACTTAATCTTGTCCTTTTTCCTGCTGTGGAAAGAAAATATACTTTGTATCTATTACCAGTTCCTTTCCTTAGCATGATATCCTAGGTTTAGATTTTGAATCATTCCCTGGCTGACTAAGTGATGAGTCGCTCGTTTTGTCTCCTGTTTATAAAAGAAGTGAAAAGATTTAGCTCATGAATTTTTCATACAGACTACAGATGCACTGGCTGGGGCCAAATGCTGTCCTCAGTTACAAGTCAGTGTCGCCGGTGAGCTGTCAGTGGCAGCATTGTGAACGCATTTCAGCGTACTACTGAGATTTAAATGTTTTGTTTCTAGTGTGCATATGGGGGTAAGAATTAAGGAGATGGTAGATAAACTGATTATAAAAATAGATAGGAAATAGAGGTTCATTTCCCAGCCCAACATGCTGCTGCCAGTACTGAAGCAAGAGTAAAACCATTACTCACTGCCCTGCGGGTGCTGCACCCTGCAATGAATGAGTACCATATTTTAAAATATCTAGTAACATTATGAAAAACTGAAGTTGAAGCAGGAGTTCAGATCTTAATTAGTGAAACTGCCTTTCCACCTTTGGTGCTCCCAGCCAGAAAAATCTGATTATATTTTAAACTTTCCCAAATGGACTTTGCCTTTTCCCTTCTTAGGAACTGCCTGTGGAACCAAGAGCAAGGAAAGGTGTAGCACAGAAGGCAGCTTTACTTGCCTTCATAGCCTGGTTTCAGCTTGGTAATATCCCTCTGAAGTTCTACTGTATTCTTTCAACCTCCCTGTTTTTCTGTACTTTGAAGTTAAAAACCAAGTTAACCTTTGACCAAGAATTTCAAAATCACCTAGTAGAAAGCCCTTCCCTTTCTGCTGCCTGATAAATGAAAAACTCTCCTCTGCATGTAGGACTCAAAAAACCTCTGTAGAAAAGACGTGAAGCTTTATTAATGCTGAATTGCAGTTTTTCTGGATAGTTCTCTTTAGGAGGAGGCATCTCTTCCAAGTATTTGAAGTTTTTCCTTCTGTTTGGACCTGGAGAGTAGAATACTGGGCAAAAATAATGAGAGGGAAAATGTTAGCAGCACTGTTGTGACGTAAAGACTTTACCTGCAGCTGGGGTCTGCCAGGTGAATGAAGATGACTGTTAGTCTTCCCAGCTCGACAATTGATATAAAAGAAGAACCAACACAAAGAAAGCTAGATGGAAATACACCCCTGCCATGTGGTTTTAGTGCTGTAATGGAAAAAAAATCCCTTTGTGCTGAGCTTAAGGTTGTTTGTTCCCATTGCTTGTCTCATTCAGCATCTATTTTCTGAAAAAGGGCAGAGCATGGGCCATTGCTGGTTTCACAGCCCTCTCCAGCTAGTGGACATAGGAAGTCTTCTCAGCCCTTGTACTAAATTTCAACAGAAAACAAAGAGCATTGCCTGGTATAGGGTAGATGGTATATTTCATATTTGAAATTCCAGTCACTGCTCCCTGCATGAGCATCCTGAGGGTTCTGTGTGAATCTCTTAGCAGTTTCATAGATTTCTGTCCTTTTGTAAGGCTTTTTCAAACTTTTTTTCTGATCCTGTGTCAGGATGGCTTGCAGAGGTGCATGTGGGCTCTGCTCTGTCTGTAGGAGGGTTTTGTGTCAGGGGAGAGCTGACTGTTGTTACCTCCTGGGCATGGCACCTCCAGGTGTAGCACCAGGCATGGTACAGCAGACCTGCAGTTCTGAGTGACAGGGGGGGATTTACAGGCTGCATCATGGTCTGTAGAGCTGGGTGAGTGCTCACACCTCTCTTGCACCCATAGGTAGTCCAACAAGCTCTGCAGTGTTGTCTGTGGATACGTGCTGAATGCTCCTGCTTCAAGTTGGGAAAGTCAGAGATTCCTGCTCATGATGCAGCTCCGAAAGCATCAGGGTAGGACATTTTTAGTACCTTTCCAGGGGGTGATATATACTTGGAAGGGACAGTCTTCTAATGGAGGCAGTGTCATTTATTGTGGGATGCACAGGGAAGGCAGGTGGGACACAACCTCCTGAAGTACTACCAGGATAATGCAAGAGAGGTCTTTTAAAAGAAATCATAAACATGTTTGGCACATATACACAATGAAATGTCTCCTGTAAGACTCATTCTTCCAGTGTTGCCTAATCAATTTGGTACACTGTTTTTAAGGTTTGATTTCTTTTATCCTTGTGTCTCCTTCTGGTATTCAGATGTCTGGCTGGTGAGGCCTTTTGATGCTATGTGTTGTATTTATAGCCCTTATGAACTTGTCTTGCAAAATCACTAGATTTTAATCACTCGCTTCTTTAAGAACTGAATCTTAAATATGCAGACTCCTTGGCACTTAGACAGCTTTATTTGTCTATCAAAATACATTAAAGACAAGTTAGTCTGTCGGAGCTGGCTGTCTTGAAAGGGTTACTGATTAAGTTATGAACTTTATCCAGGGGCAGCACCGAGGTGAGTAATAGCAGATGGACAGAAAGATTGGAAAAGAATTATTAATTTAAGTATCTTGAAGTCATAAACTCCTGTTTTAGCAGAGCAAGTCTGTCATTATCTGTTTAGCTCTTTCTGCGGGAAGTTCTGTTCTCTCTAAGGCTGCTGCTGAGTGCCATTTTGAAAGTCTTGTCAAGGATAATTGCTGTTGCAAAGGTAGACGTTCACACATTTTGGAAGATGCCTGGGATATAAAAATGGTGATGTCTCTAACTACCCATTTCCTTGCTTTTTCTCCTCTTTTCCTGGAATTTTGAAAAAGAGGTGTTAGGGAATGATGCTGGTAAAATGGATTGACTGCCCTTGAGTTTTTAAATTCCATCTTTTCTTAGTTTTGTGTTTTGATTTCTTCTTTTCTTTGAATTTCCTGGATTTTTAAACATTTTGAATGATTTTCTGTGGAGAATGAAAATTCTCAGAGAGGTTTTTAGATGTTGAATATGAACCGTGCTGACTGAACAAAGAACAGTTCCTGTTGAAGCCTGTCTGTGTAGCAACATGAACACAGAATGGAAGAAAATAGGATATTGAGAAGGAATCTCAACGATGTGATAAGTCCCCCCCTTCTTTGCTACTGAATTACCTTAAAAATTGAGAAAAACCTGAAAAGGCAGTGAGTTGAAGATAGGCAATATACTGTATAAAAGCACAAGTTTAGCTTTCAGCTTACATAATAGACAGGGGAAAATGTCACTCCAGATTATACTAGTTGCACTAAATGCCTGTCTATTAAAAGCAACTGAGTTTTTTTCCTGCTGTGCTGGCATATAGAGCTGCTGTCTGCTGTGCTGTAGCATTCAACCAACACAATTTCAGCTATGTTGATTTTTTTTCCCCCCCTGAAATTCTATGTCTGTCAGTCACTTTGCAGAACTTGCTTGGAATTACGGATATAAAAGCTGTGTGACGAGGAAGCAGGCTGCTGTTTTATCAATCTCTGCTTTTCAGTGTCTTTTCTCAGGGCAAAGCAGAATTTTAGGAGTTTTGGAATGTCAATTCTTCAAGTGTTGTGCAGGCAAACTGCTACTTATGCTAATTTTACTAGGTAAATTGGGAAACTTTGATCCTTAGCATTTATATTCAGTGGTGAAAATATGATATGTTTCATTTAAACTTTTAGAGGCACAGTACTGGAAGTGGGCTGATGTAGCATTACGTACCATGTCAAAAAAGGAGGCAAACTTTTGTTATTGGTATTATGATTTTTCTTCTGAAACACAGGCAGAAGTTGTTTAATTTGTGAGCAATCTAAAGTATTTTTTTCTCCATTTAAGAAAGAGGCTTATTTTTGTGTTTATTTGTTTTTAACTGGCCAGTTGAAAACCTTGACTGTCGTGTTTTGTTTTGCTTTAGGAAAGAAACTAGCCAAAGTGATTTTTAATTTTCTCCAGATTATGGTGATACTCTGATAATAGCTAAGGAATTTATTTTTTGCTGGGTTTTGATACTAGATACAGGATCTTAAATTTTCAAAAGTGACTCATGATTTGGCGTAAGGCCATTTTAGAGTGTGTAACCTAAAACATCTGAAAGATGGTATTCAGTTTTTACTGGAAATAAGATTCCATTAAAGACATTTCAGTTGGTCAGAGAAGTGCCCAGGCTTCCAAAATCACCACTTGTTTGTGCAAACTGAACTTATTAGATTTCCTTTAAATAGTTTGAAAAAGTTAGAAGATTAAAATCAGTCAGATTTTTACATCTATCTGTAGTTACATAATACAATGTGATGATAGTGTAATTTATGATATAATGTCATTTATTATAAAACAATTGTGCTACTATTGCCTGTATTAATGCAGGGGGAAGGCAAGCAGGCATAACTGATGGCTAGACAGCGTGTTAGGTTCCACTCTTTTGTATACTGCAGTATGGAGTCCCCTGTAATTTTCTCTTTCCAGCCTTTACAACACTGGCTATGTTGATGTTTCATGTAATCACAGAATCATAGAATGGTTTGGGTTGGAAGGGGCCTGCCATGGGCAGAGATGCCTTCCACTTGATCAAGTTTCTCAAAGCCTTATCCAGCCTTGCATTGGATATGTCCAGGGTTGGAGCATCAAGAACTTCCCTGGAAAACCTGTTCCAGTGCCTCCCCATCCTCATAGTAAAGAATTTCCTCCTAGTATCTTATCTAAGCCTACTCTATTTCAGTTTAAAGCCATTCTGCCTTATCCTGTCTCTGCATGTCCTTGTAAAAAGTCCCTCTCCAGCTCTCTTGTAAGGCTCCCTTTAGGTGCTCCAAGGTCACCCCAGAGCCTTCTCTTCTTCAGCATGAACAACCTCAATTCTCTCAGCCTGTCTTCATCAGAGAGGCTCTCCAGCCCTCTTATCATCTTCATGGCCTCCTCTGGACTCACTCTAGCAGGAAATTGCTAAGCAGCCTGACATAAAAGAAAAAACTAATTTTTAGGGAGCAAAATGTAAAACCTAGCAAAGGTTGTTAAAACAGCAGCATCAAAATCAAAAGTTTCATAGAATGACAGTTTATATATTGATAGATAAAAGTGATGTGCTGTGTTTATTTCTGCCAAGGAAACATTGTTCGGTTTTTTGTCACCAGTAACTCCCTGTGAGGATAATCTGAACCAGTATATTGTCTCCAGAGTACATCTATGAAGACAGTCCATAAGCATGGGTGTGTTGGTGAGTTTCATTCCCAAACATTGGCCATTTCTCTTAACTGCTAAAACAATTGGGAAAATAATTTGACCGTTATAGATAAAAATATTTGATTTCAGATAGATGAGACTGTCAGTTATATTTTGTGTTTGCAGCATCATTTTCATCACAGCATAAAATGGAAATTAAAAAATTATTTAAGAGTTCACCGTAGATGTGTCTTATGGGTCAGGTTTTCAGTTCAATACTGTTCTGAATGAAGAAAGCAGGTACAAAACAGAAGAAAATCTAAAATCTGAAATAGTTCCATGAGACAAGGAGCTGCTCGTCAAATAATCCAAAAGTAAGTGTCAGCATCCAGTGGAAGATGTGTTCATAGTTAATAATTATGATTCTTCATCGGTGAGGAAACCACAGAATGTTCTGTCCAAGTTTTTAAAGATGGCATCCAAAATGCTGTCCAAGATTTTGATTAAAACAGAGTATGCCTTTTGCACAATGAGTTGTTGTGGCTGGATCTAATTAACAATGAACAATTGCAGCCATGAGAGAACAAAATAAAATAATGATTCCGATAAATTATAGAGCTTTTCCATTACGTAGTCCATATGACTGATCCCAAATACAAAAATTGCAGATTTTTTGTTTTAATTTCAGGGTCAAACACCAAAGTTGAAATATTATATGTAGCAAAAGCTCTTCTGGTTTGTAGAATTGAAAATGTGGCTTTCTAATCTGCTGTAGCTTAGCTGTTAAGTTCACTTGCTTGGTCATAGAATCACAGAATATCCTGAGTTGGAAGGGTCCCACAAGGATCATGGAGTCCAACTCCTTGCCCTGTACAGGACAGCCCCAAGAATCACACCATGTGCCTGAAAGCATTATTTAAACACTTCTTGAACTCCTTCCCTTTAAACAGGAAAGTAAACAATTATGAAAACATTTTCTGAATGAAATGGAAAAGAGAGAAAGTAGAATATTTAGTGTCTTAATATTGCCTAAGGACATGCAATCATGCATCAGAGGGATCAGGCTGGAAGACTATGAACCTCTGCCTCTGTCCCCTATTTTCCTGTCCTTGTCCTCTGCAGCAGGCTTTGCGCACCTCCTATCAGCACCAGCTCTGTGCTGCTGTGGAAGGATGGTAGAAGTGATGCTGCCTCCCTCCAGTCAAATTGGGACCACTCAGTGCCCTTGTGCCTTCAGTTTGCTCCAAGTGCCTCCTACCACTTTATTCCTTCCTGGGCATTCCTGTCCCACTGCCTTCCTGCAGCCCTGACTGGTTCAGGGATCCATGCCAGAAGTCAAAACTTTGTAATTAGTATATATAAAAAAAGCTATAATTGGGAAACATATTACTAGTGCAACTGATGTCTTTTGCATAGATCTGGAATTCCCTTGACCATCTAATTAATCATAGTGCCTGTGTCCATAAAATCAATTAATAATAAAGTAGTGGATTTTTTTTTGTCATACATTGTGCTAGCCACTGTTCCAATGTGTTCAGCTGTAACCTTAAAAATCCAGTACAGAATTGCATGTTACTGATACCAACAATCAGTTATTTAAAAAATCTAAAGTAGGAAAATGAATCACTAATCTTAGAGAAGTGATTTGGGAAAGTAATTCCAATTTTATTTACTGTAATTCTTGAATGAACTGTCAGATTCCCCCATTTTAGTTTACCAATAAGCTGGTAAGGTCAAAACAATGTCAGAATAAATTTATACAAAAGGTTTTGACTTTGTGATTCCCAGCTCCACATGAGGAGATGTAGAAATCATTGTGACTTAACAAGAGTAGGAACTGTGGTGACCATTACTAAATAAAAAAATCTGCATCATATAGTAAAATAACTTCTCAGCCACGTTCTGCTCACGGGATATACTGAAGTGAAACCTAACATCATCTTTAATTCAGGCAGTGGGATGCTTGAAGTCATCTTTGCTTTTGTGTTTTCTCACTATTGGGAAAAGCTGGCTGGCAGCCAGCTTCAAAGCATCCTCAGGGCACAGCTGTAACTGGAGTGGGTCCCCTGGGGAATGCTGCAACCAGCCACAGGTCTCTGCTGCACTGGGAACACCTGCCCTTGGGAAGCTGCTGGTGAAACCGGAGATCCAAAACACTGGCTGCATCCCCCATGGTTTAGAGCATCCTGCTCCTGTGTGTCCAAGTCCCTTTCATGACCAGATGGACCAGTGCAGAGGCAAGAATATGGTTTTTGTCCTTGGTGGTGTGTCACTCGTGCTGGTGTCCTGGCAGGAGCCTGATCTGTAGCCGGGGTGGGCTCCTGGCTCCACAGTTGTGCTCGTGCCTGGTTGTCGGCTGCTGGGCAGGGCACACTCCACCTCTCGGGCTGCCAAGGCTTGCAGCAGCTTTGGCTGCTTGCTGGAGTGCATCACCTGCCTTTAGTGTGGCTCGTTTGGGCTCAAGGTTTGCTCTGCTTGTTCGTCATCGTTTGCTAACCATGAAACAGGTACAGGCTACCAACTTCAGCCTGTGCAGGGGAGCTTGGCAGAGTCTGTGGGCATCCTTTAGCATGACATGTGTTTAAAATCCCTTTTATGGTAAAAGAGCCCTTATTATAAGTGGTGATAATGCTCAGAGGATTTCTTTTAAAAAAAGTTATTTTGCGTATAGTATTTCTTTTAATACATCCTTACGCATAAGCCCTCTCAGTATAATTACAGCTTTGTAAATCCCCATTATTTGTTCTCCCTTTATAACAAAGGATTTGCTTGTTGAGTTACAATTGCAAGTACCTCATAAACCCAGCGGCTGAGTATTATCTGTGATATACTGGAAGAAACAAGCAAATACCACCATCTTTCTAAAAATATAGAAGTGTAAATGAAGGCTTTTTTATGGAGCATCCAAATTGAGGGAAGTACCACTTTCCCCTTGCCTGCTAGTTGTGCATTCAAAAGTTTTCAGTGTGCATGAATCCAGTTTTGAATTGGAATACCTCGATAGATTTTTTTTGTTCTGTTTTAGTTTGGTAGAAATAAACACAAAAGGCAATTCCAATGGATTGGCTTTGATACATTACTACGTAGCTCCTAAACAAATATCTTACTCCATCAGTTTGTCTCGTAATTGGAATTTAGCCCTATTCCACCTTTCAAAAAAAATCCCTGAAGCTTCAGCATACTTGACCTTAGCTCCAGAAAATAAAGCAAATACAGGCTTTTATCCTGTTAGCTTAGCCAAAAAACCTTGATTCAACAAGATTTTGAATTTATTCATAGTTGGTTATGACTAGCAAATGATGTCATTGTCAGTAACAATGTTTTCCACTGCCTCTCCACAGAAGATGGAGAGAGGCAGCTGCAGACACCAATGAAATATAACTCAGTTTAAGTGAAGATTTATATTTGCTCTACATACTGGGCACAGGGAGACGTTTTCCAAAGCCCTTTTTTAGAAATACCTGTTTCTGTTTCATTGTCTGTTTCTTATGTTGGCAACCAAAACTGCCAGTTGAAAAACACTTCCCAGCAGAATTGTAGTCCTGATCATTATACAGCGTTGTTGTACAATGCACCTTAAAATCTTTATAGAGTCCCATAAATAAGAAGAAATAACTCTTCTCTTAAGCTTGCTTTCACTGACTTTCAAATGTCAGATTTTCATTTTATTTATTCTTTGGGTACTTTTCATAGCTCTCAATATGCATTATGCAGAGCTTAAGGCCATTTCTTGCTGAAATCATGCAGTCTGTGCCACGGTTCTGAACTGCATTGGGACAATTTACTGGGACACATGCTATGCGTAGGACTTAAGGGATGGCACGTGCCATACAGGTAGGAAAAAGTAGAAGAAGGAAATGTATCAAAAAAAAAAAGGTCCTAAACTCAAAGCAGTCAGTGTGCTACAGACCAGTTCACCGTATTTTTCCGCCATTAAATGCATGTATTAAACCTTTGCTTTCATGGAACTTGCCTTAATTTTGGATGGAATCACCCTGACAGCTGCATTCCAGTGTGCAGGTGTGATGTTGTCATCCACTATCCCAAGAAGAACAGAACAGCACCAGTTATTAGAAAAAGCAGTGTGAGGGAAAAAAATACGTGTTCTGGATGTGTCGTGAGTTGGAGACTGCCAGGCTTTATTAAGTTCTAGGATGTGTTGGGTTGGTAGTGACACCTTGGAAAAGATAACATAGCAAAGTCTGTCATGTTTTATTCTAGGACTCAATAATGAACTTTACTGGCTGGGGATATTATGCAGCAATACTTCCTGTACATTTGTCCTTCAGGATACTAGCTTATTTAATTCAGCCATCTCACAGAAGATGGGACAATTAAGAAAGTCATCATCATTCACTTGTCAGTGGGGTGATTATAAGCAGAAAACTGTATGCTTTCTGAGGAAAAAGTATGAAGGTCCAAGTCTTGTCTCTGCAGTACATTCTTTATGCTTACTCAGACATATGGACAATGATTAAAATCAGGCATCTGGTGTAAAGCAGTCTGAGTCTAAGGATGATTGAATGAATGAAGAAACCTTGTTTTGGCTGTCTCAGCTTTTCTGCCCGCTCGATTCCTCTTCAGTAAGTTGGTGGAGGAGGGGAGAAAATTCCAGGGTGCTGTTTGTACCATCAATCTCAGAAGTGGTGACCTCCACTGAAAGTTGCAGTATATGGTCAAACACACGTGGGATGAACACCCCTGAGTTCCCAAATCTTCCCACAACACCATCGTCATACATTGCATATAAAGCTTGAAGGTTCCCCTTAGATTTGGCTATTAGCTGGTTGGTTTTTAAAATTTTTTAAGTTTAATAATTAAAAAATTTGTGTGAAGGCTTGTTTTCAACATCCTGATGCTTTTCATGCTTGAGTCTTTGGTCTCACGCAAGGTTTTCAAGCCTGAGGGAGATGCAGGGTTTCTCATCAGCTACAGTGTGTATCCTTGTGCTTTCTGTGGCACTGGGCCAGGCCCTATGGAGATGACATCCTTAAATACCTTTCAGAGGAAGAAAATAACTGGATTTAGGGCATATGGTTATGTTATGTACAGAGAAAATAGCTGCCCTTTTCTGGGATCTGCTTAGTTCTCTTGAATTCAATTAATTCTTGCATTACAAAAATGCATTAGCTTTTCTTTTTAATGGCATAAACAATGTACTTTTTCTGTAAAGAATAGTAGAATAAGTTTGAAGATTTTAAACTATTATTTTTGGTACAGTTTTCATTTTCAAGATAATTTATCATTGTACTTTTCAAAGTCAAGAAGAATTGTGACATTAATGTTTCTAATATAAATACAATGTACTGTAATAGAACTTGAAGGTCTTCTAGCTGAAGTGTATTTAATCTTGTTAATTCTTCATTAAAGCAGAGAATTGTAGTGGAAATGCCAGCAAAACAGGACTGCAAACATTACTGTCTGTGGACTGATCATTTACTGGAGAGGATAGTAGCTTCTGGACAATGTTTTGGTAGCATTTTCTGTAAAGCAGCTTTGAGTTCTTTAGTATGGTCTCAACAAGCATACAACAGTAGCAATGGTGGTTTTTGTTTCCACATTATTCCATCTCTGAACAGTTGGGTCATGTTACCTGGCTGATGTTTAAGACTTCTTAGACCCTGGAGGATAACTAGCTTCCAAAAAAATCGTTGAAGTCCCTTATTTCTATGACAGCCAGTCATCAAGAGCAATAATAAATGGTGGCACTTTCTTGGGGAGCAGGACAGATGTGAGATGGTGGCTCTTGGCTGGTCGTGCTGATGGGGCAGCAGAGCACATATTCCACTTGTATTTGGCAGTGCCTACATAGGCAGGTATAGCTGTGGGTGGGGTTATGTGCAGTTTTTTGGCAGCAGTGGTTAATTTTTAATCTGTATGTATGCTTTAAGTGGAGCTGTTTTATGAGTTTTCTGCCTCCCAGCTATGATCTTGTTCTTGCTGTCCAATCTAAACACGGGCTGTCTTCTGCCCTTTTGTGCTGCAGGGAGCCTGTACCTGCGTGCTGATGGTGATTGGCATTGCAGGGGTAGCAGGCATTCTCAGGATGCATCCCTAGGTCCCAGGGCTCAGGCTGTGCACACAGGCCTGCCTGCTGCTGCCTCGCAGCACCGAGCAATCCAAGGCGCGCCGTGTGGAGTTCCAGAGCTGGGAATGCCTGTCACGGATTAGACTTTGGCGTGCTGCAGTCATGGCTTTTCACCCTGCAGAGTGCATGGCATGGCTTGTTAACTGCTGCAGATACTGGAACTGTGAAATCAAATGGCCTTGAGTCAAGACTGGTGGGGCAGGAAGAATTAAATTAACTTTCTGTGCCAGCAGAGTTCCTTGCATCTTGAGGAAGAGCTTTGCTGAGGGAGGTCAGTGAGATTTTTCCCTGCTGTCTTTTTCTTTCCCCTACGTTTTTTGTTCTTTTTTACTCCACCTCCACTGACATGCTTTTAATTCTGACTGGGAGCTGCTAAAAACGGGAGAACTAAAAACCAAACTTACTGCAGCAGCTTTAAGAATGAATTTATCTCCTGGTCAGGATTGCTCATCCCCCGCTCCTTTCTTTTTCCTTCCTTGGCTCTGATGAGAACTCTCTGGCTTTTGAGGGTGGTTGGCTTTCTGGGATTTTTTGTGAAAAAGGAAATTGTACGTAGTTTGTTCAGTCAGTCTCTTTGTGGACCTCTGAACACCAGAGCATCCTTGCAGGAACTAAAAAAGTAAACTGAAAAAAAAAAATTCTGGGGTGAATCTGTTTAGAGGACTGAATAGATTTCCATCCCTTGGTAACTTTGATTTTTTCTTAATGAAGATGTCTGTGATGGGTGTAAGGAGCTTGAAAGTAAGTTTTAATAGGATGAATAGGATTTGATGGATAAGAAGAAAAGTATAAGAAGAAAAGTACTGCTCTCATCCCTAATCTGATATCTGTTCAAAGACTTAGGCAGAATATGTACTTTAGATATAAATTTTCTGAAGAGCACCTGGATGTCTTTTCTCCTACTGTGTACTGGATAAGTGTTGGATCATATGGAAATAAGTTGTTTTAGCTAATTGGGTGTATGCCTTTTTGGGATCAAACCCATATTTTAGTTAATGACAAGTTATCTTCAGTTTTTCAGTTTCTGATAAACAGCATACAACAAAAAAGGTGAAATAATAATGACTGAAACAAAAATAAACATTTTTACTTGTACAACTTCATGCAGTCAGGAATTTTCTGTGTGCTAAAGTAGGAAAATTTCACCTACGTTTATTCTGCTGTCTGATCATTTTAGCACTCTTGGTTTCCTGTGGTTCAACAAGTCAGTGGTGACTCTTCCTTGAGAAAAATCATGAACACCTTCAGTAGCAAAGTACATTGTTTTAACAGTCTCTATCAGTAGGTTTTTTTTAGTGTTAATTATAGTATTTATAAAACTGAGAAGGTTCATAAGTTGTTCTGAAAAAGACAGAACTTGAAAAAAGATTTATGATTTTTTTTCCCTTTTTATTTTGGTACCTGGATTGCAAGGATAATTGTAAATACCCTGATGAATTTACAGAGCCTCTTGTCACTGAGTGTGGACAGTTGTCTACTTAGTTTAACTTAATGGCACTGATATGCCTTTGAGGCAGTCTGGTAGAATCCTTCTAGAGTCTGTCCAAAGTTAACACATTTGGTGACTGACAACAAGTATAGTTTTTACTGTAAAGAGGCATATGCTTAGCAAGATGAC
The DNA here is from genome assembly GCA_013397155.1 of Irena cyanogastra. NCBI lineage: Eukaryota > Metazoa > Chordata > Aves > Passeriformes > Irenidae > Irena > Irena cyanogastra. The sequence continues at coordinate 923,282 of VWZV01011460.1, read as the reverse complement.
ACATCTGAATATTGCAATGTAAATGTCCTCACTTTTTTACTTCTTTTTTTCTTCCTGTAGTGCTCTCCCCCTCCATCTAAGCAGTAGGCATTAAGCATGAAGGCAGTGCAATCAGTTAACAGAAGATAATATTTTAATTTTAAATTCTTTGCCAAGGTGTCCGAGGCAGATAAGGCAGAAAACCTTTTAAGTCTTCTGCACTGTCTTCTTTGGACCACTGAATGCTTGAACCTCACTTACCCAGTGTTGTTTTGGGCACACTGGGGTGGAGGTTATGCCCACTTGGATAAAAGCCAGATCTTCTGAGGCTGGAAGCTTCTTGCTACCTGATGGAAATAGTAATGGGTCCTCTTGAACAAATGTCTGCTGAGACCATCGGGCTGGATGGGCAGCAGGGCCCGTGAGAACCTGTGGTAGGAGGTGCTCATGGCCCTCATTATAGCTTGTCCTGTTATCAACAGCTAGATCAGATAAGGAATACTTATGCAAATTGGTTTTTTAAGGATGCTAGGGTGGTTTTTTGTTGGCTTTTTTTTTTTCTGGGAGTCATAAACTCTGCCAAAGTAAGCTTTCATTCTTCTTTTAAAAGTATGTAGGATGTGTTAAATATGCTTCAAAGCAGCTTGTGCTGTAAGTGGTTCTAGCATAGAAATACTTTGCTTTAAAACTGTGGATCTTGCCACAAGTCCAGGATGACTTTTAGTCTTCTTCAGACTTGCTTGTGTACCTGCTTAATACTTAAAACAGGCTGGCCTGTAAGGTACTCCTGTCCCTTCCCAGAAAGAACCATTCTGGTCCCAGAAACTTTGTGCTGTGGAGCGCAGTACAAAGTATTGTGACAGGTGAGTAATAGAGAATCAGGGATGCAATATGTCCTCAGTTGCACTCTGGCTAGCTTCAATGGGTGTTTTGCATGAGAAAAGTAAGAAGGATTTGGCTCGTGCTGTAATAAATCCCACTCAATCCTATTGAAGCCCTGCATAGCATCCAGTGATAAAATACTTAGTGGTTCTGCCCCTTGATTCCTGCATGCAGAATCTTTCTTAAACTACCTTTTGTGGGTGACCCACACCTGAAGGCAGACAGGTAAATGTGAAATAATCTGGTACTGATGCATGTTTTTAATAGCTGATTATCAGGGGGAGCTGTAGAAAAATTAAACCTGTGAGGATTTAATGTTTGACTAAGTAATTAAATGACCTTATAGTTACTCTTCTTCCTTTAATTGTAAGCATGTGCAGGTACTCTGTTGTGGGAAATCAGACTTTGTAAATGTCATCTCTCGTGAGCTGACTCATAAAAATGGGATCTCATGGCTTTTCTCAAAATGGGTGGTTAATCCAATGATTTACTGCACTTCAGGAATGTCTCTCTTTAAGTTTACCTGTTCTGAATCAAGATTAGATCTACTTCTGAAGTATCTTCTAGTAGAGTTACAAGTTCTTGTGCTTTGTAAATTTGTTCTTGTGCCTTATTTTATAGGTCTCTCAAAAATATCAGGTGACCATAGCCTAAATGAAGGGAAGAGGCACTTCTACTATTCTCTTAAACTTTGTTTCCCTCAGATTGACAAATTAATTCCTAGAAGGCTCTGTTTGAACCCTGCTGTCCCCCAAATCACAGTATTTTCACTGTAGAGCAAGGAATTCATCTCTTCAACCATTGCATTCATTGCATGCTTTGAGGCCAAGCTTCGAATTTGTCCTTGTCAAGGATGAACAAGGTCTCTCCTTGTTTTCTCTTCATCTGTAAATCTCTAACCATACTGACTGATGGCTAATGAAGTGTACAGAAAGTGCTAGAGGTTGAGATGCTTTGCCTGTGACTCAGCATGATTTTCTCTGCTTTTCAACAAATACTGCTAATAATTGTCAGATTTTATTAGACTTGGCCTTTTTGTTTTCTATTTCATGCTGTATATCATGCTAATTGAGAAAATGAAATAAGAAAAAGTGTGATTTTGTTCTTGCATGCATTGGTGACAAAAAATACCCATTTACTTTAGAGTCACCAGAATCCAATTCCCAGTTATAATGCTGATGCTTGCAGATCGTTCTCCCTGGTTGTAAAGGACTAAAAAAGAAAAGGAATGAAAGGTTAATTAATATTTTTGCGGGCGTCAGCATTCATTGATTGTTCTGAGTTACTGCCTGAACCTTCCCAGAATACTCTTAAAGCTTTTTTTGTTTTTTGATTTTGTGATGTGTGTTGGTAAATTGTTGACAAACGTGTCATACCGAGTGGCTGAGTTGAAGTAGGTGTTTATTGAAATGGCTTGATGCTTTCATTCTTCTGAACTGCCACTGACCCTACCTGTTTGGGGGTTGAGCAGAAAATAGCTACTTTTAAAAAAACATTCCAGGCTGAGAAACTCTTTAAATGGGCATACTGCAATGAAAACCCATCTTATAATAGAAAATACCAAATGTCCAATAAAAATAATGGCAGCACAAACACAAATACTGTGCTCCTGAGATAGAGCTTGAAGTGAAAATAAACCTACTGAATGTGTCTAATCAGCTTGTAATTATGTGGTGAATTGATGAGATCAGTTGTTTGTATTGATATTTCCAAAGCATTTGAAATGTTTGTTCAGAACAGCTAATTAAGATAGCAAATAAATAAAGGCATCCACTCCAGAGTGTTGAGAATGATTAACCCTGCAAAATAACAGACTTACTTCAGTTATGTAAGAAGAACCTTTTAGTTTTGATGTTAGTTGAAGTGAAACTGAAATAGTTACTTCAGAAGGTTATTTTTACCAAATGGATCTTTAATACAGATTTCTTTACTCTTTTCAGTGAAAGAACAGAAAATGAAGCTATAATAAGGTAAGATTTTTTTAAATTCCACTTTAGTAAGATATTCAAGTTAATTTGAGATAATTTTAACAAATATACTCAGCATTTTAGGCTAGATCCTGGACCAGTAGATTTCAGCATTTCACTAGTAGTCCCAGTTTGGGTCAGTATGTCAAAGCACAAAAAAGAAAGAGTACAGTATTGGAGAATGAGTCTAACATCATTTAATGTTTTTGTTTTTGTTGTTACTGAAGCACTATTTGGTCTTTAATCAAAATAAGATGCCTTCATAGATTTGGAAACTTGTTTTTGCTTGTAAGGAATTTACAGGTAATTATTTTTCAGCAGATGCTATAGTTTTCACTATGCAGTCAATGAAAATCTTCATTTTCTTCCAGTTTGAAAATGAAACATTAGAGGATATGCTGATAAAATAATTAGCTTGGTCACAGATTTTTGGTTTTTGAGATGTGGTGGTGGGAATTTATGAGTTACAGTTAAATAAATAAAGGAGGGGTGAACTCTTCTAGGAGTGAATATTTCCCCTCATCTATAACATAATTCAGCTGCGTTCTGAAAATGGACTCTGTGTCATCTGCTAGATGGGCAAAAGGCAGAAGAAGGTCTTTCAATACACTGCCAGCTGCAATGGATGTTTTAAAAGTTTTATCTTTCCATTTCTTCCATTGCTAGTGAGGATGCTGACATTCATGTGCTGTGTCACCCAGAAAATGAAGCATCTATGTCAAGTAACAAAGCAAGGTGTACAATAACAAGTTGTTCTGACAGGCAGCTGAAGTATGAACCTGTTCTGAGCATTACAGAAATATATAATTACTTTTCTGTCACAGTTAATATTTCAATTATAATAGTAATTCTCAGGATTTCAAGGAAAGGAAGTGTTGTTGGTTATTGTTTTCTTTTCCTCCCATATTTGCCTGGTTTGGTTTTTCCTATCAGTGATTAAAGTAAAATTTAGCAGAGTTGTCAGCTGGATTTCATACACCTATTTCAAGTCAAATGGCTTCCAAATGGAAGAGCGTTCAAAAGAAAAATTTTTAAAAGCTGTTGACATCAGTAAAAGTTGATATGTCTGCACAAACTGTGTTCCTGGTTTGCAGAGGGGCGTTCTTGGAATAGGGAAGAGGGAGGCTTAAAAAAAAGAGGGAGGCTTAAAAAAAAAGGCATTTAAGCTATGCAAAATATAAACTGCTAGAAACCACAAGTGAGTAGAAATGTGAAGTATTAATGGAAAAAACAGTAGTCTTGTGAAAAAGTAATGAGGTGTCATAACAAATGGTGGTGTAAATAGCAGACTATCTTTGCAATTCTTACTTTGTATTGGTCCATGGAGAGTATGTGCATCTATTTGCAGCTACAAAGGTTTGTGCTTATATAATACATCTCTGAGACAGCAAGATGCTGCTGCTTTTCACCCAATCAGTGAGAAAGACTGAAAACCCTTCTGGAACAGGGCTAATGAAGCTAAGCAACTTTATAATGTGTTGAGAACCACATGGATAGTGCAGGGATTTAGTAAATGCCAGAAGAAATTCTAGTTCTGAGCAGTCTTTGTGCACTGATCTCATCAGCATCCGTGATCCAGGAAGAGCACAAGTCCTCCTTCTGTCTCCTTACCAGGATTCAGCCATACAAGCACTGGGCAAACGCTGCAGAAACAAATTAAACTTGCTGTGTTCTGTAGTTGATCACCTAACACAAGGGAGCCTTATGTGGAGCCTCTGAATGCTACAGTAATGCAAATCCCTAAGTAATATAGCATGACAGCAGTAGTGGAAATTTACTTATTTTGTTTACCAGAGTCACAGCTGGAAGTATTTTAAGGTATATATTGCTCACACCTGGATTTCTGCCTTGGCAGTGCCTGCAGAAGTACCAGGTCATTTTTATGTGATTTGACATATGGGCAGTAGAAAACCACCTGCCATCAGCCATCTTTTTCTTTCTAAGTTAGTTGTAGTGTTTAGTAACTACTGATCCAGTTTGAGCTAGAATTTATCAGTTAGGTTGAAAACGAAGCTATGCAGGTCGCAGTGCTGTTCATCCCAGATTTCCAGGTCATACAAATGGGTGCTCCGGAAGCTGGAAAAGCCTGTTAAAGATGTTTGGTGCCTTCCCCTCGCATTTGAATTTACTTTTCTTTTTTAGTCTCTTTAGTCAAAAGCTATCTCTACTACACCACCGCAGATGCCATGCAGTTGACTCAGGAATCCCTGTTTTGGTTTGCCAAGCAGGCAAACTATTTATCTCAGGTAAGAGAATTTTGAGGTGTGATGTGGTTAGTATCTAAAAATATCAGTGTAGGGAGATGGGATATAGGGCTCCAACAGACAAAAACATGGCAAGATAAGGAAGAGGAGTTCATGTTGGAATTACGATACCGTGGGTGTAATTAACCATTGGAAATACTTTGAAAGGAGTGTGGTAGATCACTTGGAGTAATTAAATCAAGATTAGATCTGCTTCTGAAATATCCTCTAGTAGAGTTACAAGTTCTTATGCTTTGTAAAGAAATTGCTGCATGAGGTATTACAGGCTGTGCCAGGCAGGAAGTCAGACCAGATTACCATAAGAGTTCCTCCAGGCCTTTTAAATCCATATCTCCACCAACAAAGGCTCTTACGTGGTACAGGCTGCCGCAGAATTTCCAGAATCTGAGGTGGAGCAGGTCACTCTTGTTTCAGTGGTGAAAGGTTGAAAAGTCTTGGAGCAGATCCTTGCAGAGACGCTGTGGTGGGTACTCAGTGCCGCTGAGCTTCAGTCCTGTGGACCAATTCTGAGCCAGTTCCTGCTCTTGTCTGATCAGCCCACAAACACATCCTTCTGCATAATCTTCTAATATTTTACCTGATTTATTTAGTGGTTTGCATTTTTTATTGAGTTCAGTGAAAAATAGTAATTATTCTGTGAAGCTTATTGAATTCCTTCTGTGATACAGGTAAAGTTCTGAAAGAGTTCAGAATTTTGTTCAGTTACTTAGCAATATTCCGTTGTCTTTAACACAGGATCTTCTATAGCCACTCTTAAATATCCCTATGAGTAGAAAGGGCAGGGGACATTTTTAGCAGATTATGTAGAATTCCTGGGATAAAATAATCTGCTTTCCCCAAAACTGAAAAAGTAGTAACTTGTATGTTTGCTCTGGGACATGCATGAAATAGTGAGAGTGGAGGACACTCGTATTTTAGCTGTCTTCAGCTACAGGGAAGTGTATTCTTGTTCTAATTGGGTAAGAGACAGCAAATCCTTTTAATAGAAAAGAGATTAAAATAGATCAAAAAGTAATTTTATACTAGAAGAAATACAAAACACTGTGGTGAACAGGAATAGCCCTGGCTCCTTCTTGTTACTTTGATAAGCTCATTAATTCCAACATTCAGAATTAATCAGGAATTACTGTGCAAAATCTTGCAAATGGAAAAATCCATCAACTTGAGCTCAGAATTATGTCACCCTACTGTACTTAGGTTGCATAGCTTTTGTTACAGGAAAGTTTAGTATAATTCCACAGCAGCATGACAGGAAGAACAGCTAAGAGTTGTCTTGGCCATATGCGGGGATAAAAACTTACTCAGGGACGTTTTCATGCTTACTCAGGAAGTTTTCAATTCTGGCTCTGTAGAAAGATCTATGAAAATGCTTTTCTGTAAAATTATCCAGGGTAAATTCAAGAGTGAGCCCAGGAATATGAGAAGATTTTTTTTCCCAGAATACCTGATACCCAGCCTGACAGCAGGTAGTTTGCACTTGGTGCCTGACCATCCCTACTGCTCTCCCTCCCTGGACTGTTTACACATGGCAGCCTAGACCTGAATTGGAAAAAACATTGGCCTAAAACAATAGTAGAACTGAAGTAGAGAAGAGAGATACCATTGTGTTTGATAAACCAAAGTAAGGTGGTTGAGGTAAATAAGTTTGTGTCCCTCCATGTGGAGGCTCCACCTGCTTTCACAGACATCCAGGAAGGAGGACATTTCACTGGGAAAAGATAAAAGATTAATTACCCTTGCTAGTAGGTTAGGGATTCATGGCTGTGATGAAAGGAGGAAAGACTTTGACTGGTCAGGAATCAAAGATGTTTGCTTGGTTGCCATGCAGTAATAGTTGTGATTTCTTAGCATGAGGCTTCTTCTGCACCACGTCTCTTGAAAATATATTACATGCCTATGATTTTCACAAATTCCTGATAGCCATAATACTGATTGTGGAGAGTATTTAAAAACAAACTTCAGGATGTCTCTTTTTCACATGTTTTTGCAACCAGTGAGTCACTCTTAATGGATACTTCAGTTTTGAAAAGCAATGGAGAAGACAGTGCCATGGAAGAAAATTGCCTTCTCCATTAGTAAGGTATTTGAGACATCATATTGCTGCTATTTCCTTCCATGTGAAAGCTCATGGCTAAGTCATTTAATGTAAAAGAAAACAGTCTTTTCTAGCACAGAAGAAGTGCCTTTACAGGACAGTGGCACACAAGCCTGCAAAATTGACTTTGGTTATCACTGAGGGTTTCTTTGGCATTTCTTCCTGTCCAGGCAAATAATGCTGTAAAAGCATTCCAGATGACAGAAAAGAGCAGTTGTGTTGAGGTCTGGGGAGTTCCTTTGGCGCATCTCCAGTGCACTGCTAGTCCCAAATTCATTGTTTGTATTTAAGAACTGCACTGGCTCTAAAAGCTCAGTTTTACTGCATTTGAAAGCTATTCAGTCTTGTTTCCTGCACTTTGTTTACTTAATAACCCTTATACAAGAATCCATGATTTTGCCTGGGTAACTTGCTGCTCTCTTCCAAGAGAGAAATACACTGTTTTTAAAATTTTTGAAATTTAAAAAACAAGTCAGTGTAAAGCAGTACCTGGTGCTTAACCCTGTCGTTGCAATGTCTGCTCAGATGAGAGTCGAGCATGCTGTGCTCGCTGTTACAGAGCTCTGCAAAAAGTGTTGATTCAGGGAAACTGTTGCCGTGAGAGAACAGGAGCATCAGGAATGTTCTCTCCCGCTTAATGTGTTGGCGGCTTTTGGTGACCAGTACATTTGGAAAAGAGCAGATTGCGTGTATGCGCACGTTGACGGAGTCCAACTTGAACATCAGAGTGATGTTCAGGACAGCAGATCCTGCTGTTTGCTGCAGTCCTGGGAGACTGGATGAGGCTGTGGTACCAGCAGGCTGGTACAGCATATGTCTGGCTGCTACCAGAAGGGATTTGCAGCTGTACAATTTTTGGTTTTGAATAACCTTTAGAAGAGTGCATCTGAAAACTTGCCAGGGTGGCCAAACAGATTCATTCCCATCAGCAGGAGTGACAGCTGTTCATTTGACTACATCTGCTTAATTCGACTGTGTGGATCATCTTACTGGATGGAATGGGCTCCAGAGACCTGCCTGTGGTGAAGAAAGGCAGGTAGGACAACGTGCACTGTGTCAGAAATTCTCTTTGTCTTTGATATACAGAAATGGCCTTGCCTTATGGACATGGCTGAGGTTGCTTGTCTTAATGGTTTGACCTCTGCCCTTTTGCACAGAGGACAGCCCCTTGTCCTCTCTATTTCAGACCTGAGGGATCCTATATCTACAGAACAGATGGGTTAACTACAGAATATTTCAGATGGCTGCACCCTGCTGATAGCACTAGTCAAAGCCTCAACACCCCCCCCGATATATTACTGTGAAAACACAGATAAGAAAAAAAAGGTTGGAAAAGTCAATGTTGGCTGAATAATATTAGTCCTAATCTCTCTAAGCAATATGTATTCTCTGCCTTTTTGCTCACTTCAAGGGTCAAAAGCCTGTCTAGAAGCTGCTAGAGATCTAGATGGTGTTAGCTAGATTTGCTTCTAGGTAATTCTCATTCAGCACCATCCTCAGAGCAAGCCTTGGTTCTATTCTTTCAGTTTCCCCATCTGTGGCTTTAATCCAGTTCTCTTTCTTTAATTGCATCCTATGTAGAATTGTCCCACAGCTCTTCTCCTCGCCAAGTTTAAGGTTTCAGTTGTTGTGCAGGAGACCTTGTGAATGATTTTATTTTGTCAACTGAGGTAAACAGACAGTAAAATATACGCTAAGGCACACAATCTTCACTAATCAGTTATTTGACAAGCCCATTTAATTATTAAGCATAGCTTGTAAAAGTAATGAAGTCCTTGTAACATGAGATTTAACACTCTCCTATTAATTTTTCCCTGAGAGGTGGGAAAAGGCTGCCATATTTTTGTGTGCAAACTGAGAGCATGTAGTTAATGAGATTTGACTGAGAATATGTAAAAGGGGCTGGAACCTTTCAGTGCTTCTTAAGAGTTTTGCTAATAGGTAGTAAATCCAAGCACATCCCACAGTTAGATAAGATTCTGCCTGTGTTGGCAAACCAGAAGGTGCTGTCTGATGCTTTGCCAAAGCAAAACAGAGTTTTCTTGGACCAGCTGTATTTTTTTTTTTTTAATGTTTATCTTAGTAAAAAGAAAAGCTGTAAGTAAGTCGCAGTCTTGCTCAAGAGGTATCATTCAAAACAATTTTTTATAGCATGATAGATTTCATGTTGCTACAAAATAAATATTTAATCGGCACCAATATTTTTGGTTCCCTCAGGCAGACAGAGCTGTTCTAACTTTTTACTCAAGTAAGTGCAAATGAAATCTAGCAGGAATTTCAAAGTAAAATGCATGTATATCCTAGAGATTTTTTTAATGGATTTTAGGTCCAGCCAGCCAGGATTGATGGCTGATTTTGTTCCTGACAGAGAACACTTTATCTCAAAGTTGAAAAGCCCTTATCCCCAAAAATGGAAAAGAACCCAAAAAGAATCTGTGTTTGATTGGTTTGAGTTGTATGGTGAACTAGATCAGTTACGATTACATTGAAAAAAGAAAAAAAAATAAGAAAGGCAGCCTGAAATGCTTTCTTTACAGTCACAAAGCTGCCTCAACCATGCCAGCCCAACTCAATGACTGAAGGGAAGAGTCTAGTGACTCCACAGAGTTGCACTACTGGTTAGTTTCTAATTCCTTGATCCTATGTCATCTACTGGGCTCTTTATTCAGGGGCTTCACTTTGTAGTACAAAAGAATATTGTGTGCAGGGAATATTTCTTACCTTGACAGCTGCTCTGTCAAGCTCAGCAGCAGAGTTTGGCCCTTGGAGGACATGAGGTCTCTGTGGGCTTCCTGCAAAGGCTGTAGCTCCCAATGTTCCTCATCAGACAAGAAGATGGGAGACAAGCACTTGAATTTTGAATGTGAACCATTGAGTGAGGCTCCTTCTGCTGTTTTCACTTTCTGCTCAAGAGTCACTAAGAGCTCTTCCCTGGTACCATGATGGGCAGACCTCTGTAATGGATCAGTCCTGAGACAGTCATCATGCTTGCATTTAAGAAAATCTTTCAGGACACATCTGTTCATTAGTGCTCTCTCTCTTTTGATCTGTTAGAAACTTGTTCCCGTCCTTCTAGCCATCAGCATATTTCATTGTCCTTTCACAAATTAATTTAAAAACCAATCATCCCTTCTTTGATTTAGTAATCACATACAAGAACAAACAGAGGTAAAGGTAAAATAATACAATTTCAGGAGAGAAATGGTGTGTTTTGAACTGAAACTTGAATGCATATGCACCTCAGAGAAAGGCAGCAGGTTTCTCTAATGTTCATCTAGAAGTTAGGGAAAGTATTCCCTGCCATGTGTGACTGTCACCAAGGAAAAGCAGTACTGAATTTTTGCTGACTCTGAGGATGTCAGGTTAAAATTTTTCACAGTCCTTTAGTTGTAGTAGATATATAGTACAGAGGGATAATACTATTGAGCAGCTACGATAAGTTTTGACATTTCTGATTTCCTTTATATTGAGATGCTAACCACAGACACTATTAGTGTCACCCCCTGTCTGGGGCTGATTCAGAGAGCCTTAAGTTTTCAGATGCAGAGTGGGTTTGTAAAATGGTAAGACATACAGGATAGTAAAATTTTCAGTGTACAGCTGCCTTAAAATATAGTGACAGTACAAACCCATCAAGATTTCCAGGTAGAGCAGCCACAGTGCAGATGTTAACCAGCTCTGATTTTCTTGAGATACAGGATGTTGTGCTTTTTCTGGCGTGAAATTCCATTTTTGAAAACAAATTGATTGGAAAATACTTAGATTTATAGGAGGACCTCCTGCTTTGCTGGCAGCAAAAGCTAAGTGAACATGACAGGGAGTGCTCACTTCTTTCTGCAAGCTCTGTCTTCAGTAGGAAAATGACAGGCTGACCCTGGTGTTTTCCAACTCTGTGTGGGAGGATTTGATGTACTTTGTTTCCAAAAGTTGGTTGTAGTTGCAGCTTTCACGTGTGGAAAGAGACAGAAGTTAAACACGAGACTGCTCTAAAAATGTACTAGCATTCATAATTATGTTCAAATTTTATTACTCCTTGCTTCCATGAAATAGAATAATTAAAGGAACATAAAATAAAAGCAGAAGAGAAAAATGTAATTTCTTGTCCTTACAGGATCATAAAATCATAGAATGGCTTGGGTTGGAAGGGACCTTAGAGCTTATCTAGTTCCAACCCCCCTGCTTAAGATATGGACCCCTTCCACTTGACCAGGTGGCTCAAGGAAACCTGGCCTTGAGCACTTTCAGGGTTTGGACACCCACAGCTTCTCTGGGCAACCTGTTCCAGTGCCTCACCACCCCCACAGAAAAGAATCCTAACCAGCTTCCTAAATCCTGGTTCTGATAATATTGCAGTCATTGTATCAAAACATTTTAGGTCCTCTTAACTTCTTCTGCCTTCCTTAAATGGCCAGTACAGTTGCTCCAACTAATTCTTAAATGGAGTGGAAATGACACAAATAGCAGTTATTTGAAGCTGCAGAATGATTTTACACTCATTCTTACGTAATGAGCTAGAACTGTGCAGCTGACCAAAAAACAGTCCTTAATTCAGAATTCCAGCCTGTTTTTCACTTCAGTGGCTTTGTAAACTTCCCTCTAGTCTTTATGCACCATTTTTTGTGGTTTAGCTGAAATTCTGAGAAAATAAAGGAAAATGAACCATGGACACAGAGAAATGTGGAAGGACAGATGAAGTGAGAGATTTCACATCGGAACGGGGGCGTAGAGAAAGCAGTTCTGTAAGAATGGTTTGATCAAAATGTTTGGGCCTGTTCCGTGACATAGAGAAAAAATTTGATTAATTGAGAAAGGATGCATGACAGGAAAGAGGTGATTTATTGCACTGGCGAAGTCTTCCTCGACAACAGCAAGTGGCACAGTCTTCCAAAGGAAGTGTCTGTCTTGTTTGGGGACTGAAAAATTGGTTGAATAAAGACTGGAAAATACTGGAGTAGAACCTGTGCTTCTGTAGGTGAGCACTCTTGAAGCAGAAAACCTTTTCTGCACCCGTATTCTGACTTGCTTGAGAGAGCTCCATGAATCTGATTCGGGCTTGGGATAAAACCATAAGGTATGTTTTCTCTGCTTGCTCCCTTTTTCCCCTAAATGTTATTATACTGCAGCTTGGCTCTGTCCACACAGTCTGGAGCAGACTGTGTTGTAACTTGCTTTAGCCGCCGCTGAATTTAACAGCTTTTGGCTTTATGAGGAATGCCTTAGGAGAACTCTTGCTCATCTGTTCCCTGAGCCAAAGGAAAACTCCTCCAGTAGCTTTCCCAGTGTTTTCTCTGGCTGGAACACATAGTTACCGATTGCTAGGTGAAGATACACTATCTTTAATCTTATTTTTGTATCTTTGGTTTGTCCAGCTGACATATTCTAAGATAACCACTTTGACTAAAGCAGTGAAAGAGGATTTTCACAATGGATTTTCTTTTCTTTTCCCTGTACTCCATGTAATTAAATTCTTCCATTGGTGGGAAAAATGCTTTTCCTTGATGTAAATATGTGGCAAGTAGTTGAATACTGAGCCAGTCAGTCACATTTCCCTGCTAAGCATACTATTTCCAATATTTTTCATAACAGAATTACTTATATTTGGTTCCTAGCCCTATAAGGTTGGCTTTCTGATCCTATCGTCATTTAATCTGTTGCAAGAAATGCATCCATTAGGAAATTGTTAAATAGGATCTCAATAAACATTTGGATTATATTTAGCAAGTGCAAATCACTAGGAGATATTTGCATGTTTTTTTGTTGAAGCTCAGCTTCCACTTCAGGTTAGATGAGACATAAACAATTATACAGCACCTCTGGCAAAGAATTAGCCTTCAAAGCAAGTCAAAATAACACTGGGAATTTGGAGGAAGATTTCTGAAGTTTTAGAAGGAACTGTAAAAGGCTTGTGCTTTGTTTTAGCTCCATACATTCTATGTCAAGTATGGAATTAATGTTGTAGACTTTTACTCTGATACATCAAGTTTGTTTCACTCTAATACATATTTCTAAAAATATTTATGGCAGCACTGGTCAGAGACTGCACCTTTGCCTGCATCATTAATGTAAAAATTACCCTAACTTAAAGCCAGCTAAAATACTTCAGGGGTGGTGGTTTGTTTGTTTGTTTGGATTGAGGTGGTTTGTTTGTTTGTTTGTTTGTTTTTTATTTTCCCAGAGTCTGTGGATCAGACTCTGCATTGTACTTTGTAACAGAGGCCACAGATAACTCTGATCTGCCAGAAAGGTTTTAATAGCTTTTATGCAAGATCCAGGATCAGGATCAGCATGCTTTTGTGCCCTAGCAGAGGAAATACCTCTTTGGATGTGTTCTTGGCCTGCTTCATTTTAAGAAAATCTCTGTGTAAATTATAAGTGAAAATTAACGTAATTAATTGTAATTAGTATAGTGTTTATAGTGGATACATGTTCCAAAATCTTCAACAACAGTGCAGGAGACTTCATAGTTTCCAAGAACTGTAGATTTACAGTAGCAATTAGATCATTTAGGCCAACCCTGAATACCTTTTGAACTCTGCATTTACTGCCCATTTGCATCTTTGAAAATCCTCCCACTTATTGACAATTAAAGTTAATGCCTCGTTACTTGTTTACATGAAAGCAGTTGGCATACTCTTTCTGTTTGTGTCTCAGCGTGCCTTATTTATTTAGTAGCATTGCTGGATTTTCAGTTCTGGAGATAAACCAAAGCATTAAGGGCACTAGGCTTACCTGCTGTTCATTGCTTCTCCTTTCTTGCATGCCTGGATATGCAGGAAAGACTTGCACTGAAAGTGAGACTGATAAGCTTCCAATTCTCAAAACAAAGTGCTATTTTTATTATACAGGCTTGAGATGACACTTTGCTTGGTACTCTGTTCCTACACATCCACATGTTCTTTGAACCTCTGTCCATAACATTTGTCCTATAAAATCTGTGTTCTTTAAAGGGGAAAAAATAAAGTGCATTTTAGAATGTGTGATCCCTTAATGTTATTTCATACTTTGATGGGAATAATCAAGGGTTGGAATCTGTACTTTGATTAGCAGAAAGAGAGAATTGTTAAATCCTTGAACAGTATTTTTTAGCCACATTCTTCTGCAATAATTTACAGTTTTGCAGAATATTATATTCAAAATAGTATGTTCTGTATGAGATTCACGTAAACTTATTTTTCCTATTTCACAAGCATGAGAAGTCATTTGTTAGTACCTAGCCTTGTCTCAGAAAATTAAGATTACTCAATCTGGATTTGTGATCTCTGACATGAAATTCTTCTCACTACTTCCTTCATTTTCTTCCACTTAGGTAGGCATCCATTTTTCTTCAAGTTCTAGTAAAACCTTCATGTACAAGAATCCCTGCCCTACATTATAATTACTCTTTCTCTTTTTTCTTTTTTTCTCTTTTTTTTTTCTTTTTTTCTTTTTTTTTCTGGTGTCTGCCAGACCAATTAGTAGTTTTCAGTGGATTAAACTTGTAGCTGAAGATGAGGGAGTTTTTCTGCCTTTGATCACAACTAGAGCTTTCCACCTAAGAGAGCTCAGTTCAGGCACATAACTGCCTTTCAGTCAGTGGCCAGAAGAAGCCAGCATTTAATGAAAATTTAGAGTCTGGATGCGTTTCGTCTGGGCTATTTATTTTTCCTTGGAGGCAGAGATGAGGAAGGATGTGCAATGATGCAGCACTGAATGAAGGATAGCAGAAGAGACACCAAGACTTGATGCAGGAACAGAAGGAGATTTACTTTCTTCAGCGTTACCTGATAGGATCTATTTTTATATAGAAATGTCACCTGGCAGAAGCCAGGAGAGAGAATATCCAAGTAGTTTAGATGCAGCTGGAGGCAGGGAGCTAAAGCCACGAGGGAATAGAAGAGGCAGTTGAGGTGATCTGAATGCACAGCTGTATATAAAAATAGTAGTTGGAAGGGAGAGGTCTTTGAGGAAGCTGACCACGTACTGCATGTGGCTATAATCACAGCACAGAAGCTGGCACTAATTGGTAGTGGAGAAATCAAGTGAAAGACTGATGTGTTATAGTGGAGAACTCAGGAGGAAAAAGTGAGAAACAGATGACTGAAAGAAGAGTAGCACCAGAAAAAAAAAAAAGAGGATAAGATGGAGATAAGCAGAGATTTGAGGCTCAGAAGGAAGGAGGATGTGATTAAAGAACTGAGGACAGCAAATATAAGGTAGTTAGGCAGCATCAGGGGGAAAAAAGGAAAAAAAACCCAAACTCCATTAAAATCTCTGTTTCCTCATGGCATGAGAGACACAAGTGTGTGAGTCTGAAGACTCATCTTCTTTAGGTGGAAAGGCACATCTGTCAGCAGAGTTTATCTGGGGAAAGAGCAGTGTTTTGTTTTCCAAGACCAAAGAAACACTATGGAAAGATAACACCGAAAACAGTCCAGGAGAAGAAACTTGAGACAAACATCTCAGAATCCCTTTTGGAAGAAAACAAAGATTAATATATCCAGGCAGAGAAAACTCTCCTAAAATCTGTGGCTGGTGTGGTTTTAGTAGAATTACCTTGGTCCCTGAGAAGGAAGGTGGGCGAATGACAAGCTAGTGAAGAGGTACCAAGAGGCATGGAGAACTCAGGGGCATGCAGGCATGAAGAGGTCTTCATGCAATGGGCATGTCTGTACTAGTAAATTAAATGGACTCTAGAAGCAGTCCCTGGCCCTGGAAATTAAATGTATCTACTGTTGACTGTCCCTGGCCTAGTTTTGGTGTATACTTACTGGAACTCACCTGAACTATTCCCAGGTAAGGTTTGAAAGTTATCTTGGGATTCTTCCCAGTAGGCAGTTTGAAAGCAACCACCCTGTTCTGGAGGGTGATAGATTTTATTAGCATGGCACCTTTCTGTGCCAGTTGGCCTCAACATTCTTGGGTATGTTTATTTTGCTTGTAGAAATAGAGCTGCAAATGGCTCAGTAGATGCAATCCCTTAGAAACTTAGGACATCGACAGTCTTTGATGCAGGCTGTGACAGGCAGTGTGTATGATTTCTTCTTTAAAATGTTGCTGAACTTAGGTGTTGATGTGCTCTCAGATTTCGTTTTCATGGAGCATGGTGACATTGTAGAAGAGTTGGTTATACAAAGTAAGTTTGTATGAAGCATGCATTTACTTATTTCCATTTAAATGTTATACAAGCATAAGCAAACATAGGTCATAAGTAACACTCCACCTCACAGAAGGACAGGCTGTGAAATTAAGGAAACAAGGTCATGAGGTTGGTAAGAAATTCAGTTGGCTGGACTAAAAAGCCCAAGCATTTAAAAGTAGAGAAAACATTTTTAAAAGTTCTTGAAACTTGTGTAAAAACAAGGCAAATCCCCAGACCTAAAGAGATGAAGATAAATATGGATCTAGAGTGGAATAGGTGTAATGGGAAGGTGATGGAGGCATGGAAACTTTGCAGTCAGTGTAGAAAAATGTGTAAAATGAAACTTCATGTGTTGTTCTGGATTTTGAATTCAGGAATGATTCAAACTAAAACAGGAACAGCAAGAAAAGCATCGCTGAGAGCCTTTATCTTAGCAGAACAGGCTAGCAAAGTGAAAGCCAGGGCATGATGAGATAGTTCCTTGATAAATACAGCAAGGAAGGGGCTGGTACAGAGGAAAGCTGGTTAATTAAGCTAAACAGTGCTGGCACGTGAACAAAGTTAGTAACAGGTGTCCATTTTAGCAGAAAGCAATCAGTTGACTCTGAAACTAGAGTTAGATCATCCATGTTACTAGAAGCAGCATGCATCTCAGCTCACATTTTCTAAATGGGTTTGTGAGTGTGACCTTTTCTTAACTAGGCACAAAGTCGGTTTTGTGAGGAGTTTCAGAGATGAGCAGGAGGATTTGCACTTTCCTTTCGAATGCCTTAGCTTCTGAAGAGCCAAATGCAACATTTTTGGAAAGGACTGTGCAGGGTATTTGGCAGTTCTCCTCCAGCATATCATCAGTCTTTCAGCAGTCATCCTACACTCATGGATCCTTTCCTCTTCAGTTAGAGAATTATAGAATCATAGAATGGTTTGGGTTGGGTCTTTCACTAGACCGGGTTGCTCAAAACCTCATCCAACCTGTCCTTGAACAGTTCCAGGGATGGGGCATCCATAACTTCTCTGGGCAACCTGTGTCTCAGCACCCTCACAGTAAAGAATTTCTTCCACCTTCTTTCAGTTTGAAGCCATCACTTGTCCTTACACTGCATGTCATTGTAAAAAGTCCCTCTCCAGATCTCTTGTAAGCCCCTTCTAAGTGCTGGAAGGTGCTCTAAGGTGTCCCCAGAGCCTTCTCTTGTTCTGTCCTTTAGATTTTCTCTGTTAAGGGTTGATGTATATGTTCTCCATGGTCCTGCCATCACAGGTACTGTGCTGCTTTCGTGGTTCAGCTGTATGGGAAATCAAGCCCACACAGCAAGTTCACCTGAAGGAGTGTGCCTCCAGCGGGTGTTAAATTGTGTCAGACTGTGTCAAACTGTTGCACTATATTTTTCTCAGTTCGTGCTGTTGCTGGACCAGGATTTCATGGAGGACATTCAAAATGCATGTCAGTGTAATATTGGGAAATGTTTTGTTTATGTGTGACTGAATGTGAATGTGAATTGATAACCCCAAATTGTGACAGAAGGCAATTTTAATGTCTTTCTTATTATTTTTGTTGGCCTTTACGTATTTCTATAAATACTGTGTAGTTGAATGAATACCAGACTGATGAATGTGGAAGCCCTCCATGTCTCTAAATGAAAACTTTCAAATATAAATAGCTTTAAAACTATAAATAGAAAAATCTTTATACTATATTTATCACTAACCACTTCTTTCCCCCCCACTTCATTTGCATCACTCATTTTATTTTTAGTGATGCTTACTTAAAATAGTTTCCCTGCTTCCCTGTTGGCCATTATATGGCCACTGTGGAATCCAAGTGATTTCTAAGCCAGATGGTAAGGAAAGTGTTCCTTACTTGAGCAGTGTGAGCCTGAAGTCTTGTCTGTTCAGACCTTCTTCACTGATGGCATCAGCTTTGTCTGTTCGGTTGGTTTCACATACATATTCCTTAGCTGGTTTCAAAATGTGATTCCAGCATTGTTCAAGAGCTCCTGTTCTTCTTACATTGATGTTATTCTGTCCCCCTCATTAGAAGGTAGCTCTGGTTTTGCTGACTTACTAAAGTCCACACTCTTCACAAAAGTCACTGTGTTGGCAGCCATAACGATTTTTAAAATTCTAATTTAATTAGTTCTACAATATTCATGTGTTGGTGATCACCTCAGCTGCACACAAAGGAATAGCTTCAAGTTTTGATGGCCCTTAGGCCTTAGCTTTGACTTCACTGTTGAAACTGCAGCTTCCTGTGCACTTTTAATTTGTGCTATTACATCTTTTTCCCCCTTTGTGTGTGTGTTAATAGATACATAATTTAAAGTAGGGTTGAATGTAGCATAAGCCACATTACTGTTTGTTAGGGTTTGCAGGCCACAGTTGTCTTCCAACACTACTTGTTTGAAGAGGCTGCAAGGGCATAACATGGTTCTTTTCTCCTGAACTGTCTCAAGAAAGGGAAGTCAGTGTCTGCAAGGACCAGCTGATTATCTGTACACTGCTCAAAATGACAGAGCAGTGTAGAAATGCAGTTATTTGAGGCAAATAAGATCATGGCTGGTTCCTTGTAACTCTGACTGCATGCTTTGGCCTCAGCCTGAAACACTGCTGTGGGAAGGAAGCAAGATAGGAATTCTTATGGCAAAGAAGCAGGAAACAAGTAGGACAAGTGGACAGGTTTTGTGCCCACATCACCAGCAGCAAAAGCCTTCCTGGCGCTTCTGAGGCATCAGTGGTTCCCTCTTGTACCAAGAGAAATGCCTTCTCCTGTGTCACTTGCCAGCAGCCAGGAGATGTGTCTGTATGGGCAGATGAGCTGGGCCCAGGGTGCACCTCAGGCATGGGAAGGTGTTTGGTACCATTGCTTGTGGTGTTACTGGGGTCCCAAGATCCCAGCAGATCTGGGAGCTGATGTGATGAGATGGAGTGAGAGGTGATGTTCCTGTCTCTGCCCAAGCCTGTGCTACTGTAGGCATTGCCACGAGACCACTTGTACCTTGGACTTCTTGCAACTCGGGAGGAGCAGAGACAGGAGCAGAAATGTGTTCTGTCATCTCTGAGAGGCATTGCTGCTTGTCAGATAGGAAATTCCCAAAATGGCCAGCTACTAACCATGGACTAAAACTGTTTTCCTGTCCTTATCAGGCAGGAATATTTTTTCCTGCCGATAGGTCTTAACTTTAACCTTCCTTAACTTTACATCCAGGCAGATTGCTGTTGCATCCAGCCAGTGACAGATAAAATGGTCTGTGCTCATGGGGCTCTGAGACTCTGAGGAATCGTGGACTCATTTAACCATCAATCTTCATGCTTTGAGGCATGTCAGCATCTGCAAGCTTCTTAGTTTCAAATGCGATTGATGTAGTTTTATTTTTATGTAGCACCTGGGGATGCCTACTGAGAAGGGCTCTTAAAATAGGTGTAACTTAATGTGCTGTTCAGACTCCTCATTAATCTGCTTGTCTTTACTCTTACCCAGAGGTAAAATACAAAAGCTACAGAGGGAGGAGTTTGGAATAAAATTATATAAAGGGGGGCTCTGAAATAAAGACATTTAGTATTGAGGACTAAGACTAGCAGTGGAGGAAACAGAACAGGATGTTCAGAAAGTCCAGGCCCTTTGGCATGAGTTAAGGAGCTTGGAAAATAAGCAGGGCTACAGTGAATTTGTGAAACAATGTTTGTCTTCCTAAACTGAATACTGGAAAGGATCCATTTCACACTTTGCCTTTGCCAGCGCCCTGATATCTATTGTAGCACTCATCTTCTGGCCTCTTTATTTTCAGAGAAAAGTTTGACTTTGTGTTTAGAAGTTATTTGTGCTTCCTGCTTTCTTATGGCACTAACACGATCATGTTGTGGCTACGGGGCTAAACTTTGGAGTCTTAATCTTTGGTCCTGCTGTGCCACCCTGCTTCTGATGTTTGTATTTTAACTGCAGTGATGGCTAATGGGCTTAAAAGACTCCACTTCTACTTCGCTTCACCACTGCTTTGTCTGCATGGGTAAATTAATCAGGGCCAGGACTTGTATCTTATGATTGTCCATATTGTTTAATTTCTAGCACATTCCATGACATGATTTTGGTCCGTGCCAACTAGCACACTCCCAGATGACAGCTGTGGCAGGATGGCGTGGGAGAGAGACTGTTCTCAACAGGCACTATTGAAGAGGTAACCATGTTTTGCAGGGGAAAAGGGCATAAAGGTGTAGATTGGAACTACAAGGCTTTGCCTTTCTCCCCAAGCCTCTGGATTCTGGTGTATTTTATACACTAGGACCAGTCTCTCCCGATCTTAGCGTTTGCGAAAGATACCAAAATACAAACTTCCTCATTGCATCCCTAGGTGCTGTTATCCTCAAAAACATCAAGCCACCTCCTCCTTCTCCCTGTGGGCCATCTGCTCAGGCTTACAGCAACACTTCCATAGTGATAAGATCTTTGAGTAAGAGTCAGGTTAGGGGAACAGCTCAAGTTTTATGTCAAGCTAGTTCATGACAAAACCAGTCCCTCTGAACCCAGGTGAGCTTTCCAGAGCTCACTCTTCCGTCTTCCATTTTCCATCATGCAGCCTATTGGCATGCAGAGGTACAGCAGTAGCTCACAAAGCCAGTGTTGTCACAGGCCCACAACAGCAAGTTAGATAAGTAATTGCTGTTCTGGTATGTATGTATTTGTTTATCACACAGGGTAACGATGATTGCACGTACAGATTGTTCATTTGCTTGCACACATGGATTTTTTTTTGAATTCCACACCTATAATTCGCTCTTCGGGCTTTGTTTGTTGCACTTTACATGAAAGTAGGGAATGTTTACTTTCCCCTGTGGGATTTCTAGTTTGTGAAGCCTTCTGCAGTTTTCTTTGTGTAAGGGACCACTGAATCCCAAAGCATTGCTGATGCTTTGGTTGAATGTGTTTTTCCAAAAATTGTTTGCATAAGGTGCACTTCTATGTGAAATATTCTTTATAAACCTTGATTTCTCTCTTTCTGACTTTGTTTTTTAGTTGCAAATGGAGATATTATTAAAACCAGTCTTCCCCACTCACGGCTGGAAATATTTTTTCATTTAGGTAGTACATGGTGTGATGTTTGTAGGCTGTACATCAACAGTAGCTACAGGCTGCACAGACTTGGGTCTTTGTCTTGAAAATGATAGGATTAGCTGCACAGTGAGCCTGTATCTATCATCAAGATTTAAGCTCTTGAGCCTGTTCCTGGTGCCACTGGAGCAGCAAAGGAAGAAACCACTGCTGAGTCATTGGACTAACCAGTGTAGGTTTCTTCATCGTGACAATCTGTGTACAGCACTGTTATCAAGAGGATTAGAAACACTGAGCAAAAGGGATTTTGTTGTGTTAGTGCTAGATGAAATGGTGCTTTTACAAACTGGTGTGGTGCGCCGGTTTGAGGCTAGAGAGAGCCATGAGAGCCGTGATGGTAACAGTCACACAGAATTTGTTAGGGAAAAGAGAGGCTGCGAGAGGTGCAGGGTCTTCTGTGTAAACTCTGTTTACAGTTGTTGCCAGTCGATGCACTCCTCTCAGCATTCATTAGCTGAAGAGACTGAAAAGTCGGTCTGGAAGAGATTGTGCTGACTACAAGTTTCTATAGCCTTTGGTGGTGCCAGCTGCAAAAATAGGCAAATCCGGCTGCAGTGGAAGGGCGTGATGGGGCAGCTCCAGCCCAACTGCTACCCTGCAGGCGTTTTGGAGGCTTTGGCTGGAAGCCTTGAAATGCATCTCCCAGGGGAGGACTGCATTGCAAACAGACCTTGCCCTTCCCTGTCGGTGGATTCCTTTGGCAGTAGGCTGGCATCAGAACACCTAAACATATTTATGATAAACTGCAGTGATTTTTTTTTTTTGCCCCCTTTGAGATGGATGTGAGATTTGCATTGTGTTCATTAATTCATCTCACATATGACCCTTTCAAAAGGTCTCATTATAGCAGCCATTCATTAGTGGTGGCACTGTGCCTGGCTGAAGGCCAGGTGAAAACATGTTTCTCAATTTCTCACTCTTACATGGCCTAAACCAAACATTAACAGCTCCCCATTGATTAAAGTGGCTCTGGACTGGATCAAGCCCACTCTGTTGTAGGAAACAAAGGACTGGAGGAGCAGCTCCTATTTTTCCTTGGAGTTTAGCTTTCTTAAAGAGGAGAACTGAGAGGTCCTCTGCACCCCAACCTGTAGGAATAGCTTTGAAATAGGATACTTGTTTACATGTATAAAGAGATTAGCATTAGAAGTAACTTAGAAGTGAGGAAATAAATGTCAATGCGTGCTTTAGAGGACTTTCTCTTTTTCCACAGAATTATGGTCCTTGGTAACTTGGTCAACTCTGTGTAGGGGTTTCCTAGGGTTTCTGGGAAGGGGTTAATGTACAGGGAGAAAAGCCCACTGAACAAAGCAAGCTTTCTGCTGAAAATGAAGAGTTTAAAAAACCATAAAACTGCTTTATCCGTTATCATTTTATGCCTTTTTTTTCCCCCAGGGAATCATTAATTTTTCTTGTTCATTTTATTTACTTACTTTTCATAGGAAAGGGAAAATGTTGGGATCACTCAGTAAACAAGAAGTCTCAGTAAGAGCCAATGTTTGCTTCAGGCAGCAATTGGACCACAGCAAATGTAGGCAGGCTGGTGTTAGCTCCCGTGAACTGTAATGACACTTAGATTGCTGCTGGACTAAGTATGCAGGTCAATGGGTAGGTCTCTGTGTCCCATACTGGAGCTCTTACTGCTGTATGATTCACTGCTTTTAGGACCTGCATTAGTAAGATTAAAGTCAATGCTGCTTTGCCTACCTAGCTCCTTCCTGCAGGGAATGCAGGGGAAAAATACTTGTGAAATCCTGAGCATGCAGAAAACAAAGAGAGATCCACACTTACCTTGTTGCAGTGATTTTGAGCTTTTCTACACTTTCCTGTGGGACAAATTGCTGTGTTGCCTCATTTTCGTTGGTGTTGTTCAGACATCAGTTACTCAGTTCCTACCCTCTCGCAAGTGCCAAAAATCACAGATGTGGAAATCTTGGACACTGTGATTTTTCACAGCATTTAGGACAAAAAGACAGCTGGCTTCAGAGATCAGAGGCATCTTTGAATATGAAGAAAGCTCTTTTAAGTGTATTCTTCCTTTGTAAAGGCTGTTGCTCGTTCAGACCGCAGTCAAGTGTGAGTAGCCTTAGCTGGAGCCCTCTGCTCATTACCCAGGCTTTTCATCAGCTGCTGAACTTAATTTTTTTTTCTGGAGTTTACTCCCTTAAAAATATGGTAGCCACCAGTAGAAAACCAACTGAAACGAGAAGTGTTGGACTTGTTTTCTATTTTTGGTATTATGTGGTTCTATGGCAAATAAAAGGTATAGATTATTTAGTTTTATTCAAACGAATAATTTGCAACAGCTGGTAAGGAAGGGGAACAGCCATGAGCTGAAAATAAAATTTACAGCACAATTCCGTGTATGTTGTCAGGGAATCATTCCCATGCAACCCAGTAATGGCGCAGAGATTTCAGGGATTATGTTCAGATTAAATGTCATCAAGAGCTGAGCCTTGGCAGTATGCCAGGAAGGTCATATGAGGAAAGTCTCAAACTTTTACACTCAAATAAAATTGTGTTCTGCTTAATAACCACAATACAAATTTTGCACATTGTGCAAATTTTAGCACAAATAATAACTTAGGTTAGGAAATCTCATCATAATTTTATTTTTAGAAAATTTATTATTTAGTTTAGGTTCAGGATTTTTCACTGCTTTTTGGGATTTAAGACTGTGTCAGCAATTTTATTTGGGGATACAGGTTTTTTCTTGGTAGCATGACATTAGGAAACTTTATACCAAAGCTTTTACAAGTGTTAAAATTTGAAAATTTTCATTTTCAAGTTAAACATGAATGGAACAATAGCCTGCTAATACTTCCACAAGTATTATTTCCCAGAAACCCCCCTGTTATTTTTAAGTCTAAAATGCTGTAATTCCATGGCATTTATGGAAGATTACTTTATTATTGGGAAGGAATGAGAAAATAGTTAACAAATGTATAGTTGAGAATTGCTTTTTCTTTTATTTATCTGTGGCTGGTCTGTACTGTTCCAAAATACCTGTGGAATTCTGAAGGAATATGCTGACAGTCTAATACTGCATTGGGAATGTCTCATTTTGGTTTAATCTGATCTGTTTACAGTGGATTGGTTTCAACTACGGAAGGGAATTCTTTCCCTAGGGGATATATATACATGGAATTGTAGAGCCTTAGCTATACCACTTGAAATAAACACTCTTTTAATCTACTTGCCATCTCTGAAAAAAAAAAAAAAGGCTGAAACTGTTTAAAAAGTGATTTCTTAAATCTCTTAAGTGCTCTCAAATGTGATCCTACTATGCATATGCCTAAGGGTATATGATGATTTTTTTCTGGATGGTTTCATTTGCTGCCTGGCACTGGCCCCAGCAGTGGTGTGGGCACGCCCCTTCCTGCTGCCCTCGGTGGGCACTGGGTGTTACAGAGAGGATTGTCACAAGACTTTCTTTTGGGTAAGACCAACCTCCTGAGTCAAACCACAGCTGTTGGATTTGGTTCACCAGTGAGCTTCAATAAAAAGGGAGCAAAACTTGGAGTCATTAGCCAAAGCAGTGATGAGACTGTGGATTCAGGGCTCCACCTTTATTTTCTAGTTATATATGCATCCTGTATTTGTAAACCTTATTTTAGGTGTACTGTAGATACTTAAGTATGTGTTTATATACCCAAGTATGCATGTGTGTATGTGCATGCTGAAGTTTATTTTCCCCTTTCTCCTTCTCTCCTCTTTGCTCACCTGCAAATCTGCTCTGCTGCAGCAAGGCACAAGGCAGGGAATAAAATGGTTTTAGCTGATGAAGGCCAGCATTGCAATGGGAGAGTCTACAAACTCATCTTCAGTTCATTAAAATGTAGAGGTTGGGTGGTAATTGTCAGAGTTGTCAGATTCTGGAAGGGGTCACAGTGGGACCAAAAGCCAACAGTGGGATCAAAAGTCAGACTGAAGAGCAGCAGGAGATGTGGCTGGGTGCAGCAGCAGGACCCCGAGCTGGGTGCCCGGGCTCCTGAGGCAGAGGTGCTGCCAAGTTGTGCAGAACAACAGACTCAATTGATTTGTTATTTATGAAGGGTATGGTATGCAACCCTCAACATGGCAACAGTTCTTTAAAGTGAAGATGTAAGAAATTCCAGTTAGAAGTCAGTCCTTTAAATACTATGAATAAACAAGGTAAATTCATTAATTATTTCAATAAACTTAAAGGCCTTATGTTGTACCATTAATTTGTCCTGAATTATTGATAGGATTTTTTCCATTACTTTTCTAGATCTTTATTTAAACTACAGTCAGTAAAATTTTACCACCCTTCAACCTCAGACACACAGTAATAAATCAGCACTTATTTCCTTATTTGCTTCAGGCTAATGTGACAACAAATAGTCTGTTCACATACATTATTTCTTTGTACTACATCATATGCAAATATTTGAATTATTATCTTTTTATCTCTCTAATATTTTAACAACATGATACAACATGTTTTTCTGATAAATTGAGTTACATAAAAGCAGCTTCACATCTACATAATGCTTTAACAAAACATTCCCTCTATTTCAAGTTAAAATATGTGTTCAGGTTGGGAATATCCTCATAAAGAAACTTAATTTGCCTTATTAAGAAACACTTGTGTATTCTTATAAGTTTCAAATTTTGTTTTTTAAATAATAACTTTATCACATTTTGGACTCCTGCCTGCCCAGGCTGCCCGAGGCTGGCAAAGCTTTGGTAAGTTGAGTTCTGCAGTTAAATTGAGTTGGTTTCTTGTTTATAAAGGATGTAGCTTGGCTTCCTTGCGCCATTTTTTTTTTCCCCCGTTCTGCAAATATTTATGTAACTGGATGTTTATTTTCTAGTATTAATCCTTAGTGGCTTGAGAATGATGGTTTTCTCTCTAAAGCTGGTAGAACCCTGAAAACTGATGTTGCCACAGCAGGGTTCATCCAGCTCTGTCCCTGTGCAGCTTTGTCACCAGCATTATTTTAGGCAGGATTGTTCTGAGGGCCTGTGAGGTCCCTTGGCACGGTGCAGCCTCCCCCTGTGTGAGTGGCTGTGTCCCGCTGCCTGGCTTGGGCAGGGGGAAGTTTCAGTTCCTGTGGTGACACGGGGATGGCCGTGGCAGGTGCTCTGCTGGGTACCCATGTGCTGGGGTGATGGAGGTGGCTCCGTGTGCTGCCCACCCAGCGTGGCTTCCTCAGAGCAAGTGGAGTGTTGGGTACTTAGGGCTGTGAGGTTGCACGGGTTGTATCTTGAAGTATTTGAAGTGTTTTATCCTAATGTGTAAAGCAAAATATGCGAGGGAGGAGTAGGGATGTCTCCCCCTTTCCCGAAGAAGGAGAAGAGAAACATATAATGATGGAAGAATTCATTTCCTCTTAACTCTGCCTGTGCTGTCTGGAGGCTTTTTATAAAGCCAAACAGCATTACTAAGCATCTGTTTGCTGGAGGAGTGTGAAATAGCCAGGTGTGCTTTGTGTAAAAGCAAGTGATTGTAGCCTGAAACATCGCTGCAGACGCTTCATGAGTCAGATCATTCATGACTGCAATAACGAGATTATTCATGGCAGGCTCCTCATTGTGACAAAGGTCCTTTGTTTGAGGTCTGCATTGTCTGTGTGCTATACTTCCGATTTGAAGATTCCTTCTCTGCTAGAAAACAGCGTTGCAGCAGGGAACCAGAAGTGAAGATCAGTGCTGCTAAGTTCAGGATGTTACTCAGTGCTGGGAATAATTGGGAAAGTCCATAGTTGAGTTAAAAGCTGTAACCATGAACTTCAGTGGGATGTACTACTTCCTGTTGGTTCTGAGGTAGGTTTTTATTTGATTTTTAGTGAGTTGTCTTTTGGTTTTGTGGGTTTTTAAAACTCCATCTTCTGATTAGAACTGGTTAAATACTGCCAAGACAGTTTTGTTGCTCATGATCATGTAAGAGGTGTTTTGTCTCATAGTGACGGTCCTTTATGTACACAGCCATTTTGTTTAGGGAAAGGGAGAACAAAACCACGGCATTTCTTTCACGTTCAGAGTCAGGTTAATTTTAAGTTTGCCCATATTCTTAATTTTGTATGAAATTATTCTCCATTATATAACTTTTATGAGGTCCCTATGTTGAGAGGTGATTGTGGTGGAAGCATGACCAGGGTGTTTCAGACTTAGGTGCTGTAATATGGCTTGGATTTGTCTCCTGTCTCAGGTGGTCAGGCTGAAACCAAGGCATGTTGTGCTCCAGATCTTTCCCCCAGGTGGAGCATCCTTGTGTGATCTTCCTGTGCCTGGCGCACAGAGCAGCTGGGAAGTTCATCCCTGGTGAGGCAGGCTGGGGAGCAGGGGCTTCTGGAATCCTCCTGCTCTTCCATCTTGAGGAGTCCCACAGAGCTCACAGGCAGCTCTGGTGGCTGCACTGAGAGGAGGCAACCTCTGCCACCGCTGGGAAGATGATGATGATGATGGTGATGGTGAGTCAGGGATGGCTTTTGGGAAAATGGAGAGACATCCCAGTGTGGCAGCAGCACTGCAGAGGGAATCACCAGAGCTGTTTGCTGCAGTAGTAGAGTTGAAAATAACTGTGTTTCCCATGGTCAGCAGCTTGTAAGGAAAACAGAGCAAACTTGGTTCTTGAAAAGCACATCTGAAACTAAAATACTGCTTTTGTTTTTACTTTTGATTCCAGCTTTTGTCCTTGAGGCTCAGAGGTTTCCTGGTGTTTTCTTTTGAAACTGTGCTGTTTCATGCAAGGCAAACAAGACTAAAATAAATTCAATGCAAGCATTACAGAGACTCTGTCCTCTATTTGGCCATGTGATTTTTAATTTTTTCCCCCAATTAATTATTATATTCTACAGCAGCAGATTTTTTGGATTGTTACAGATGTTAGCTATGAATTTTGAACTCCAGTATAAACTTGAATTCCAGCTTGTTTTGTTGCAAATTTGCATAATATTTATATGCTCACTTTCAGAAATAAAAAAGAAGGAGTTAATTGTTTGACAGGAAGAATAAAGCATTTGGGTATTTGTATTGTGTGGGGTTGTTATGACAGACTTCTTTTGGTTGCACAGCATTCAAATTATACATCAGTAGGGTAATGTTGCATTATGTCATCTGTTGGTACTTCTACAAG
This sequence comes from Irena cyanogastra, assembly GCA_013397155.1. Lineage (NCBI taxonomy): Eukaryota > Metazoa > Chordata > Aves > Passeriformes > Irenidae > Irena > Irena cyanogastra. The sequence continues at coordinate 894,774 of VWZV01011460.1, read as the reverse complement.
CAATTTCATTACTTCATTAAAAATTTACAGTGATCTGAAAGGCACTTTGTGATAGATATAGTAATAATTATAAATGTGTGATTTTGTATAGTGTTATGTAGATCTACATTTTCTGCATCCTATAGCAAGAAATAGACTACTGTTCTTCTTCAGATACTTGCCAGGTAATTGAACATAAAACCTGATTTTTTTTAATGAAGTTTTTAGTATTTGGATTTTAGCCATTTCGGTTGCAGCTGACAAAAATGCTTTCACTGTTATTGGGAAAATAATCAAATTGAGTTTGCTGAAAGGAAGATAATTTTTATGAGACTGATTTACTTACAAATGAGATTCAATGGGAATGCAATAATACTTTTTGCCCTAAGCAGTCAAAGGGAGCAGTGATTATTTATTACCTTTTCCACACATCTAGATCAGGGCTGTTTAAATTGCAGGTTTGATTTAGGCTTGAAACATGAGAGTATTTGACCTTGCTGATTACATTAATTTTCCCTGATAGCGTTGGAAATGTGGCACGTCTTGCTGTTTCTTCCAGTTTCTTGGAGAGTGGATTCACCATTCCTAGGTGTCAAGATTGTGCATGACTCTTGGATAGCCATGAAGATGCAGATTGATCTCACAACAAGTAGCTGAATAGCCCTTAGTAAATTAACTGAGTGATGCAGATTAATACAGTGTTATCTCATTTACTGCAAAAGATTATTTTTTCAATGAAAGGAAGAAAATAAACCATAGAATTCTGTTGTCAGTGAACCTCTGACAGTTTTATTAAAAATTTCTGTTTTCTATGAAAATACTGTTTGCTATGAAAATGTATAAAACCTTGGTTGTGACCAGAGCATAGTTACTTAGTTTAATAGGTATTAATGTAATTTTTGCTATGCTATGCTTGAGGAAGCCCTAGGATCTTACATTGGTTATAAGGATTATGAATGTCAGAAAACAGGTTGGGAGTGAGGGGTATTGGCTTCTGACATAGTCCTCCAGGTGTAAAAGTGCAAAATGAGCAATAATTATATTGTGACCATGATGACGTGTAAAGTGCAGTTGTTGGGAGTATCTGATTTCAGTTTTCTTATTTCTTTTTATGTTTTGAGAAGTTCACAGGTTTGCAGTTGAAGTTTTGTAGCCCTCTTCAGCAGAACTACTGAGGTTGTAGTTACTGCATGTACACAACAGAGGAAAGATCTTGACAAGAAAATCCTCCCATTTCCAGTCTCCTCAAAACTCTTAAAAGGAAGAGTCACATGAAAATATTTTCTTTAAATTGACAGTGCCATTCAAAAATGAGATGTTTTGTACTCCTACTTGTTAGCTCAAGCACAACCAGATAATAATTCTTAGACCTGTGATTATTCATTGTTAAATTTATTAATAATAGTACTCTTTCACTCTTGTAAGATTGCTTTCCAAAGCAATCTCTGTAGTGAAAGGCAGCCTGTTCATATTTTCTCTTTTACCATCATACTGGTCTCCTTTTTTTTCTTTTTCTCTTTTTCTTTTTCTTTTTCTTTTTCTTTTTCTTTTTCTTTTTCTTTTCCATTTTTTAGTAATTATTGTATAAAAAAGGACATGAAATTTTAATATACAGGCTTGCTAAGGAAGAGAATAGAGGGAAATAAGATAAATTGAAGTCTAAAATTGACGTAAAGCTCTTAACTGAACTGAACTTTGAAATATTTATCTAGATCAGTAATGATTTCCTCTGTGAGCACTGCAAAAAAAAAAGGAAATCTGGAATTGTTTGCTTAACGTTGAAGCATGTCATTATTAGATATATGTCACTGCTATCTGTGGATTATTTAGTAGTTAATATGTAACAATCATTCTTTATAGTGGTCAGTTTATTTGTATCAAATTCTGCTCTTTAAGATCTTCACAAATGTTGAGGAAAGAGTAGGAGGAGAGATTTATTTTCTTAATGTGGTGAAATTCAAAAAAAAGCACTACCACTAAACCTATTTTGGGACTATTTAAAGGAGATTTTTTACACATGCTTTCAACAATACTTTATCCAAAAACATCTTTCCCACTTCTCTCATTTTTTCTCAGTCTGCAATAACTATACTCCAAGGGTGTCTTCACTTCCTTCTGAACTTCTCCTGGGCTTGGGGTTATTCCACCCATACACAGAGACCTCAAAACACTTACCTGCTGAAGTGTTTTTTCTCAAGACCTCTGGAAATCAGTCTTTCCCTAAGACTGAATTGGTCCATTGTTCAGCTCAGCACTAAGTAAACAAAGCATCTTCGTATTTATTAGGAATGGAAATGTATTTCCATGCTCATGAACTTCTACAGACAAATCCATTTGCTTAGTCTTCAGTGTAGCAACACTGTTGACACAATTTCTGGATGCTTAGTATTCTTTTTTGACATTACCAGAAGAATTTGGAATATGTGATAAAGGCCACACCATAATAAGGCTGTATTTCTCTGTTTTCCTCAATCTGAACAATTCTGACTTGGAACAGGTGATGGTACCATGTGAGTGAAATATTTAAAGTTACAAGTGCAAAGAGGGGCTGTTTTAACTAGTTTGTCCAGGAGACAATGCTGTTAACTCTTCTGCATGTGCACACCCTTCTTAATTGCTGAAAACTTCTTAAGGAATTTCTGGGTTAGTGTGAGAGCTTGGCTGTAGAGCTGGAGTGACTGAACTTCAGTGCTGGTGCAGACCTGAAATTTGTCTGGTGGATTGACATCTGTAGACCACAGAGATGACCCAGATCAAAACTTTACCTGTCGGAAGGGTTTCAGAACAAGTAAAAGCAACTGAATGCTATTTTTGAACTTTGATTAATTTTATTGGACTGTTGCACTTAGAAAGATCCTGGCCAGCCCATTTACAACGTCACCAAAGTGGGCAATGATCAAGACAAATGTCTTAGTAGGCAGAGTCACAGAAACCTTTTGGAAGCATCCTTTAATCTGGTGGTTGTGGCATGTGTGGAATCCCCCAGGGGTTACTGTCACCAACAACTCGCATGAGACTCCTGACAGAGAAGGTTTTTCAACACCAAATGTGCATCATGAAGCGTGCCTTTGATTGATTGCAGCCTCTTGTTTGGGAGTGTAATTAATGCCTTGGTTCAGCTGCCAGCACGCTGATGCACAGTGATACTTGAGATGTCACAGAGGGTGTCCCCCGTGGCCTCCAGCAGTGGCCCTAGAAGGAAGGGTATCTCTGTGGGCGATGCCCCATAATGTTAGGGTGGTAATTGGAAACAGGCAGTTGAAAAAAAAAAAAAGCCCTTCTGTCAGGAGAGAATTCTGTTGTTTGAATTCGTATGAGAATTTTGGATTTTTTTTCCGTTTTCATCCTTTTGCCTTTCACTTTTTCCTCTGTTATAAAGAAAACTTAAATGTTTCTGTAGAAGAGGACTAGATTGACAGCAAAGATACCAGCCACTTCTCACAAGGAAAGACTTGTTAGTCTTGGTGTTCATGATGTGTAATAATGGCCAGATGATAAAAATATAGCTTTTATTTCTTTAGTATTTTTGATGTGGAGATTAGCAATTCAGAAATTATTTTCTGCTTTGGCTGCTGATATCCTCATTATAAAACTGAAGCGTTCTTAAGGCAGTTCAGCGACGCTTTCAAAGCGTTTCCTCTTGGATGAGATCCAGAGGATTCCAGCATGGTCCTTTTGGCACAGTTGGTTGGTTTTATAAAACAGGTGTCTACATGTGTGTAATAAATCCAGTTATGCTGATAAATCTGAACAGATAATTGAAAAGTGTGTGTTACAGTGAACAAAGCTGGTAATTTACCATGTCAGAAAGCAAAATATAAGCAAGATTTCTGTAATGTGTGTAATGTTCAGTAATTCTGTAATTTAATGGCTCCATTGTGTGAGCCATTTTTAAATTCCTGTTCAAGATGTTCTTGATCCAAATGTTCATATATTTTATTTTATTACTAGCTGCATTTCAGTTAAAATCTGCAAAACCGATTCTCTTCTTGCTTTACAGTGGTACCAGCCAGGCCATGACAAAGGATATAAAATTAATGAGGAAGTGGAGAACTGAATCATACACATTAAAAATATATGTAGTAAATGAAAATCATCAGTAGACTTGTATTACCAAAGAGTCACTTTTCCAGGTGGTGTTCCAGTCTATTCTTTGAAATCAAAAAAAGCTTTTTAATCCTGCTCATATCACTTACATCAGACTGTTGCTAGTTAAGTTGCTAAGATTCAGCAATATCTCAGATGGCCTGGAAATCTTAGAAAAGCAGACTGGCCATTTTACTGTAATGAATTTCGTTACTGTGATGTTTTGGGCTCTTTTTATACATTTCCTTCCAAAGTTTTGACGTCTCAGCCCTTATTTCAGGTTAATGCCTTGACCTTATTATCACCATATTCACGTGGAGTCCCATGAGCTTCAGAGAAAGATAGAGGATCTTCAGTGTTTTGTAAAGCTCATAAACAGCTGAAAAAAAATTAAGCTCAAAGGCGATAACCTCCATGATTACTACTACTGAATTAAACAAAGAAAACATTGCAAGGAGACAGTTATATTGCATTCACTGGTTAGCAAAAGTTCTTCTAAGACCCAAAGGATGTGCTGTAGTTTGGTCTTTGTTCCTCAAGTGTGTAACAGATTTCAAGGGTTGCCTCCAGCTCTGGGAAGAGCTAGGACCTGTGACCAAAGATTTCAGAGATGCAGGGAGAAGTGCTAAAGAAAGTCCTGGATTCTGCAGTGATTTGGGGTGTGTGCTGAAGCCGAGGATCAGTCAGACAGGACCAGTAGATGAGTAGCTGTGTGATGTAACTGTACCTGTAAAGTATGTCTGTATTGTATCTGTACATTCAGGATCTATGTATTAGTTGATGTGGCCTCCATAACTTGTCAAATTATAGTCCAATCCCTCATTCCTTTAAATGTTCTGTAAAAGTCCAGTATTCCTAAGAGGCCACCTGGATGAGAGCTGATAAATGGGATTGTAACAGACTCTTTTCACCTCTTTAAGGTGGATTTTTCTTTGTACAAGCTCTGAGAATTGGTCTGATCCTAAATGCCTTTGTTCAGGGAAGTGCGTATATTGCTCCTGTTGCCTCCCTTCCTCCTGCTCGGGATACCCAGCTAGAACTAAGGATAGCTTGGTGAATTAACAGCTTTTACTCTTTATTTTGAGGCTATTTTCATCATCATGAGTTTAGGAGCACAAATTCCCTTTAGGATCTCCCTGAGCTGCCAGATATGCGTCAGGGAGCTGTTCAGTGCATTGCCTGAAAAAGCAGGTATATAAATCCTCTTCAAACTGGGAATATAACTTCAAATAAAGAACTTCTTTTATGTCCTCTGATGCAATGATTGTCAGTTAATCTAGTTCTCTTAGCTGAGTATTATGGGGGGGGTCTTCAGACCTAAATTCAAATATCTAAGGAGAGTTAGGATCTGTAGATGAAAGGTTTGATGTCCATGCAAAACACTGTGAGAACAATTTGTGTGTTGTGCTTAGATTCAGCTGTAATTATGTTTTGTGAGCAAGAGGAGGAAGGAAGTGTGATTTACAGTGTTGAGATTTGTGATGCTTTCCATTAGTTTTGACACAAAAGCAGTTTTGGAGCTCTTGTACTGTGGGCTGCAAACCTCCCTTAGAAGAAAGTAATATGGAGAGAGCAAGAAAATCATAATATTGATGACCATGCTTATAGGAGTGTTGTGTGATAATCCATTCTAAATCAAATAGTGATGTACAAGTTTGTGTATATTTTCTTTTTTGTTTTTGTTTTTTGTGTGTGTGTGTGTGAGATCTAAAGTTCCAAGATATACAACTACTAATTTTTTTTTAAGAATTAATGTTAAACTCTCTGCTTACTGCCAAGTCAACACATAAAAATAAATGAAACACTCACACAAACATTCTGCTTACCATTTCTGTGCTCAGAAAGATTTGAGTTTTTATTGCTTCTTTCAGCCAATATGTAATGACGCAGCATTTCTGCTGCTGAACAAGATTGATTTGTTGTGCAAAATTGATGATACTAATTGTTCTACCTGAGCTGTTTTCTTATGTCTCTGCCTAGTACATTGCTGGTGATGTGGGAGTTGGGTTCCAAGGCTGAAGTGCCTGAACTGCATGCAGTAAATCTCACAAAATCACAGAATATGCTGAGTTGGAAGAGATCCACGAACTCCAACTCTTGGCCCTGTGCAGGACCATCCCCAAGAGTCATCCATGTGCCCGAGAGCATTGTCCAAATGCTTCTTGAACTCAGACAGGCTTGGTGCTGTGACCACTTCCTTGGGGAGGTTCTGATGCCTGACCACCAAAGGGTGAGGAGCCTTTTCCTGATAGCCAACCTGTCACAACTGCAGGCCATTCCTTTGGGTCCTGTCACTGGTCACCAGAGAGGAGAGATCAGTGCCTGCCCCTCCTCCTCTCCTCATGAGCCTCTTCATCTCAAGAGCATCAGAACATGAGTGCATCAGAACATGAGTGTATGTTATGGTTGTTACACTTGTAGTGTCTTAGACCTTCTCTGTATTAGAATATTGGAGGATTTATGCCCTACAGATTGAATGTGAGTGGAATGAATGAAGAAATTGGATGGGAGTTGAATTACTTACTCCAACACCAGCTTTCAAGCGTAACTGGATTGAAATTAGTCTGCTTCTGGTTTAGAACTAGAAAAGTTTTTAGAAACCTTAACTAAACAGAAATGGGGTTTTGATTAAGCATCTGGTAAATGGAGAACAGTGGGCTTTTTTTTCCTACGCTTTTGCCTCATCCACTGCATACATTCTCCATAGTAACATGACCAATGCAAAAGTAGTGTATACCACATACTAATGTCTTGTTCTTGCATGGATACAGCCTCAAAGTTGCATATTATCTTTAAAACAGTGAATGGAGATGGACAGGAAATATGAGACAGACCAGACTAAGGAAGGACAATGCAGGTTTTATTGATGATGCCTCCAGAATTGCACTGGTTTTTTGTCAGTATGAAGTACATACAATACTAGCAAGACCATTCATGCCAGCCTTGCCTTGTGATTTTTTTCAGTGATGATGCACACCCTTTTGTAGCAGAAGGGAAAGAAGTCTGCAGGGAAAGAAGTTAATTAAGTCCTTTACAAATACATGTGAAATGCACAATAAATAAAATATTTTAAGAGTGCTACTTAAGGTTATAGTGTTCATATGTCAAGCTCAGAAGAAAAGTCCAATTATAATCCCCATGCAATGAGTGGTTTATGTTATGTGTGCATTACAGGTGTCATAATAATTTTCTTCTCTTGATATATTGGCAATTTACTGAATAGTGGCATGAGGTAGTGATTTGTTTTATAGCTATCTAAGATCATGGTATAGTGTTAATGCTTCATATTCTTCAGACTGAAATGGCTTGGATGCCTTCTCTATTTTATTGAGGTCTAGTGCTATACATAAATGTATTTTACCTTACTTATTTATCAGCTTTTCATGACTGTGTCTGAATTGTCTCGAATACCCTCCTATCCCAAATCATTCAGCTTGTTATAGTCACTCAGACACTTTCCTCACAGCTGCCTGTCCTGTAGGATCATCTGTGCTTTTATTCTCTGACATAAAGTGTAATTAGAGAGCAATGATTTAGCTTTTGGTTTGACACACACCAAAAACTTACTGCAGTACTCTTTCATCTACTGCTGTTGCCTTATCCAAGTGTTAGGTATCTCTTGTTTTTCTCCAGTTAACTTCCCAGCTCTCTCAGAGGTGAAATGCTCTGTCCGTTAGCCATATAAAACATTGTTGTCTAGGCGGGGAAGAGAAGAGTTATTTCTCTTAGTCAGCCTAGTGTGGGAATTTGGAGAGACAGAATGTAATTAATTATCAAGCTTGAATTTTGGCCACGGCTCTATTAGAGATGAGAGTTACAGTTTATGAATTTCTTTCATTCTTGTGATGATAGGATGAGCAGGAGGGAGATGAGAGTGGGGTTTTATGCAAACATAGAAGTTTGGACTCTTGCTGTGGCAGCGTGTTTCAGTTGTCATCATGTTAAACTGGATTGTTTTATGTGGCTGTGGCAGGAGAACAGGGGGTAAAAATGATAGCACAGCTTCGAATGAAATTGTTTGCAGGGGAAAAAATGGTTAATTATACATAAATCAAGCTCACAAAAACCAACCAGAGCATGAAAGAGCTACAGTGCATGCCCTCTGCCTTTCACAGACTCTTTCCAATTCACTTGGTGCTTTGTGTTGCTTTTCTGAGGCAATTCTTTTCTCTTTATGTGCACCAACACACATTTTGTCATAGTTTGTTGATGGTAATTTTGGGACCAGATATAGCAAGTCTCTAGTAGGCTGTTTAGCAATTAGATCAAATATAAATCAAGAAGTTGCTGTATAAGTTATATTTTATAATTCCTCTACCATGTCTAGAGTTAATTTTATAGGGAAGGAATAATCACAGAAACAATTATTAAGACTGAACACATGCAGAACTGGAGGAGAGGAGAAGCTATGTGTCCACCAAGGCCATTTTTCTGCTGTGTTATTGGGAGTGTATGCCACATCAGCCAGCACTAAAGGAAATAGTCTTATGCAATGGAGAAACAGGACTGGAGAGTAGATGATCTGTCTTTGACAAATACCTCTCTTGTGAATTTTCAGTTATGCTCCTTTTTACCATTAAAATTCTTCAAATGTAATCTAATAGCTTATATTAAAATGATGGAAGAAAGTAATTCGATTCTAACTTCAGAATCTCTTGCTTTTATGAATTTGTCTTCTTAAATGCATGGTATGCCAAGTCCCAATATGTCTTGGTTCTTAAATAATAAGAAAATAATAATTCACAGAGAATGAGATCTGTTTTTCTTCTGAGAAAATGCTTGCATTCTGAAAAGGTTGTAGTGATGTGCTGTGCAATGGTTCCACCGTCCCTGTAAAACAAGATGTACTTTGTCCTGTTAAAATTAGAACTACTTAAGAGATGCCACACTTAGTATGAAATTGCAAATTGTCTCTCCCAGGAGAAGGTGATTTTCCTTGCTGAAGGAAAGTTGGCATTGATAAGCATATAATCAGTGAAAATAGTGTTGTCATAAATAGATATTGAAGTTTCTATCTGTGGGAATAAATAACACTCTAGGGGGTAGGAAGAAAAGCAGGGTGCAACTGCACAGCCAGTGTTCCTCTCCATCTTCTGCCTTTAGGACTAGTTCATCACATAACCAGCTAGTTGTGTGAAGTGGAATTCACTGTTGGAAGGAGAACAGGTTAATGAGATAGAAAGTGAGCTGAAAATTGAAAGAAAAAAATCTGTGTATCTTTCAAAGACTAATCACTGGGTACAGCCTTGAACCCCCAGTCACAGGAAGTTTTGTGCCTTACTTTGTTCAATTTCAGCTCCGGATTGTGGTGTAGTTGCACATGCAATGCCCTCTTTCTGTTGAGCAACCAGCACCATAAAGGTCAATAATTAACCAACACTTGGCTACTGATCAAAAATCACAGCAGAAATCACTGAAAACCATCACAAATCCTCCCGTGCTGAGGCAGATTACCCATCCCACTCTCTGCCCACAGAGGACAGCAGTTCAGGGCTGCCCTGTCCTTGCCACTGCCTTCTGACCCTGGGTATGCTGGCACGGTGCAGCCGTGCTGGAGCAAACTCACCCGGGCAGGGTCCGAGCCGTGGCTGCTCCGAAGGCAGAGGCACAGGGTTTTTGCCCACACGGATTGTCTGCTGCTCCTAGGGCTGGGTAAATGTGATGTGTGCCAGGCTACATAGCAGCTACAAAAGTTTGACCTTCCGAAGGGTTTTGTTTAATATTTTGTTCTCAGTCGTGATGAGTAGCTCCTGCGTCCTCTCCATGGGACTGATGGAATGAAGTTGTACATAGCTGGATTTGTAAGGGAAGATTTTCAAAGGCATATTTCCTTAAAAAACTCTGTAAAATTGTCTACCTGATTGCTGTAAGAGGAACCTCAGACCATGTTTTTCATTTTTTATATGTACATTTCTAATCATGGAAACAGGAGGTGTATTTTTATATACGCGTTAAAAAGAGGGATCTTTTCCCGATAAACAGAGTTTTATTTCTGACTGCAGTTTTGGGCATGTTTTGAGTCCCAGTAACAGGAGACCTATGTGGAGTGGCCTAAATATTTAGGAGCAGCATGTTTTAGTCAGTATCTGAGAAAATTAGCTTTGAGTTGTACATTTCTGACTTAAAAAGTTAACATATCCTTTTAAGTGCATTTTATGCTTGCTTAAGTGCTGCACGCACACAACAAACAGAGTTTGCAAAGTGCTGCACCCCACCCATGACCCTGTCTGTTTCCTTTCATCATAGACTCATTATCAGTCAGTTAAATCCTCTTCTTTTTAATCTCTTCTTCAGGGGATCCCACTCTCTTCTTCTGCATAAGTGGTCTGAGCCAGGTATACCTTAGTTCTCCTCCTCTTTCCAGCAGTTTCCCTGCTGGAGTGTGGTTCAGCCTGGTCCCACTCTCTGTGCTGCCTGTCCTCCGTCCTGGGCTGTGGCACAGGCAGCAGCAGTTGCAGCAAAGGCATCTCAGCTTCCTCTCTTCACACAAGGATAGTGCTCATCAGTGAAACTCAGCATTAAACCCAGTATCTAGCACCTCTCACAAGTTTGCAGACATTTGGAGTGTCGTCACATTTGAAGTTATTTTGACTGGCCTGGCAAGAGCCACTTCCCTGACTAAAATGTATTCTCTGCTATTTAAAACAAGAGGGATATTTGAATTATTGAAGATATTTTCTCTTGGCAAAACAGTGTCTTTTTTTTTTTCCTGGCTTCTATCTTGGAAATAATTGAACCATTTTGGTTAATGTAAGAAAAAAATAGCCTGAAACACTCATTCAACATGAAAAGTTTCAGCCCAAACAATTAGTCTGGCAAAATTATAAGCAAGTGAAAATCAGATTTATAGGAAGCATTGGATAATCCTTAATAATCTGTGTCACAGCTCCCACCTGTGTGTATTGAATTCACAAGACTACTTTCTTTTCAACAGGCATGCAACTTGCACACACTCTCATCCAGTGTATTCTGCTGAAATGCATATCACTTAAATAAATAATCCACTTAACATGCATGAGAATCACTCTAAATATGACTGCAGCTAATGGCATGTGTTGTTAAACCTGTTAATTGCTTATCATCTGTTCGCATAGATTGCGTTTTGTAACAGCAAATGGAGGAACAAATGCTCAGTTATCCTTCATAATTGTTCCTGTTAGACATGTTTTAATAATTATGAAATTTTTGTCCCTCCTCAAAAACATACAGTAAATTTATAATATAAAAGCTCAGTAACTGAAATGCTATTGTGACACAGAAAGCTGTCTAGCAATTAATGGTTCAGGAAAACAATAAGTTAGTGCAAAGCCTTGAGTCTTCATTCTCCTAATACATCATTTTGTTTATTTCCATACATATTTCATACTGTTGTTCACAGTGGGAGTCAGAGGAAGCCTTTGGCTGAATATTCTCTACCCCTAGCTAAGTGACTCTGTTGTGTTTTCATTACATTTGCCTCACATAATCACTCATTGTTAATTTCAAAAAGCCTTTGATATTTCTGCATGTGTGTGTCCTAAACAACAAGCTGATCCATAATGCAGCATGATTTATTGCCTTGTGACCTTACACACAGCTTCTTGTGGAAAACAGCTTACAAATCTGGGTGTTAACTTTAGCTTGAGTAGCACAGAAAACTTTCTTCCTGTGTGCAGTACCTGCATTCCTAGACAGGGTCAGTGATCTGGTCAAGTGAGGCTTTTGTGTTTGGATGGCCTGTCTTGCCCACATTCCTTATAATAATTTTTTTTCCTATATTCAAGTATGCTTCCCAAAGCAACTCTGAGTGTGTGGAGAAGTCTCACTATTTACAGTGACTGCAGGCTGGCAATGCAGTGCATCTAGGCTGAGTACTCCTAGGACCAGATGGAAAATGCCAATGTGCTATGGAAAAACAGCAGCAAGCATGAACACCGTTCCTTCAGCTTGTTTGTTTCAATGGGCTCACACTGTGCCACCAGAACAAGTCTGATGTAAGGGATTCTGGGGTAGGGAGGCTGAAATTTACCAGGGAGACATGGAGAAGGAAGGTGGTGTGCAGAGAACATTGCCTTAAAGCTTATAATTTGCAGAGAAGCTGTCTACAGGAATGCTGTAGGCGTGGAGGAATGATGATCTCAGGAGGTTGCACTGGCTGTACCCTGGGATTTACACCCATTTGTGGGAGGAATCTTCTCACAATGTTGTCAGGTAGAACTGTATAAATTTAAGTGGCCTATCTGAACCCAGAAAATCATTGCCCTGTGTTAAAAAGTTTGAGTTAGGAATTTGAGTCCAGAAATTACTGCTACTTAGTTCTCTGGTAGGTAGAGTGGATACGTCTTGCTTAAGGTATGCAGGTGGGAAAGGGTTACAAGAAAAAAAGCAAAGATTTTAGAAATCCAGCATCTTTGCACAGGACATATGATCAAAGTCTGCTAGAAACCTTTTATGAGAGAAGAATGTGCAGTTAAAATAGTAATTTGTTGTTCAAGCAAGTTCTTTTGGGAGAAGGTGGCTGACTGAATCTCCAGGTGTTAGTGGTGAGAGCGGCAATGGCTACTTTTCTGCCAGAACTGATGCCTTGTCAAGGCTGACCTAGAACAGAGGCTAGACAGAATTAAAGAATAAAGTAGGTATTTATTAAAGTAGGTATTTATTAAAAGGCCTCAAAAGATACACTTTGGTACAAGAGCCCAGCCAGGGCTACGCCCAGGATGAACCAAATTGGTCACAAAATGGACAACTGGTCACAGGATCTCACACTTTTATAAGTTCTGGTCCCTTAGCATATTGGAGTTAATTGTCCAATTACAGCTTTAGGTTTTGAAGTCCCATCCTTCTTGTTTTTCTCTCTTCATTCCACCATTGTTTATGCTCTTGGACTGACATTTGGATCAATTGTCCTTGGTCCCAAGCTGGAAAAAGAATTGTTTTGTCTAGCTACTCTGTGAATAGAGCTTACCATCCCTTACTATGAAGCTCAGAACTACACACTAAAGCAGTACAGAATCTGAAAAATATAAAAGCCTCTAAAACCTGAGGCATCATGCTCACTGTCATGGCTTGGGCAGTTTTTCCTCCTCTGTCAGTCTTTTCAAGGTGGGCAGAGCCGGGGAGGATTTTACAATGGCACCATGCCTTGCAGTCAGTTCCAGAGTAAATGGAAATAATGGAAAAAGTAATAAGAAGGCGGCAGTAGTGGGGCAGGGAGAGAAAAAAAGAGAGTACAGTAGTACTGCCGTGTTCTGTGGGAATGAAGGATCACATGTTAGGGGAAAAGCTGGCTCTCATATGTATGGAGATCTGCCACACACGTGCTCGTGTGCTGATCATGGTCAGTGACCTCATCCATATGCAGGCCTGGATATCACAGTGGTTAGGGTTTGCCAGCCAAGGACTGACTCTGGAGGAGAGTGAAGACTGGCTGGTTTTGGCAGAGCATCCCCACGCTTTGCAGAGTCACTTGGAATCTTGTGAAGGCTATGAATCTTAGAGTCTTTTCTTTGCAGGGCTTTAAAGGTGGATGGCAGATGAAATAAGTTCATTTACTGGTTATTTTATTCCTCAACTGAATCTGCTTTCTATTTGTATCTGCACGAGCTCACTGATTTGCACTCCTGTGATGTGCTCTTTCTCTTTTCTTTTCTTTATTTTTGGGCTATCTTACTGTAGAGTCCCCACAATCCAATACCCTACCAAGTCCATTGAGGCACAGAGGAGTGGTGATACCCGTTCCGTGCGCAGGCTGATGGGAATGACCTTGGAAAGGGTCATGACAGTCTGGATCAGCGATACAAGTCTAGGCTGAAGCCTCTGTCCCTGCAGGTGCTCTCAGTTGCATGCAGGGTCATCGAGCTGTGTGAGCTGGGACTTGTTCTGTACCTCAGCGTTTCCAGGCAGGGAAAGGCATGCTAACAGGACTGCTCTTTCCCAGCAGTGTGCTCAGCTCTGTCCAGGACAGGCCAAGTCCTCGTTAACATCCTTTGTCCACTGTTGACATAGTTCTGGGATGGCAGTGGTTGGTATATCCATTTAGAGGGACTGATTTTTAGGTTTCTTTCATAGTTCTGCATCTAGCAGTCCTTGCTAAAGCATACAATAAGTATATATTAAACTCACCTGTGGTCCCCACAGCTCTGCAGCAAAGGTAGAACTGGAGATCCCAAGAGACAGAGCATTTTCCCATAAATTCTTTGCCCTGTCTGTTTTCAAATTAACTGGTGATGGATGAGGGGGAAGAGGAAGAGAAAGAATAGCATAATAAAACTCCCTGTTGCATCACTTAAAATTCTCAAGGAATGTTCATAAAAATCAATGTTTCTTCTCTTCAAGCTGCTGGAGGGCACAAGTCTTTAATCAATTAAATTCTCATTTTTAGGTTTTTCTTTTTTTAAGCCAGGCTTCTTAAATGTCTTTGTGCTGTCATATATGCATGGTGTTACTTTTCTAGCCAAAATAGTCAGACAAGTTTTGCATATTTTAGGTATATGCTAGATAAGCAAATAATAATGGGAACCATGAAAGTATGGTTTACATTAGGAATTAAAAGTTGATGTAATCTGAATGGGAGCCACATGAGTTTGAATTGTTTGGCTAGTTTAGTTCATGCAATTGGGAAAATAATGGCAAGGAAATGTAAGTATGTGTGGTACATTTGGTTATTGTGGATAAAGCCAGAATATCATCTAAAATTGTGTATTTCTTTTTGTGATAATCCTTTCCAGTCTTAGGGGCAATCAAGATAAAATAAGATCTGCAAACTGTAAGCTGCAAAAAACTTATTCTCGTAATTTGTTCATAAGTAGGTGAACATGGCTGTTCTTATTGTATTCCTAATTTTCATTTTGAATAAGGATCTTAATCTAGCAGGCTGTACTTGATTTGTGTCTCATAAAAAAACAAGTGGTGGGATATGTGTAGGCCAGATAGGAATAATTTTATCTGAAGATACTACTTCTTTAATAACAAGTCATCCCTTCTTCTCAGTGTAGTTCATCCCACTACTTTTTTCACCCATTTCAACTCCACCAAGGGCTAATATCCTGAGAAGACCTCCATTCCTTGTATTTTGTGCCTGACCTCCCAACAGTAGTACTTGTTTACCTAGGGAGATAATTGTTTTCTGGAGAGCATCCAGCTGATAACTTACTTTTTCATTAGACCCCTTTTTCCTATTAGTTATCTCCTGTTAGTTGATCTGTGTCATTTGATAAAACTAATTAGGTAATAAAAGACTGTTTCTGAGCTCCTCCCTTTAATTTTGGCATGGTGAAATGTGCTTCTTGGCATCTTGCTCTTTCCACATAAAGACAGCCTTCAGTTGACAAACAACATTAATCCAAAAGAAAACAAGCCAGTTCACGCATCCTCTCTTGATATATCCTTGTGCCAGAACAAAATAGTTCCTAACAAATTATTTGTACCAAAGATAGTGACATAACCCTGGATCTGTTTTAGAGTTTTGCAAATGTTTGCAGAGCTTCTGAAAAGGCCAGGCTAAAAATACTCAATGAAACCATTCAGAATTCTACTAAAAGCATTTTGTTTCCTAGGACTTTCCTCCCTTCTGAAAATGCCCTCCAACAGCTGCATGGCATTTATTAGAAGGTGATGAAGGTATATAAGGTAGGAAATCACATTTTATATTTTATTTTAAAATTTAGGCTAATTTTCAGGCTTCATTTTTAGAGTACATGCATTTTTGTAAAGAAAGGGAAATCTCAATGGAAGGTAAGCTTATTATTAGCTTCAAATTGAAGTGTACTCATCCAATGAAAAAAGCTGATCAGATTGTCCTTCATGAAAGCTTTCAGTGTGAAAGTTTGAGATGTCATGGCATGCAGCATTTCAGAGACAAATAGCCAAGAATTGCCACTTCTTTATGGACAATGGTCTCCACTGCAACCTAATGATGTAGGAATTTCCTGAGGTTGCTGGTGGATTTTTTTTCTTGATTGCTGCACCCAAGAATAAAATTCTTCTTCAAAGTTTACTTTGAGAAGAGTATAGAACATGCTATACTCAGATGTGAGACCTGACAAAATCACTGTAGTAATTTTCCATTCAGCCCAGAGAAAATCTATCAGAGCCAGTGAAATTAGACTAACAAAAGGATCTCCACAGTAGCTGTTCTGTGTGTTCCACTCAGAAATGTCATCTCTCTTAAAAGAATGGCTTCTACCTGTTTGGTGTTAAATGCAAGCAGTGCTTTGGCCAGGTCTGAAGAACAGTTTTGGTGTTAGTGGCACATTTACTGTGTGTTGTATTTACTTCCATCTCAGAAATATCTACCACGGGGATGTTCATGTTGTGCTTGCAGAGATTTGGAGATGCAAGAGCGCTAAAATAGCAGTGTATGAAATTTTAAAATCAGTGGTATGATAAACCTGGATAGTACCAGTGTGTGTTTGTGAGTCATGTGATAAATAAATGATGGATGTGATAGTGAGAGTCAGTTACAGCAACAAGAAGTGATTGTTTTAAAAACTAAGGGAAATAAAAGTTTGTACTTTTATTTGTCCTAGTTAGATTCAGAAAAAGTTTTGACTTGCTTTTTGCCCCTGAACTTTACCTTCTCTAGATGCACTTATAGCTAATAGTGACTCATGGGCATTCAGCTAAGATGCCTGAGGTGATTATTATCCTCTGGGGCTTCTGTTTTTCCTAACAGGAACAGTCTGAGATACTGCACTTTATAACCTGCCATAATGTTAACTACAACTTTTTAAATCTATTTTGACTATCATATCTTGTATCTCAGGCAGAGTTGATTTTGCATGTCTAGCATTAAACATAAGAGCCTTCCAAGCAAATGGCAGTAACCACTGCAAGGGAATTGAAAGCATGGGCTAGCCAGCCATTGTGTCAAATCTGATAATTGGTTTTCACACATAAGCAGCTCTGGAAATCCAAACTACCAAGCCTGTTCGTCCTGTGTGCTTTCCTTTAGTGTACTGCTCATTTTCACTTCAGATGGTTTCTTAGCCCTCCTGGCCGAAATTCAGTGCCGCAAGAAGCCCCTATGAAAGCCTTGCTCAAATTGTTCCAGCACTGGGCTTAGTGGTGCATCAGTGAATTGTATCCTGCGAGGCGTGATTTTCAGCTTACTGTGAACAAATTCTCCAGGATTACAGATTTGCTAAGAGGTAGTGTTGGGAGTCTCTGTATTTATAGGCAGCCTGATGGTGCCCAGCAGCATTACGCTTATTTTCCCTCAGGATCCTTTCCCTGTCTGGGCTCTGTGCTGTCCACCCCTGTTGGAAGTGAAGATGTGGAGCAGTGCCAGAGGTGCTCTTGCCAACAGGGTTATAGGCTCATTTTGGCTTGACCTCAGAAGAAGGGCAACAAATAAGGAATAGAGGAGGCTACAGCCAGGTTTTGGATGGAGCTGCTCTTGGTTTCTCTGCCTTGGCTCAATGTTTAGCCATGGTCTCTGCACAGCTGTCAAGATCTGATCCATGGGAAGGGAGAGAGACTGCTTGGCTCACACTGCTGCAGTCCTGTCCTAAGCACTGCAGAAATAAATGAGGAAGTGCTGTTGAGCAGAAGCACTGCTCTGGGTGTCCTGGCAGGAGACAGCATAGCACCTCTACTGCTTTCTTGGTTGGACAGGTTGAGAGAACTCACCTGCCTGCTGCTCATTTGTGCTGCTGACAGGTGCTGCTTGTACAGCTGATGGGAGAAGCAAACCTTTCCATCCCACCCGTGCACATGAAGACAATGCAGTTTAATATGAACGTGTCCTTTTCACTGCTTATTGAAATAAAGCTATATGTTAATGTATTGTGCATTAAACCATTAATCACATTTTCACTCATAAGGGGTCCACAAACCCTATCTGTATATGGAATTAAGAGTGCATAGCTATAGGAGAACTATAGAACTAGAACTTTACTAGCTAACTACTGTGCAGCATTTTCTGAATTCATGAGAAATCCTTCTACAATTCAGGATTGTTTTTTCTAGTAGGGATTGCTGTTGTGACCCTAGATTCTTTTCAGGTTCGACCGCATTGTAGTTAAATGAGACAATTATTGTTTTGTTGGATTTTTTTTTGAATGAACACATCAGAGAAGTGCCTAAACTCATCTGAAAATTAGAAGAGGAAAAACACACCCTATTTTACTGCTATGCTAGTGTGAGCTCTACTGACAGTTCCGCAGTCAATGATGTTTTACAGTGCTTTTGTTTGGTGCTAAAAAATATTTTCTGTTTTATGCCTAAGCTACATGGAATACGTATAAGAGCTAAAACTGATTCTGTGTCTTGTAAAGAAGAATTAAAATTGGAAGGAAAATACACTAAATTGTGGTGTGAGTGGGTTGTGGCAGTGAATTTCTTCTATGGAAAATTTAAGATAAAAGATGAAAAATGCTAAAAGCTAAGTAAAAGCTGGTGCTGGTAAATAGTATTTGTCTTCAAAGAGCCATAGGGATTTTCATGAATTTTGAAAGATCCATAAGTGAAAGTGATTATTTGGCTTGACTTGCAGATACTGCTGCTGAAGCAAAGAACTTAAATAACTGTCCATAGCAGAGCCAAAATGAAATCTGACTGAGGTATTCCTGTTCTGTCTCCTTGTTCTCTAGTTGCTTGACTGTCAAAGCAGACTGACACAAAATTGTCAGCAGGTTGTTTCTGATTTTTTTTTCTTAGCAGTCAGGAACGTTGGTTCTCTGCGACAGACAACGTTTGTACTACAGATGCAAGAAAGTGGTTTGAGCATGTCTGCTTGTGAATATATTTTATTTTTGGAAACTGAAGAATTTTCCCCTGTTCTTACCATTTCCTGTGGTTTTACTCTGGAGCATGATGGATGAAGAAGGCTATTTGTGTGATTAAGGTATGAGAATAGCAACTGTAGCTCTTGGGTTTACAGTTGCAAGTCAGATGTGACGGTCAGTGCCCGAAGTGTGGTAGCAACAAGTGAACTTCTTCATCTATAAAGGAATGTTTGTCCTATTGGAAGTGTGTAAGTGAGGCTGCATTAACATTTTAAAAGCCCCGTGGGATCCATGTAGGAAAGTGTCCGTAGAAGTGATGTTAAATCAGTGAGAGTGTAGAAACAGTACATTCACCTGTAGTAAGCAGTGAGAGAATTAAGCTAAACAGGAACACGAAGCACTGGAAGAAGTGTTGACACATGGAGTTAATTGAGAACAATTAGGTCTGTGCATAGACAAGATCTACACAGCCCGTTTGATGCATGGCATTATGTGAGTAAAGGGTGCAGGATTAGACCTTTTGTTTACAGATTTACCTAATGCTTTGAACTGTTTGGATGAATGGTGTTACACAATGTTAGTCATAATTATTATTTAATTATGACCGCATGTTTACTTTGAACATAGTCCTATGCTTAATATGTAGGAAAGCCAGGATAATGTTGCAGCTCCAGTGTGTGAGCTACTGTTTGCCAAGCAGCGTTTCCCTAATGGCTTCTCCTTCCACGGGATGAAAATGCCTCCCTGGACGGTGAAGTTACACCAGTTGTGGTATGTAATAGGCAAATAGCTTGCATAAGAATACCTTCAGCTAGAACATTTTGGAATATGCATCTGAGATAGAATGCTAACTTATTAAAATTGAGGCTATTAAGTGTGCTGCTGGTATATAATTTCAAAATCCTTGAGATGCCAGTATTTCATTCTGTTTCCATTGAGAGTGCAGAAAGCAAATTTCATAGTATGATTCATAATATAGGAGTGCTACGGAATTTCTGTAATTCATGTGTTGCTACTTTAATTTGCATTTAAATGTTTAAACGGTTATAAAATTGAAGATTCTTTAAACTTTAACCTATTTTTTTTACTCTTAAGCAGAATGAAGTTGTTCCTTGTTTAACTCTATTTTGAGGTTTTCCTTTGCTCTGATCTTCCATTTCAGACTGTGGAGATCTTAAGATAATTTTATGAGTGGCTACTCATATAAGCAAGAAAGAGCTTGGTGGGAGGTTTTTTTTAAGTTGTTGGTTTCTTGTTTGTTTGGTTTGGGTTGGGTTTTTTTGTCTTTTTTTTCTTTTGGTTAGTTGGTTTTGGTTTTGTTTGGTTTTGGTGTTTGGTTTTGTTTTCAGGTTTTTTTACCTTTTTGTTTTTTTCTTTTTTTAAAAGACCCTTGTAAGGAATATAATCAGAGGGATGTATGGTAGGTTGCAAGAGATGGAATGCTTTCTGTCCTATCCTTTTCACTAAGTTAATGTGGGTGTTTTTTTAATTGACCAAAGGTAATGGAGAATATGATCCTTTTCCTTAGAATGCTCTTAGTGCTTTGAATAGAGATACCTCAGTTCCTCCATGCCTGGAATTTTACAATGATTGTTGGTGCTACTGAGAGGGGGGAAGAAGACCTTTCTTGAGCAGACTGTGCACATGGACTTGTGTGCAGGATCAACCTCATTAATTCAACAAATATTAGTGTTTTCTTTAACCCAATACGGGAATCTTCTGATTCCTGACTGAGTTACTGAATCCCATATAGTAATTGCAGCTTATATTTTTCTCATTGTTCAAGGCACTTGATCTTTCCTATGGGCTTCCCCTGACATGCTCCCCTGCTCACCAGTCTGTAGAAGAGGATTTGTGAATTTCCTGGTGGTGACAGGCTTAAGGTGACATGACACTTCCCACATGCACCAAAAAAGCCTATATTTCTGCACTTCAGTTTTCCTGAGCACCTGTTTGCTTTGGTGAGAAATTACTTATCCAGTACATTTAAGAAGAAAATTAAAATAGTCGATCATTTAGAATAAGTGTATGTTTCCTAAAGGGAAAGGGGAGACGTGCTGATTCCCTCAGGAGAGAAGAAACTTTTTTTATAGTCTAGGTGTTCAAAGTTTACTTAAACTTTCTTTCACATGGAAAACATTCTGTTCTGCATGACTATGTCTACCTGGAAACAAAGTATTTTGGTAGAAGTAATTTATATTTGATTTGAAAAGATTTCTGAAGTTTGGGTTTAAAAAATTATTTCACGCCTTCAATTTATTATTTTGGTGTAGAAATGAAGGTAAAAATAATTTGTGAATGCAGTTTCCTTAAGAGGGCTTGAGTTTCTGCATTCCTTTGCTTTTCTCTGTGTTTTTCCAGCCCGGCCGTACGATTGAATGTTTGAATATTGTAGTGTCAACAGCTCCTTGTATTTTCACTTGATACAGCTGAGCAAAAATTTTGACATTCAGCTGAAATGTTTGAGGAGCCATTACCAGCATAATTCTGCTTCTTAAGTAAATCTCATCTCAGTGCTTGAAATCTAAATGGATTAATATTTTTAATGTCTTGTTTACAATGCTGCCTATGAAAGCCTGTATTTGTCTACTTGCCAACCTTCCTTCTTGGCCAGGAACCATTCTGGCGTGAATCTCAACGCTGGGCTCCCATCCATTTTCCTTGAGTCTCTCTCTGGTTCCCTCCCTTTTCCTCAGGGGCTCTCTGGAAGATTGTCAGAAGGGCTTTAATTTCTTGAGCAAGTCAGCTTTTTTTGACTCCTAAATATTTCTGCCCCAGCCCTGAATTTCAGAGTTTGCCAGCCAACCACAGATGGCTTGCCCCAGTGGTGTTACAAAAAAATACATACGTTCTCTGGTTTTGCTGAAAACAAACCTAAAAACAAACCAGTGTTAGCTTTGTAAGGGGGCAGAAAAAGATACTTAAGAAAAAAGTCATACAGGGGGTGTGTGTGTGGGACTTGACAGGGTGCCCAGCAGTCATGGTGGAGTAAAGGTGAGCTAGTAGGTAACTTCTAATGTAGATTGTATCCATTATAGCATCCTATACCATTTTTACATTTTACCAGCAGAGCCATACTAGCTAGGAATGCCCCAAAACTTACTAAAATTAGAAAAAAACCCAAATATGACCGGTATGGTGGCACTGATTTAGCTGTGATTGCTGAGCATCTTCAGGGGTAGGAGGGCTCTTAGAGGAGAGTCTGGGGACTTGGCGAGTGTCGCACAAGCCCAAGTGCTACAGCAGCAAGCAGGTTATTCAGGAGTAGAAACCAGGGGTGTGTGATATCAGACTACATTGCAGTAAAACTATGCAGCTGTAGGTATGGTGAGCCCTCTCCTGTGAGCAGGCCAGCAAATCCTCACTGGTGGTTATTTTGATATGTGATACTCCGATGCTAATCTAAGGAGTTGAATGCGAAACCGAAGAAGCCCCAGCAACAATGAGCGCCCTTAGCCGAGCGAGCAGCACTTGGCAGTGCCCTCTGCCTTCCTAGAAACAGAAAGTGAGCACGAGCTCATGCAGAGACAGGATGAAGGTGCCCAGAGAGGCATGGATGGTGGGTCCCTGCACAGACCCCTGAGTCAGGTACATGTGGAAGGAAGAGGTGGCATCCCCACATTGCAGTACTGGGACTGGTAATCAAACAGCCCCCCAAAGCAAATTTCTGCTTGGTCTGGCTTGAGGTGGGGGTTTTCTATCTGGTCTGGCATTAGAGGGGAGTGCAGTGGGGTGGCAGCCCTGGCCAGAGACACGTTTTGCCAGCCTGCCCCTGCCCTTGGAAGAACGGGAGCCACTGTGACCCCATGGTGGAGGAGAACCCACATTGTCCCCTGCCATCAGTACAGTGCTGGTCTGTCTCCTGCCTGTGCTCCCCCTCAGGAGCTGGGCTCCAGCCTCCTGGGGAAGGTCCCCTGTGCTGGAGGTGAAGATGAAGGTGTGAGTGAGAGGAGACAGCCAAAGCCCTGTGTGCCTGCCCAGGAGACTCAGGCAGGGGCCAGCTGCACCCCAGGAATGAGTGAGTGAGGGTGTGAATGCATGTGCGTGCGTGTAAGATGCTGATTTCCAAGGAGATTTTAATTTCTGGTTCTTAACATGCCATTTATTTTTGAAAACACAGTATTACTCAAAATGAGATAGGTTGATGAGACACAATAATCTTGACAATCTTTCATTACAGATGTCTTAAGGAATATAAGCATTCTTAATGTTTTATAGACTAGTGTGTCTGGCTCTGAGAAATTATAAAAGAAGTATAAATAGCAGGGATAAAGAAAAGGGAAATATGGATTTAATATGTGAAGCAGCCAAGTATTTGGCTACCCTTTATCATTTATTGATCATTCTCTCTGCTGTTCAAAAATTATTTGGAGTCAAGGATTCTCAGATTTTATTTTTTTTTTTAAATCTTCTTGTCTGTCTCAGACACCAGGCTTACAAGATGAACGTACAAACATGAGTGTGTGAGTCAGGAAACATGTCAGTGAGGTGGCTGTGTGAGCAAGGCTGTAGGTAAACAGAAATAAAGTTAATTGGCAGTTTTCTTGTATGCACGGGCAGCTGAAGTCTTTTCGCTGGAAGAAATTTTCTTTTCCCATTATCCTTCAACATTCTCTTGGAGGAATTGTCTCAAGGGAAGTGAGTGAGTCAGAAAATATGCCAAGTTCATGTCATGGCTGTTTCGGCGTTTCTTTCTCTTGCTGGCCTCCAGGAGCTTTATTGGCAAGTGTTTTTAAAGGAAATATTGGCACAGGAAGGCCTTATTGTTTATGTCATGAAAGTCTCTTGGCTTCTTCTGCCTTGTTATTTTCTCCCTTAAATGGGGAAATTAGGAGTGGGGGGACTGAGAAAGGAAAAGAGGAGAGAAGCAGAAACTATTGACGGTTGCTACCAAAACTCTTCCCCCTGCATCAGGATGTATCTTGGTGAGTCCTTTCTTTGCTTTTTCTCTGTTGCTGCTTTTCAGGCTCTGCCACAGCCGGTAAATGGGTTTCTAAATGCATAAGTTTCCTTTTTATGCTTTTCAAGATGTGGCAGCTAGAGAGTTTTTTTTGAAAGAAGCCAGCAGTTTTCTGCTGGACTCTCCTCTGCCAGAACAGGGCAGGGAGAGGCAAACGTAGAGCCCAGCCAGGGTCAGATCACTGCCACCTTCTCACATGCAGATCTGAGCTCTGTGATGGGCTGTGGAGGACATCACATTAAATTCTTTTTAGTTCTGTGAAAGGTTTGCATACAAAATACAATGTGATTTACAGCAGAAAAAAAATAAAATTAGGAAGCTCTGCAGAGCAGATGCAGCGGGTACAGAGAGAAACAATAGTGAGATGGTGCATGGTCAGAAATGTTGCTTGTTAAAAACCAAAGCAGAAAGCAAAAGCATTCCATCAAATGTGTACATGTTCTTCAAAAAAATACCAAACCAACTAACCAACCCCCTCCCTCTACCTAAACTTACTCATATGCACTCGGGCAAATTTGGCATAACATAAAAGCACACAAAAAAAGAATTATGTCCAGTGCAGCAATAAAAATTGCTGTAACCTATTACCCTCAAATTAGGTGAGAGTTGGAAAGTCTCTGAGGATGCTATTAAAGAATTAAATATTAACATTTCAAAGAATGTTTCGGTATTTATTTTTTTTTATTTGGAAAGTAAAAAGTTAACTCTCTTTGTGATACGTCATGGCAGAAATTCTGTTTCTAAACTAGGTTCATTTTTATGTATGATATTTGCCTCTCTGATATTTGTGTATGCAGCTCAAAGATCTAGGATAAAAAATTCTTTTAGGTTAATGTAACAAAGGTATGCATTGATGTACAAAAAAAAGCATAACCCTATTTCTTCTGGATTTGTTACCACAAAAAAAGAAATTTAAAGCAAATACTTATTTTTGTGAGTTAAATAGAGAAAATGACATCTAAACCACTTTTCTTTGTACCTATTTAAACTAAAGATTGTCTGTGGAATTAAATATCTATTTCAAGGCTGCTGTGATGCAGTTTTTGTGATGTCTCTTCAAACACTAAGTATTTGTTGGTACATAATAATTCTTTTTATTGTGGCATCTTCTTTGCATTTTGGTGATGCCTTTTTGGAATGCTCTTTTTCAAAGGAAAGAGAGATGATTAATCTTGGCTCTTTAAACCTATATTGTTTCACTTTTCAACTCTTTCATGTTCTTTTGTTTTCTAACCTACCTGTTTGTGGTGTCTGTGCAAAATTTTGTAGCACATAACAGTTTAATTTGTGGAAGCTTTTCCCTTCCTCCTCTTCCAATTTTGTATTTGATTTGTGCAAACCTTGCTTTTACTTTCTTTAAAAATGTATATACAGTTGAAGGTTAGTTCAAAGTTCTTGTGGAACGTGCATTTCTAGACCTGAATATTCTCACAGCTTGTTATTTTTTCAGATTTGGGATCTTGCTCAGCCTGTTACAGGAAAAGTAACTGCCTGCCAACATTAGAATCCAGGGAACAGGAACCTGGATTTTGCTTGGAAAATGTCTTTAGGAAAGGTGGCTGTGGCTTTTACACTCCTACCTTCAAGTGTTTTTACCAAGACTGAGCCATAAGAATTATATTTTCAAATGATAGTTACAAAACCAGGAAAAATACTCCTTCTAGCAGCACTAGCATATTTTTCTTATAACTTATTTGTATGAATATGAATCTGCAACAAAGTAATCACTTAAAAAGATATCATAGTTCCATATAGGATGTTGCAAGTGAGCCATTTTCACTTTGTTGTAGTTGTTATCTAGAGTGAAACATAAGCTTTTTCTGTTTTTTTCTGTGTGTACATATACCTGTATCTATGAATATATTTGAATAGTTCTATCAAAAGATAAGCACTGTAATACTTATGGTAATATCACCATGGATTTTGTCGTCTGTGTTAGGAATCCTACATTTGTCAGTTCAAGCAGACAGAAACCTTTGTGCCGTGTTTTTTGTGTCTCGTGTAATAATATGAGAAAAAACAAACCATAAAACTGGGTGTGAATAACTGTACTTTGGCCTGTGTCTGCTATCCATGTTACCAGACAGCCGAAATTCTTTAGACATGGCAGTAAAAGGTCAATATTAAATCATCAGCCCATGCCTACTGCTCCAGTGTCAGGTACATTGTGACAATATGGCTTTTTTATTATGCTGGAGCACCAAGTGAGATCACCTGTTTCCTCAGGGACTTTCATTGGAGATGTCTTTCTCCTCTGTCCCCTGAAACTTTAAGGTCTCTTCTGAGCTAGGAGGCTCTCAATTTGGGCTACTCCATTGGTATTGGGCTTGTTGGTTTCCTTAGCAATGAACTCTAGGAAAGCTACCTTCTCCTTTTCAAGAGCTCTCTCCTCTCTCCCACAGCTCCATTCATTTTTGTTGCATTGGAAAATTAAAAGAAAATAAAAGTTGGATATGGTTAATAACAGTCTTGTAAAAAAACCTTCCATAATTCATTTTCTGACAGCCGGACTGTCACATGTGCGTAGAGAGCTGATCAGGATGAGTGCTCTCAAACCACAGCTACACTTTAGTGCTTCAGCATGAAATGAATGGGAACAGGGAGTCAATTATAATTTAGGATTGTGCTGTTCATCATGCAGGCAGGCTGAACAGCCTGGCTTAACAGGAAGAGGTCAAAATTCACAGGTCTACCCAATTCTTCAGGGGAGGCAATGATTTGGGTAAAAATTATGATCCAGTTATAATCTACTTGAATTTCCAGAAGTTATTAATAGGGTTCTTTCCTGAAGGCTTATAAAGAATTAAAGCTCCTGTGCACTGAAAGGGAAGCTCTTGTAGTGAATTAATAGCAGGTTAAAAGTTAGGAAGCAATAGGGGGTAAATCATGGAGTTTTTACAGTGGGGGAATCCTGTAAGACATCAATCCAACATAAGGAAAAAGGGGTTATTATTGAAGTAATAAAGCCTGATGATGGTGTTTGAGTCAACTGGGAAGAATTATACAAAGATTTGACAGTATTGAGTGTGACTGAGCAATACGATGGCAAAGGGGATTCAGTCACAATAAATGTTAATATTTTTGAAAGGAGAATAATTGCAATCATAGTGGACTTACAGCCACTTAAGAAAAAAGTGCTGGTGTCTAATAGATTTTTTATAAAGGTAACAGCTGAATGTGCATCGTATGTCAAAAGCAAACATTGGGTATTTTTAGGAAGGGGACAGAGAAAAATGTCATATTCTCCATGTCTCACTCTACATAGGACTGCATCCAAGTAACATGGTCTTTGTTCTGACCCGTCAGATTTTCATGTCTGTAGTGTTAAAACATGTATAACAGCATAGTATTTTCCATCCTCAGAGGCATTTTTTTCTGACAGGATCTAAAAACCCTATAATATGAAGAACAAGTGCAGATAGACTAATGCCTTCCAATGTTGTAACACTTCGACAGAAGCATCTAGCAGTTTCTTACTGGTAATTAAGAAAGAAAAACATCGAGAGCATATCTGAAAAATAAAAGGAGTGAAGCCTGTATGAAATTTCAGGCTGGGAAAAATTACAAATGTAAGCAGCTTTATGCTGAGCAGAAGCCCTCCTCAATAAATAAAAATAGTTAATCTGGGGACTTTGCTGTTACAAGCCTGTCTTCCATAATGTTTTATTCCAGAATGGGTTAGTCCCAAAGGACTTTTTGAATGTGTGGATTCAGATGTATGTACATATAACTGCTGTACCTATCAAATCCTCTATTTAGTCCAGAGCAATTTTACCCAGCAAAACTTATGCCTGTTAGGTAGTAAGCACCAGTATTGTGGCCATAAATATGCAAAATTAACCACTTTGCCAGGTACTTTCCAAGTACAATAACTGCTAAATATTTAGTATATATTTCAATTGTTCTCTTGGTTACAAACTTGCACATGAAGCATGGGATGCATACTGCACGGAATGATTTCTACTTTTTCCTCCCCATCCATCTGAAGATCTCAGATATTAAAGAGAAGAAAAATACTCTAATCGTGCATTCATGAAAGTCATTGGTCTTTGGATAATTTTACTTATGGTTTTATATGATGTTAAAATGTCACAATTTCTGACAAAAAAAAATTTACAAAATTATTTACCATCTACAAAAGGCTTTGTCAGATTACACTGACCAGACTGCTCTTCAGAATTATATAGGTGTATTCAAACAGCTTAAAAGATTATTATTGTTGCTTCCCTGATTAAAAACCAAAACCAAAACCAAAACAAAACGAAAAAACCAAGAAAAAAAATTATGCTAATGTTGTTCTAAGGTTCATCTAATATGTATATAGAAGTAATAAGTAATTTTACAATTGACACAAATTTGAATAGAAAAAGATTAAAAGCAGAAAACCCGATGGATAATCAAGTGTGTTTTTCACAGAAGTAATGCAAAGATTTCTACTATATAAATAGAGTGCATAATGACAGAAAATGTTATTTCTACATTGCTTAATTTCTCATTTTTCTCCCTGACATTTTGAATCCCGCATTAATCTGCAGAACAGATTCAAAATATCAGAGGTAAAACAAAAAGCCAAACTTTGTCTTCAGGATGTAGTTTCACTAACTTGATTGGGCATTACTCAGAGCAGATCCATTTTTAGCATATTGCAATTTGCATAGTGACCTTTTCTGCACTGTGAATGAAAATTGATGCTGTGATGTGTTGATTAGTCCCGTAAAATAACGTTTAAGATTTCATTTAAATATATTGTTTGTTGAACAGTAATGACATCTATTATATTACAATAATAAAAATGTCCATTACAATAGTAAAATAAATCCAGATTGCTTCCAGATAGCTGAAAAAGATGATCTTACAAAACTAAGTTTTGTTTTCAGAAATGCTCACTGACATTTTCTGTTGTTGGTAGCTCTCAGTGAAGTGCAGAACTGTTGAAAGTTTAACAATCTTGTGCAGGATGGATGTAGACATCAGGTCTGAAATGGGGGAATGTGTACATTTGCATGTGTGCATAGGCTGATGATAACAGTTTGGAAAAATGTCACTTCAAAACTTTAGAAAGAGCAGCTACTTCAGGTGAGCTACATGAATGGATACTTTTATTTCTCTTCCAGTGTGATTGCTGCATAGTTTAATATAAACTGAAAGCAGACTTACTTCAAGGAGAATAATCTGGAGTAGTTAATGTGTAGATTGTCCTAAGTAATGACTGCAAAATATGTGCGTAATTACTTTGACCTGCTGAGGTCCCAGGTGCAGCACCTGCTCCAGTTTAGTATTGTAGGAGAGAGAGTGAGCAACACGAGGCAGTCTAGACAGGAGTGTCAAAAAATACCAAAAGCATGGGAAGCTTGAGTTCTAAGTAAGGTTTTAGCAGAGCACATCTGCTTAGTTTTGTGAAAAGGTGGTTGAGAAGACCATGATAACAGTTCTCATGAAATGGATGTAAGTTAGCTATGAAGAAGAACCAGCATTGGTTGTGGATCTAGCTGGACACTGACAGTTGTGTCTACAGTAAGAGAACCCTGTACTGGGAAAAATACTCAAAGGAATGGAAGAGATGAGCAATATAAGGTGTTGCCTAGGGTAGGTGTGGTGTTTGAAGCTGGCATAAATGGGACTGGGTGTGCAGGAGAGTTGGACCAAGTGGCAGATCTCCCTTTGTCACAACTGGTGAGGTGCTCACTTTGTCTCAGGTGAGACATGCTGTAGTACTCCTAACAGGTAGCCTGTAGTATGCCAGAATTTATAGAAACCCCTGTAAGATGAAACCCCTTTTGATCATTGCGGTCCTTCACTACTTCACCCTGCACTTATGCAAATCATTCTCACAGATTACAGCAGTGAGTCTGTATGGACAGAAGAAGTAAATCCACTGCTGGACTGGAGCTGATCCTGCATTGTAAGAACAAACTTTAAACTTGTTGAAATGCTAAAAGCCTGTTGAACACTGCAGTTAATTTCTTAATGCATGGCTTAAGAATGTTTCATTACTATACAGAAACTGGGAAAATAGATGCAGATTGTACTGTTTCAGAGAGGTCATTCGGTGTTTAACTTTCAGCTGTGTGTCTTGATAAAAGGAAGCAAACTTTCCATCCTTCACACTCCAGTGTTCATTCTGAATGATGTTTAATGTACAGCCTACTGTGGCACCTCCTTTAATTAGCATTTGCTGCTTTTCTTCCTCTGAAGACAACTGTGATAGTGGCAGACTTCATGTCTTTATTACCAGCAAGATGGGAAAAGCTCCTGTAACTGATGGGCTGAGACAGTCTGGGTGCCCGTAGCTCCTAATGAGCAGCGCATGACACGGTGCAGAGTACCGGCAAGGTTAACGAGCCCAGATTTCCTTACCAGCACACTGCCTTGTCACAGCAGCCTAGAGAAGGAGTGAGGGAGCATTAGCACATAGTCTGCAATGTACCTCTGTACTGATAGGAAAATGCTGTGTAACCAGCTGCAGGAATAGATGTGAAAAAAACTTCAGGTTTCTGCTTGCAAATCAGGATTCCTGCAAATGGTTGGGGACTGATCATTGTTATCAGAGTGAAGCCCTAAAGAGGGAGTCTGGCATTGACCCTGTTTTGGGAAAATATTCCCATACAGGAAAACAGATCAGAATACGTTCCCATCCAAAGCTGTTCCCAGTTCTCTTGGCAACATCAAAGGGTATTTTTTTCTTTGTTGAAGTCCCTGTCAGTAATTTTCTGACATCTTTAACAACCTACCTCATTTTAACAAGAAAACATTATCACATAAGCCCCCTGGATTAAATAGTACTAATTCTAATGTTTTCTAATCAATAGATTCCTGCTGAGTTTTCCTCTGTACTGGTGAAATTATTTTCTAAATGCTTTACTTTGGAAAGCTAATGACGCTTGCAATAGTTTCTGACTAAGACTTTGCAAACACCTGATTTTCATCTGAAGTTTCTGATTTTGTGATACAGACAGCTCTAAGGAAGTGTAATCTTTTGGGTAATCTTGAGTCTGTGAGGACACAGAGAGACTCACTTGAATTGAATCACATATACCATTCAACTCATAATTTGGCATCTAAAGTGCTTAAAAACACCCACTGATTTCTTGTATTTCCTGACTCTTAAGGGAGACCAGAAAGATAAAATGTTAGGAGGTTGTATGAAGTGGGATGAAAGAAGACTAACAAACTGAGTATGTGCATTAACCTACCTTCCTTCAAGGAGATGAGCACCTGCACACTGGAGAGACCAGAGACTTCATTTGAGATCAGAAAGCTAAGTGCAGTACAGGACTCCTGTGTAGGTAAATACGTGAAGGGTTTGCTTTGTGACACCTATTTCTCAGTCTGAAGGTTATTTCAGGCTTAATTCTTGGTGGTCTTCATTGCACTTACACATGAACCCCTTCCAGCTGCCCATAATGAGAGATGCCTTGGAGAGGAATGGAAGCAAAGTCTTACCCCTAAGATGATGAGTTGGGGCTGACAGTGCTCAGTTCTGGAGCCAGGCAAGTTGTATCCCTCCCTGTCTCCCGAAACAAGGAGGAAATGCTCAATACACAACAGAGCAGGCTGGCAGCGCTGAGGCTTTCCTATTTCTGTCTCTCATCTTGTCTGATTTGATCTCTGACTGTGAGCTTCCTTGGTAGGTAGGTAGAATTAGCCAGTGTGGGTCTCCCAGCATCCCTGCTGAAGCTGTTTCTCTTTTTACATAAAATATTTAAATATTCCCTGAAAACACAGAAAGAAAATTATCGGTCTTTTCTGGGAGAAATCTGTGCAGCATGGAACTGAAATCAGTCTGGAGTTGTTTTACATGGATTTAGAAAACAAAACAAGATGAAACAAAATATCCACCAGCTGTTAAAACATACTGAGAGAAGCAAGCACTGCCCAGCATCAAGTGAGGGTTCATTTGGTGAGTGTGTAAAAACATAGATTTCTTCTGATGATTTACATGGTAGTACTAATTTTGTAAGACAGAAGAATATTTCAGAAATCAGCTGTCCAGCTCCAGAGGAGCTGATACTTATAAACAGTGGGTACTCATACACTGGTGAAATTTCATCTGAACGCCTTGATCTCAGGCAGTGCCTCTGAGTTGTGAGACAGTGCACCAGTGAGGGCTGTGGAATTGCAAATGAGTGCTCCTCTTCTCCTGGATGGTGTAGGCAGCTTTCTGCTCCAGGCTGCTGCCTACCTTGCCTGCTGCCTTGAGCTATCTCTGCTTTTCCATGAAAGAATATAAGCAGTGGGTAGAGAAAAATTCTCTTGAGTGATCTGGGAACAGGATCAGGATCAGACTGCTTGTTATTTTTTTGGTTTTGCAAAGTCAAAGTATTTCAGGTGAATGTCATCTTTATTCAACCACCTGAAACAGAGAACTGATGATCATTGTAAAGAGGGTTTCACTTGAGATCATTCTTGTGTACAGCTGCCAAATGTTACATGTGGGCCTCAAATAAAATCTGAGTGTTATATCAAAGACCAGGAGAACTGGGATTACCACTGCCTAAGAATTATCTAAAGTCATCCGCCAAAATATTCATCATGATTTTTTAAAAATAAAATTAATGCAAGTTCTTTCCATCTGATTTAATTATTTTAAAATTTGTTGGGAATTTCGATAGCTTGTAATTAAGAAAAAAAATAGTTTTACCTGCATGTCAGAAGTTTTCCCTCACTGAGCAGTAACAAGAAAAAAGGCACACAGATTATTTCGTTACTTACCTTGTAAATGTGATTTTTGACACTGCACGTAGGTTAATCTACTTCCAAACTCTTGGCTATTTCAGTGCTGAACAAATCCTAACAAATAGAACTTTTTGTTTAGCAGCTTAAAATCTTCCTATTAACAAACACACTATGTATAAAATACTGGTCTTCCTGAGAGACCATTAATAAAGAATGTATGGTACTGTTAAATATTCTAGTAGCTAAACCTAGCAAGAAATGTGCTGGCAATGACTAGCATCTCAAATCTCAGATTCCTCCTCGGAGTGCCTGGATTCTCCAGTGTTATGCTGCTCTTTGTCCAATTGTTTGCATTTTGTAGCAGTGAATAGTGCTTCTGCTCAGTTGTAAATGTGCTGTGAATGCAAGTGGACATTTTTCAGTGGTTATTCAGTAGACATTCAGTCACTGTGTCTGAAAAACTGAACAGATTTTAATTAAAAAAACCCTTGTAAATAGTAAGAGTTAGTATATTTAGTGATGTATCTGGGTTTATATCTGCTGTAGATGTCTTGGTATGGAAGTGATGAGATTTCTTTCTGCAGACTGGTCTCTGAATTTTATTAAGTCTTCTCCTTAATGAACAAGCCTCTTTTTCTTCTTTTTGTCTAGTTCTCTTTGAGACTTGCAGAACTCCCTTTTTGTTATTGAGGATAGTGACTCTCATATATGATTTCTTTTTGTTCTATGGCATCTCACTTCAGAATTTGAACTAAACCTCAGAAGCACAGCTAGCACCCAAAGATAGAACATCTGTCTGCTGGAAAACTAAGCCTTAGTTATTTTGACATCAGTAGTTTACACTCTGAGTGGGGGTACTTGGATTTGATATCTGTGAGGATAATACACTATATACTCCTTTTAAGGATAATTTGTGCAGTATCTAAAGGCAGTAATACTTATAGGAAGATTTTGTCTGTATGAAACAAACTGAAAAAAGATCTAAGGGTTATTTTGGAAAAGCACCAGAGAAAAAAACAATTTGGAAGGAAGATACTTTTGCCTAGTTTTCTCGCTAAGTCCCTATTGTCCCCAAAATAATGCTTTCAATGTAAGAATGCAATAATTTCATGTAGCATTCTTGTGAAGAAATGGGCAATTCAGTTTCATTACCTGCTCTTCCACTTACTGAATTTGAAGACATTAACTCCTTCTTTGGGACTAGGCAAGCAGTGAAATTACTTCAGATGATTTTTCCAGCATGCATATGTTGTGTAGAGACATCTAAAAATAATCATCCCTTCCTAGCTGGTGAAATTATCCTGGCAAAGCCCCTAATAGATACAAAGCTATGCCAATGGAAAAGTGCTGCCGCCTTTATCAATTTAGCTGATGCCATTTCAGGGAGATGACGCAGTGTTGGTGGGAGAGGGTTTCCTTCTGCTGGTGTGCATGTGAGGAGAAGGTCAGGAAGAGGCTGATGCTGTCAGGCTTGGTACATGCACCACCACGGCAACACGGAATGCGCGATCCATCCGCCTTGGATGTTCCGCTGTGCCCATCCCACTCGGTCCTCCTGAGTGCACCCGGAGGTCAGCACACATGATGTGCTCAGAACAACAGGCTTGATTGGTTGTTCCAATTTGGGACAACAGGCTGCAGTACTCAAGTGCACCCCCACCTCATTGTTACCCCCAAGTGGCCCTGGTTAACGCCATCTGCATCTGCTGTTACTACTTCTGCCTTTTCATGACCTTCCTTTTTGCTGCCCTCTTTTCTCGTCTCCTTCCCAATAAACAACCCGCCTTTAATTGCTTTTTTCCCACCTTGATCTCATTTTTTTCAACATCCATCTCAACCTTGTAAACCTGGCCTCAGGTGACAGGACACCCCAGCAGGTCCTCTGCCCTCCCCTTTCCCTGTCTGTGGCACTCGGCCATCTCTTGCCAAGCTCCCCTTCACCCATCAGGGAAATCGTTGAAACCTGTATAAAGGATGCAGGAGTGACAGTCCCAGTAGACTTTATTGAGCCTGCTCCAGGGAAATGAGTGCAAATGAAGAAGTACAGAATTTGGCATGAGAAGCTCTTCTTTGTGTCCTAATCCCTTGCTAGGGGAACATGGTACAAAATAGCTGACGTCAGTAGAAAGACTCCCTTGGCTTCATAGGCCATCCAGCAGACCCTTATCTTTTCTCTTACTATCTTAATGCTGGCAGGATGACTAATACAGACAGATATCCTAAAGCTAACAGTGACATCTTAAATCTGTCATAAAGGATCAAACAGAATACGTATTTCTACAACTGAGCAGATTTTTCTTGAATTATAGCCCATTATTCTACAAAAAAGTGTAAGGATGAACAAAATCAAAATTAAGAAATACTTGTAAAATGTAGCAAAAGGATACATCATTGAAAAAAAAGATAAGATAACTGAAAGAGAGGCACATATTTTGGCTATAGTTGTTGACCTCCATACCTAAGAAATAAAGCCTAGTGTGGTTATGAAATTCCGAAAAATTGGTGGATTGTAGCCATGTCAGTTTGTTCAGGAGAGATGTTTGTGTTACTAAGGCATTTCTAATGATCCAGTACTGTCAAATTCCAGCGCTCAGGAACCGTGAATCAGGTCATTACTGCCAACTCTGCTATTTCATTCTGAATTTTTAAGACTTTTTTTTCATTTTATTGTCTGTACGTAGTCAAGGACAGCATTTTATAGTCCACTGTTCCCTGTAGCTTCTGTGCCACTTCAGAAAATGCTGATAGTATACCAGTCTCCCTTTTGAGAGACCTACAAAGATATTTTTTTTTAAAAAAAGCCTAGTTTAAAACTACATCTCATCCTGTTTCTTAAGTCTTCTTTTTCTATAATTTGGATAGGATACCTCAAAGAAAATTCTATTTTTAAGTCATTATAAATAACTTCTTATGTAAGATTCTCCAACAACTTCACAGATACTAAAAAATAAGCCCTCTCTAGAAGCTAGTACATTTTGTGCTTCCCATATAAGCAAACTGCTTTGTCATTTAGACCAAAGTCTCTTAGTGGATGGCAGAGCATGAAAATGAATCTGGGGATCCTGTTCTGATAAAGTTTTCCCGCAGGTGGTTGCAGATACCTTCCACAAACAATACGAAGTGTTCTCTCATTCTGTCCATATCTTTGGGATTTTTCTAATTAATCTATCTGATTTTCATAGTAGAGATACTCTGCTTTGAATGGCACAAAATAACAGAATCCTCCATGCTGTATTTTTTTTTTCCACAGAAATTTCACTATGAGCTTTTGCAATCTCCACATATTGTATCTTGGCACAAAACACTACCTCTGCTTATGGTTTGCATCATTAACTATCAGATTGGCTGCTCACTGTGTTTATAGGATACAACAAGAAATAGCCTGTTAAATCTGGCTGGTTGGTACAACTGATGTTAGTTGAATCATTCTGCTCCTGTGTTCTCACATCGTACAGAGAACAGAATCCCATAAAACTAATAAGCTGTAAAATAGAATTAAAGTCAAAGGCAAAGAATATGCCCAAGTGTTGTAAATAAATTGAGAATAACTTTCCTGAAGTCTAAAATAGTGAACACTGAGAGCAGACTAGAAATGGATTCTGTAAAACTGTTTTGAAGTAAAAAATGCATGCCAAGCATATATGATATTAATAATAGCAGTTCTGATGGCTTATCTGTAGATCTTACTGGCATACTGTTGGAACTGAAGTGAGTATTATCATCTCCACCTTAATGATGAGGAAGCTGGGTAACCGTAAGAACAAATTTTCAACACGGAACATGAGGCAGTGCTGATTCCAATTCCCGTTGCAACTCCCCAACTTTAATTATTTTTCTGTGAGCTTCGTTTGTTTCTCTTCATTATACAGAACTTGTTCTTTCAGCACAAGGTAATTTGGATAACACTGAACGTAGATTAGATCCATCTATTAATACTTATGAAACTTATTAATTCTAAAATTGCTGTGATAGATTAGCTCCTTCCCATCACTGGATGGGAAAATGCCCACATCCTTAATTTAGACTGGTGTGTTGCTTTTCACACTTAATATTTTTCTGCTTGAGACACTATGAAAAGCAACAGGGAAAGAATGTCTCTGATGCTTATTTTAGCATGTTTCCAGATAAGCCTGGTGGGAAGTATGTGGAATATCACTTCTAAGATCATGTATTTTCACTATCCTTTTTAATATCCATGTGATGCTGCTGAGATAAATCATGGGAAGTCTCAGTATCAGCAGTACAAGGATGATTTCCCATTCTGCTTCTCCTGATTGATGTGAGTGGCATAAAAACTGTCTCTGAGTGTCTGGCTAAAATCAAACTGCATATTAGTTAAATAGAAATGGTGCTAAATGGAGGACTGAAATCTACTGAAAAAGTAGTGATTTCCATCTTATCTTGTGTTTGGGACTTATTTTACTTGTGGCTTCTTCCTTGACTCTCTTTGGCTTCGTTATTGTCTTTATTTTCAGGGCTTTCCTGAGATAAGCAGCGAAAATTCATCTGGTAATTGGCTTGGGTAATCCTCATATTTGTATCTTCCATCCCTTACCACTGCAGTGTGTTTATGTAGAGCTTGAACCAGAAAACTCTACAGTTCCTTGGAACGGTTCAATGTGTTGTACCTCTGGGAGCACTCCTTGCTTTATCACTGTCTTGCCCCTGGCACTCCATACCAGGTGGGATTCAGCATCTTCCTGCTAACCTTTGAAGTCATCTCTGCTGAGTATCTTAAAACAAAGTTTTCCTTGAATGGTGATTGCCCCTGCTTGCAGCTATGTTCTTCAAGGATCTGTTTGTTTGTCAGGCAGCAGATGCACAGGAGCAGCACACAGAGATGGAGCCATCAGGGCCATGGCTTTGGCATTTGGTAGTGGGGCCCCTCAGGAATGAAATGCAACATCCAGTTTTCCTGTTGCACAGCTACACAAACAAGATGTGGAATTAGAACAGAAGGAGAGATTAACTGGAAAATTGGAAAGGGGGAGAAAAGAGAGAATTATGTATTCAAAGAAAATCCTGGCTCATCCCACTGACTCAGGAGAGCAAAGAAACTGAGATTGATACCTTGGTATTACCTCAGTCACATAGCCATCATGAAACACTGTAGTACTGAGAGTTTAATGAGCTTAATAAAAGGAGTGGATAAGATTCCTGCACAGGATTTATCAAAGATGTATCAAAAATCTTATCACCAATAAGATTTTTGGTGTGCTTTTTGGGGAAAATGTATCTGCTCATACGAGTGTTTTGCTCCAGACACTGGGAGGATGCTGCTTCCATACCGACCTCCCTCTGGCCTCTCAAGACCTCTAGTTTTACTGCTTTGATAAATACATGCTCTAAGTCATAAGTAGGGGTTGAATGCAGGCAATAGTGAAACTGGAAAGATCTGAGCCAACTACTGACAAACCAGGGAAAGCAAAACAGCCTCAGGTGTGCAACTCACAACTCAGGGGAAGCAGGTGCTGCTGAACAGCACAACTGAATTTCTCCAGCTCAATTTTCCATGTTTTCCTTCCAGAGGCTTGGATTCCTTGTGTGTTGTCTCCAGCATGGACCTGTGCCTCTGTGCACCTACAAGCAGGCCACCCTTAAAGCTGTCATTTCTTTCAGAGGTTTGGCTTTCTCTGTCCTTCTAAGCTTCTAGAACACCTGCCCAAAGCCTCATCATCTCAGAACAGGTCAATATGGATCTATTTATGATGGGTCATATAATATTAGAGCATGTTCAGAATCAGCTGTTAGAAATACCTTTCTAAGTCTTATTGCACTTCTATTGCTGCATCTTTGATTCTTTACCTCTCATAAGCAAATGTAAGCTTTCTCAATGTATTCTCACTCTCTGTGCAGAAGATACACCTATTTGTGGAGCTTTTCATGGCTTCTCTCTGACAGGCTTTGCTGTCCTTGAAGGCTATCCAAAAGCTCCTCAGTAAAAAAATAGGTCTCCCATTCTCGTTTACATCATTCTGCAGCCCCTCATATTCCTCCTCTGCACCTGTGAGCTGTCTCACAGTGGAAGTGCTATCACAGCAAATGCAGGGATGGGGTGTTCTGCCAAGGAGTGGCACAAAGACTGTGGGGTGGCAAGGTGATAGCATGCTGCCTGTGGAGGTGTGGAGCTACTGAGATCAGCGAGGAGGGCGTCAGGGTGAATGCAGTAGTAGAAATCTGGCAGCAACAAAATGCCACACCAGAATCTTCCAGCCGTGTCTTGGTAGCCCGTGGCCAAAGGCAAAATACATAGATGCCACAGCAAGCTGAAGAGGTCAATTTGCAGCTTCTTCACTGTTCAGAAATACTGTCTTTTGGATGGGTTACTGTAAGTCTTATTCAGGTGTGCTCCATAAGCTACTTTATTTATTCTATTCTTTTATTAATTTTACTCCTGGTTTCATGCACTTACCTTTTTCTGGTAGAAACAGGGAAGAAAACATTTAACGTCTAGGCTGGTGTTGGATTTTAGTGTTGCTAACAAATTTACAGAACAAAGTTTGTGTGGCAAGTTCAGCTAGCTAAGTCCTTCCTGTGTGTGGTCTTTATTATTTATTTGACCCACTGTTAGGTTTAGGTAACTCAGCAATGATATGGACTTGGGTTCTTCCTGGAAATTCATACTCAGTTAGTACTAGATTCATGGCTTTACTTAGTGCTAGAGGGAAGACTGACTTTCCCAATTCATACTGTTGTTCTCCAGAACATACAACTGGCACTTTTTAGTGTCTTTTTTCAGTGTATAAGGATCTAAACACAAAAAGAGTTATAATGAATTACGTTGTCTTCAGGGTTTTTATTTTTCACAGTGTAAGACTTACAGTCTTCAAAGGTGTTTCAGAAAGCTTCAGAAATAATTAACAATTAAAAAGTAATTTCAATGCACGGAGTCATAAGTACCCTAGTTTACTAGAAAAGACATCAACCTGTCCTGCGTTCCTCTGGCGTGCCATTTTATGAGACAGGGTGAACCTCATCTCCCTCCCCTTGCCTTCGAGCAGCCGTGGTCTCCTGCCACTTGGTGCCAGCTGTGGTGGTCACCAGCCACCTCACAGGGATAATTCAACTCACTAACCCAGCACAAAACTAACCCAGCAAAAAGTGGGTATTTTCTGCAGAGTCAATGAAGCGAGTCAGGTCATGCAAGGGGTAGAAGGGGGCTGTGCTACAGAAAACAAAATCTTTTATGTCTGTCCTCATTAAACATCATGCCTGTCCTTAAAGCTATCACCAGTTTTTATAGTGTTTTGCATGAAGATTTTTAATGGGTTGACTGTTAGCCTCATACTTAAAACTCCCTGTGCCTCATGTGTTAGGCCTTCTTTAGTCTCTTTATTTTGAAATTCAGCTGTTAATATGCAGTTGTGTTGCATTTCAAAGAGTTGTGCTATACAGCAAAGTAAGCATTGTGGTATTGGCATTTTCTAGAACTATTAGCATAATTATTACTTTATTAAAAATTATTTCAAGCAACAAATTAATGCCTGGTGTGATCTACATACTAGGAATAAAAAATGCTATCCTGTATTTGCAGTAAACTTTTATCCTTTAGAAATATGCCACTAGACATTAAAATCAAATCACCTAAGGAAAGCAGCTTAACTCTTCTTTATCTTCAGCAACTTCAGCAGTTTTGCAGAGCCACCTGTAACTCAGAGTGGTTCAACAGCTCCCCACTCATGACCCCGTACAGCCATACCAGGAACTAAATAAACCCTACTTACTAGCAATTAAAGTGATTTAATTTAAAACACACTGACAGATGCATAATGGGTTAATTAGAAAATAAGTAATTAGCAAATAGGATGGAAAAGGTTAAAAGGTTGTGGACTTTTGTTGTTTGCTTGGGAGAGATAGCAAAATCATCAGCGATTAAACTTTTTCTTTTAATTTCTGGGCTTAATTCTATTATTGTTAGCTGTAAATGAGGCACCAAACAAGAAGAGAGGGCTAAAAAAATAAGAAGTCACTGTTTTATCAGACATACTGAAAGGCCATTGTTAACACTTAGGCTATGTGATTTATTTCCAGTCTGCACACAAAAGCAGGCACGCATCTATGATGTTTGTACTTAATATCGGTAGATACACATCTTCTGAGAAGAAGTAGTTGTCCTCTCCTCTCTGCACTGGGCCCCCAGTGAGGTCAGGAAAAAGGGTATAAGACATGACAGAGATTAGAACACACCTCTTAGGAAACTGCCTGCCTTAAAGATTAAATCAGTGAATTATTTAGTTGGGAATATGCTGTAATGTGTTTGCTCTCCAAGAAAAAAAAAAATTAAAAAGGAATAGGACTTTGAAACTTTGAATATGGTAACTTCTGAGCTGTGAAAATCCTCAGCTGAAATCCAGTTAACTACATGCAGTGCTGGTTATACAGACAGAGCCATTACAGAGGGTATGAGCAATTTTCTGTTTAAAGAAAAAAGCAAAATAAGAGCTTCTACTTCATTTTCACAAGTATTATTCCTTCTCTCCATGACTTTTGTCTGCCCAAAACCAGAAGCAAATAGGCATTTAGATAGTTTTAATACAGTCATATTTTATGACCACTAGCTTATTGCCAGGTAACTTGAAACTCTTTATTTATTTATAATAATTATAAATGTATTGATGTGTCTATGAAACATGTGGTTTGTATTTTGAAATTTTAGAGAGAATGTTTGCAGAAAGCCTTCACCAATCTGAGCCTAATTTTTACTGAAGTCATTGAATTTTTTCTTTTGAAAAATAAACTTTTGGGTGAACCTCAGAAATAGCAATATAAAGTTTTCCATTTCAAAATATCAATTAAAACCAGGCATGATTTTTTTCTTTTTAAATATAGCTGCCTGCTAACCTAATTACATGTCCACCAGTAACCATTAGCATAATTTGACCAAATTTCCCATAGCAGTCACATTCTTCCATCATTCCTTGCTCTCTTGAGCATGGCTATCCCTGTGTTCACTTCCTCATCTCTTCACCAAGCCATAGTTAACTCTCAACAGATATCTGTCAGTCCACACCCATAATCATTTAACTTTACATGTTTCTCACTCTCTTTCTATTAGCCATAATTTTTTGTGTCTCTGGTGTGCTTTCAGTGTGCCTTTGGAGATGTTTTCTGCTTTACTGCTTGATATAAAGCCTGAACCTACACACCAGAGATGCATTGTCCTCTTTTGGTGTGTGTCACACTGTCATCAACCCTCTGATGCCCTTTTCCCTTGAGCCTCCTCTGGAGCAGCAGGGAAAAGGCTCTGGGTCTGCCAGTTTGACTTGTGGAAAGGGTCTTGCACAATTCTAGCTAGACTTTATTCACCCACCATAGTTGTTCCTGGCTAGAGATATAGACTTTAGAAAACAGCTAACTTCTTGTTCTGGTCTGTTACTTTGATTTTGTTGAAAATCAACTCCTTCAAAAAATTTTTTCCCAATTATAATTGAGTTTAAGCCATATATTTCGTGTCTGGAATCTGTGTCAAACATTTCAGAATTCAGTGGTTTGGCAATTCAGCCATCAGTTTTTAGGAAAAATAGAATCAAATTTGGAAACTCATCAAGTCACACAATAGACAAAACCCATGAGACTAAATCCATAGCTGTAAAAGCATATCTCGTGTTGTTTTCCAAGGTTTTCTGCAAAGTTCTGTATATTTGCACACTGTAATTCAAAGCCTGCAATACAGATAACAATTTTTCATTTAGGTTTTCATTTTAGAATTTATTTTTTCAACTAAGTGGTGACTTTCTGAAGCTCTGGTTAAGAAAAGCAGAAAGCCTAAAGCTGAATTAATTCTGCTGTTCATATCTGAATCCCTGAAAATAGCTCAGACAAATGCCAGTACCAATCTTTAGGGTAATACTTATCCCTATTCGGAGTGACGTTTGTAGATTAGAACACACTCATTTCTGCTTCACTGATTTTTTAGGCACAGCATATATAAGATGCATTGACAAAATGCATTCGTGTTAACAAGATTCATCCAGGTACCTCCCCTCTTGACATTTAGAAAATATTCTTTTTCTTTATCTATTCCATCATAAGGGGGGAAATGCACCAGTTTCAAGGAAAGTCTTTGAAATTTATTATCTTTGGGATTAACTAACATCAGTCAGTTGCAGAGTAGGTAGGTAATTCAAGACAGCCTTCATCTAATATACACTTCTAAGTGAGCAGTAAGAGAAATGAGCATCAAAGATAAACTGTCCCTTGTTGAAATTTCAAACAGACAAACAAGGAAAATTTTATGACAAAGCTGTTGTCTGAGTGGAACACCTGTGTGCTGGAGAAAGAACACAAAAGCCATGAAGCATCTCAAAAAACCACAAAATTATCACTCAAATTAGAGATCTTTTGTATAACCCCCCCACACTTTGCTTTTCTATCATCCCTCCAGGATCCTTGCTCAACTGGATATTTATTCAGGTTGGTAGAGGTCTCTGTGAATTAAGACTTAAGTCTTTAATGATAGAGACATCACTTAATTCACAGTTACAGATCAGCTACTCTCTGGCGAAGCTGGCTAGCTCACTCTGTAGCACTTCATGTTAAGAAAATCACTCACAGGCAACAGAGCCCTGGTTATGGGAATAGTGGCTGAACAGGGCTGTCTCCAGTTCTGTGCTCCTCTCGTGCCCTCCTGTGTACACTTGCAGTAGGTCAAAGCAAAGTGCTGGAGAGCTGACGTTTCTGCTAGGAGATGGAGTAAAGTGAAGAGAAGGCGGCAGCCCATTATGCTGACCCAGTGTTAGGCTGAATGTAAGTGGATTTCTTAGAGCCTTTACATCTCTGGGGCAGTCAGCAGCTCCAGATCGTGATAATAAGTGATTTGAGATACTCTGGAGATGAGGTAACATTACTCATTTGTGTAAGTACAGGGCAAGAGGAGAATAACATATTCCATTTTCTGCTTGATGCCCAGGTGGTTTAAAGGTAATATTATAGTCTCTATCTGTGCTCTTTCAGTGATACTGAGGAAACTGCCTTTCTAATCCTTTCAGGCTACTGGGAGACCAACAGACACTAAAATTCTGTTTCTTTTTGCCTGTGAAGAAATGAATTATTATATTTTCCATGCATAATAATTCACTATTGTATTTTCCACTTATAAAAAGACCTATTTACCCCAGTGCAGTAAGCCATTAAGTTTTGATGAAATCATAATGAAATCATAAAAACAACTTCTATCTTGCTTCTTGCATTACTTTATTTTGCAGTGCTGGGTCTCCTTTTTTTTTTTTTTTTTTTTTTTTTTTTTTTTTNTTTTTTTTTTTTTTTTTGTAGCTATATTCAAATCAACAGCTTTATCATTCAGGCTGTCCTGCAAACCATATGCCAGATCCAAAGCCTTACTACAATGAGACTACAGGAAGAATTAGTTTTTCTCTCTAATTCAGGAGTGTTTATCCTGCAGATCTGCTTATTGAAACACAAGAGCTTTCAAAAACCTGTTAAACAGTGAAGTTACCATTATCTTTTATGAGACTTATTGTCTGCATGTAATCATTTTCTGGCTTTCATGCTGTAAAAAATCTGCTGATGCCTGCACAGAGCTGAGCATGAGTTGAGTCTGTGTGAAGGGGATATTACACAGAATTACTGGACATTCCTATTAAAAAGCTTGATAGCTCTTCGCCTTTTTTGTTCTTATGTTTTGGGATAGACTGCAAACATTTATACAGATAGTGCTCTGTGGTTTTGATTTTATGCTTTATTGCATGTTTTTGTGTCCTCATGAGCTGAGCTATACTAGCAATAAAAAGCATGAGTCAAAGCCCACTTCTGAGCTTGTGCCTACAAGCTAGTTCTTATGGGTGCTTTTCATTAAACATATTTGGAAAACTAGATAGATTTTTATTTCTCCTGCAATGCACTGTTGTTCATTATATTTTGCAAGGGAGGAGATACTGTTGGCTCATGATAAATGTATCATGTGCCATAAGCCATGGTCTAGTA
This sequence comes from Irena cyanogastra, assembly GCA_013397155.1. Classification (NCBI taxonomy): domain Eukaryota; kingdom Metazoa; phylum Chordata; class Aves; order Passeriformes; family Irenidae; genus Irena; species Irena cyanogastra. The sequence goes on along the minus strand of VWZV01011460.1, from coordinate 850,425 downwards.
CATTTTATACTGAATATGTATAACTTCCAAAATCCTCTGTATAACTTGCTCCAAAATACTAATTTTGCTTTGCTGTTAAATATTGAAATATTAAATATTGAAACAAATTTTGAAATTCAGTTAAGCATCAATACAGCCTATGGGCTACCTTGTAATTTTTCCTGATGCGGAGTTGTTACTCTGGATTTTTCACTAAAGATGAACTTAAAATTGAGAGCGACTTTCACAGAGGGAGTTTACAGAACAAAATATTCAGATGATACATCCCATAATTCATCACCCCCAAGCCAAGATAGCCCCCAAGAAAGAAAAAGAAGTGCCGTAACTTGCGGAATGGCAGGGCAAGAGGGGCTGGAGTCCTGTGGCTCTCGCTCTGACTGTGACAGAGCTTTACCCCTGTGCCCAATTCCAAAACTTATATGCTCTGCTATCCCCTCAGTGCCCTCCTCGGCTCCCAGGACCTGTCCCCAGGTCTGCCAACAGCTCATCCCTCTTCTCAGCCTCCCTGGAGGCAGCCCAGCGCCTGGCAGGCGTTGTGTTAAGAGCGTTGTGTAGGAGTGCCGGGATAAGCCAGAGACATCGGGAACTGCAGGCAGGGTTACAGGAGGGACTTGCGGTGCAAATGAGCCAGGTTGCCTCATGGCCCTTCCTCTGGCTTTTAAAGGGAGATGTCAAAGAGCAGTCCAGCAAGGAGCTGAGCAGCTTGTCAGTGCTTCTGAAAGGTGCAAAATGGCTTTTCCCACCTGTTCCTGCCTTGAGAAGAGACAGGAGGCAGCAATGCTTGTCCACCCTGTGCAGCTGCTTGATGAGTGGGAAGGGAAGCCTGAGGCCTTCCAGAAGGTGTGTCGTTCATGGTATGGACAGGAACCAGGATTCAAACCACAAAATTACCCTGGCCCTGGCCTGGAGGCAGCCACCATTTAAATCTGAAGCATCAGAATATGGTGAAAACCACCCTAATCTCCTGGGCAGCAAACTCCTGTTAGATAGTCAGTGGTTAATCTGATGCATTCCTGTGAAGGAGAAGGCACTTGGTGAAAGTGGGAAAACACCTAAGTACACTGATTAATGCTAATTGGTTAATTGCCTTTCATTATGGAAAAAGTAAGAATGTGCAGTAACTGGCAATATGGCTAGACAGTGCTTCTGTATCCTGAGAATGAATTCAAAATATCACCTATTCAAGCCAGAGGAGCTGAAGATTCCAAAGGTGTCACTTTTAAAATATTTATTTAGGGGCAGCATATTTTCCTGGTGCAGGGCTGTAGATCTGAAACAATACTCCATATCAGGATGTAGTATGCATTTTACTGCTTTCATTTGAGGTATCCAATATGATCATGAGGACTACCTTGTTTAAAAAAAAAAAAAAAGAAGAAGAAGTAGGGTATAATGCCAGTGATGGAGAAGGAGCACAGTGTTCAGTCTGCTGCTGCAAGTCTCTAGCAGGAAGGTCATGCGGGATGTGAGATAGCAGCCTTTGAATTGATGCTGCAGTGCTCAGGGACTGTGACTCACAGCCATGAGACCTTGGATAGCTCTTTTGTGGGAAAGTAAGTGCTCAACACACAAAAGATAATCTAACAAAGCCTGCTCCCTGCTCCCTGTGACGTTAGCAAAGCTTAGCCATAAAAATTGTGTCACTTCTGGCAAGAAAGAGACTTACTCTGCAGTGTCTGTAAAGACCCCCAGACATTCCTGGCCTGATGTAGTGGAGACTCGTCTGTGACTCATCCTTCCCATTTGTGCCTGCTCACAGTACTCTTTAGCTGTAGACTCTTAAAAAGAACCTGATTTCCTCCAATGTCTTACACAGCTATGCCTTAAAGAGGAACTGGCTACAGTTAATGTAGACACCACTTAGTATTCCTGTTTGTGTGAAGTAGAAGCTGTGTTGTGCCTTCAGAAGACTGTGCTATGTATGTGCCAGAATGGATAAATGGTTCTGTATTTCCACAACGTTTCCATCTATGGGCCACATTCTTTGGAAAGAAAAATAGGAAATTACTTCTGGCATATAAAATGCAGTATAAAAGCATCCTTTAGAAAAGATCCCAAGACATTTGGGAAGATCATTAAAATCATAAAAGATTTTAATTATCACTATGATTTTCATTATTATTTATTATTATTATAATTAATGGTTTAATAATCATAATGATGATTAAAATCACAAAGCAGGTATTAAAATTGGGCTCAGTTACTGTGTATCTTTTAGCGGTTGCTAAATTGACCTAGTGGAGATGCCAGATGGGGGAGATGCTGTACAAGTACAGCAACATCAAGACCTGCTCCAAGAAACTTTATCTCTAGGCAGCTGTGAGGAGAAAAAGAGGATGCACAGTCTTGGTTTTAAACTGTGGCACACAAAAAGACTGCCAAAGCCAGATATGTTAGTGTAACAAACAAAACAAAAGAACAGCTTTTCTTACAGTTATTTCGTACTTAGTTTTTTTACACAAGTGACAGCTGCTTTTATGCCAAGTCCTGGTCTCATCAGGGAAAATGGCAAAACTCCCAGGATAACTAGAATTTTTCTCTTTGTACACAATTCATTGAAGAACATTGTATTTATCCTTTTTTACCATCCTTTTTAATAGCTTGGTGCAAAACCAATAATTTTAGGTTTAGTAAGTAATTATTTACAGGAGGGGCAGCATTTTTGTTTAAAACACTCAATTGTTCGCTTCAAGTATGCTTGTGTGTCACTGAGTCACCAAACCACAATTAAATTCTGGGAAATGGCTTATTGTTGAGGTTCACGACGTCCCATGATGTGGTGAGATGGGTCAGAGTCTGATTTGAATTGGAGGCCTGATCTATATTTGTATCCTCTCAAGTCTGGATTGACAGACTGGGAAGGATTTTGAAGTTCCACAAGATGTCAGCAGCAAAGAGAAAGACCTTGCATTGTCACCTCTGGTTGTGTGGTTTGTACATGGAAATATCAAGCAGAGTATTTGCTCTTCCCTTATTATATTAAAGAGATTCCGTCTTTTCTAGGAGCCCAGATGAAGTCTCGGGTGGCTTGCTTGGGAGAAAAGATGAGGTAAAAACACATTGTCACACGTATACTGGAGAATATTTTACCAGTTCACAGACTTGTTAGGGTTGGAAGGGACTTCTGGAGATCATCCAGTCCAAGGCAGGGGCATCTAGAGCAGGACATGTGCACATGTGACACAGGAATGTGTCCAGGTGTGTTTTAAATGTCTCCAGAGAGGGAGACTCCATGACTTCCTAGGATAGCATGTTCCAGTGCTCTGCACCACTCATGTAAAGAAGTTTCTTCTGTAAGACTTTAGTAGGTTTACCATTGTGCTTGCTTTGCAAATAGAATTAACATTATATCCTGAAATCAGTAATTTCCATTCAATATTATATATTACAGGGAGAAGTTATTTCAGATTACTAGGAAATTAGAAAGGACAAAATAAATTGTCCCCCCAGGGAAGTGGTCACGGTCCCAAGCCTGCCAGAGCTCCTGGAGCCCGACTCCACGCTCTCAGGCACGTGGTGAATCCGCAGAATCACAGAATCCCAGAATCTGCTGAGTTGGAAGGGACCCATCAGGATCACATTCCTGGAGTTGTTCTGTGCAGGGCCGGGAGCTGGACTCCGACCGTCCTTGTGGGTCCCTTCCAGCTCCAGATAGTCTATTATTATGGGTTTGTTTGGGTTTTTCCTACTTTTTTATTTGGGAAAGGGGGCTTATGTGTGTTTGTGTCTTGTGGGGGTGTTTTGTGTGTTGTTGTTCGCTGGGCTTTTCTTGGTTCTTTATTATTTGGTTTTGGATTTTTTTTTTTTTAAAATCATGAACAATTCCGACCGTTGGAGCAGGAATTCATGTGATTTAAAGCTGTACGCGGACAAGCCCGGTTAAGGCAAGGAGACAGAGGATGATGGAAAAGCCCGGGAATGGCGCTCCGGGCTGCCGGAGCCGCCAGGGGGCGCTGCCGCGCCGCGCCGCGGGCGGGTGCTGCCTGTGGGAGGGCGGGGAGGCCGCGGCTCCGGCCGGCTTCCCTTCTCTGCCGCGCTTCCCAGTGCCCCTTCCCTGCCGCGCTGCCCTGTGCCTCCCGGGCCGGCAGCCGGCCCTCGGTGGGCGCGGGGCATGGCTCCGTCTCGCAGCCCTCCTCGAGTAGCGGGGTGTCCCCCCCACACCGTGCGTACCGGAGCTTCCCGTGTGGGAGCGGCCCGGGGGCCGATGGGCTGAGGTGGAGCGGCGGGGCCGCGGCTCGGGTACATTAATTACCCGGGACTGCGGCTCACCTGCTCTCTCGTTCTGACCCCTGCCTAAACACAGCAGATGCGCTCGATGTTCAGCACGCTGCTAGGGGAGGATATTTATTTCATGGGAAAAGCTCCCTGTGTGAGGAAACGGTGGCCAAGAGGAAATAGAGACAGGGGTGTGGCATTGAGTGGATGGAGAGAAATAAAATCCATAGGTTCGTTAACAAAGATCAGTTTCTTACCATGAAATGGTGATCAGGACAATTTAAGAGAGGTTCTACTTCCTCTCTAAAAAGTCACTTCCACGCTAATATTAAAAGAGAGGTATTTTATGTTCATAGAAACACAGAAGCAGCAAGGTTGGAAGAGGCCCTTTAGATCATCCAGTCCAAACATCAACCCAGAACTACCACCGTAACCACTAAACCACGTCATCCAGCGCCAGATCCAGATGCCTTTTAAACCCCTTCAGGGATGCTGACTCCACAACCTCTCTAGACAACCTATTACAGTGCCTGAGCACCCTAACAGTGAAAAATTTTGTGTAATACCTGATCTGAGTCTCCCCTGTCTCATCTGAAAGCCATTTCCTCTGGTCCTCTCACGGCAGTCACACCTCATTACATTCTCCTTTTGGGCAATTGTAGAGAGGGACGAGGTTCCCCCTGAGCCTCCTCCAGGGTGAACAGCCCCAGCTCCCTCAGCCCTTCCCCGTAGGACATGTTTTCTTCATGAGCCTTGTTGCCCTTTTCTGGACATGCTGCAGCACCTCAATGATCTTTTTAAAGCGAAGTAAAACTCACCCAAAACTGAACACAGTATTTGAGGTGTGGCCTCACCAGTGCTGAGTACAGGGGGATGTTCCAGAGAGCGTGACTGTTTTCAGGCTAGTTTTCCACAGGCATTATTGGGGTCACTTGTAGGCCCGAGATTTCTTACTTAAAAATTCTAATGAGATCTTGTCGCTATTTTGGAGTAATGCCTTTAGGATTGTCTTTGCTTGGGGTGGATTGTTGGCGCTTAAACTGGGAAGCGAGCTGGGATCATCCAGCTGGGCACTGTGTTTTGGGCAGGGGTGGCTTGAACAAGGTCATGCTGCCTGTGATGCCTCTGTGTGAAAAACATGAGGGCTGGTATAAATATTGACATGGCTGAAGGATGTTGTTGTAACTGGTACCCGTGACTTTCTCTCCTGGCACTAAATTAGCTTGCAGGGCTTTGATTTTTGCTACCAAACAGAAAAAGACTATAGTTACTGTGTCTGTGTGTGTATGGATATAGGAAAGGGGGACACAATCTAAATATCAAAAACAAGACTTTAAAATGCCAGATTCAGTTCTTCACAGCTGCTGATGTCTTGTTAATAAAATAGAAGATGTCATTGTTCAAAAGTTAAGTGTTAAGTACATGTAAATTAGTTTTCTACCATATGAGTAAATTTATTATTTACATCTCAAAACTTTGTAAAAGTCAGTAGACTTTTGGGTTTCGAATGACTGGGTAAGAATCAGTGTAACTATGACAGATAATTTCTAATTCCTTTAAATCCTCTGTTTTTACTCAGCCTGATAGTAATGGGCATATATCATTAGAAACTGTAAAGTAGAAACCAGTTAGCTCCTAAGGTCGCATACAAGACTTAGAGAAACTTCTTCAAAAAAAATAATGGAAAATATTCCATGAAGTGCACAGAAACTTTTTTTTTTTCAGCATCAGTAGGCATTAGCTTTTAGATGTTGCTTCCAAATCCTGTTAACCTTCCTGTTAACCACAGCTCCTCCAGTCCACTGTGTTTTGGATCTGATTTACATTTGTTACCTCATGCAGCTAAGCAAAGTGCTTTGAATTTAGTGTGTTAAGCCATCAGACATTGACCATGCTATTCAAGATCCAGAAGGTTCCATCTTGGTTAAATGTTAATGGTATTCTGCAGATGAGCATTTATAAACTTATTACATGGGGTTTTTTTCCTTTTTTTTGACAGGTGACATTGGTGACGGAAGAAGGACAAGAATGATTGCATATCCATAACTCCCAGCAGTATGTCAGGTAGTCATATTTAATAAGAACATCTGTGCAATATTTCTTGCTATTCTGGAGTGATTATTGCTAAGTATTTATTTAAAAATGCTTCTTTAACAATTTCTGAATTCATTGGTGCTAGGAATGGAACTCTTTCCTCCATCCAGAGCATACAGATGTGGGACACATAGTAATCTTCACCAATATTTTTGCAACTTCATCATCCTTGGTTTGCCTTCCTCAACCTAGTTGTGTTTTGTTCTAAATGCACCTTCCAACTTCAGCTATCCGGCTGAAGCTGCCAGCACAGGAACAGTTTCTGCTGAGTATCCTGGCCTGAGTTATTTTGTAACATGGACATATCCCCTGAGCTTCAAAGTGAGACAGTCAAACTTATTTTACATAGATTGCCAAGTACACTACAGAGAATTATTGACTAGGTCTGCAGGTGGGCTGAAGATCCAGAGCTGACATGACCATTAACCATTTTAAGCCTGCTTAACCATCTTATCCCTGCCAGTTGCAAAGCATCTGAAGGTTACACATAAATTAGCTGGGTCAGGACCCCCATGTATCTAATCCCAGAACAGGGTGTCTAGAAAGACGTGCTTATTATGTGGAGATCATATAGAAGGCCAGAGAATTTCAGACTTCCAGAATTTGTTTTAGTATTCATCAATTTGCCCAAGAAAATGTTCTACTGATAGTGTTTGTCAGTGTGTATTGCAAGAGCCAAATGCATAAATGGTACCTTTTAAAAATCTGCAAAATACAGCATGTGCTACATAGGAAAAGTCATCACTAACAAGACTATATTCCTGGTGTTCTGCCCAAAGGACAGTTTATTTTTACTTGACTATGCAGGTCAATTTTCTTTTCCTTTTCCCTAGAAGTCGCCCATCCATTTGTACTGGCCAGCAAGGGGTAACAGCTCCATTCACCAACAGAGATGGTCTTCTGACTTTACGTTTCTAGATAAGAGGTGGAGGATAAAAATTCACGGAAGAAACAGAGTGTTATGTAAATACGTGCTTTCATAGTAAACCATTATATTTGATAGTATGAAAAGGTGTGTCTTTTTATGGTTTCTTTGCTGCCCAATGAAGCAGAGACAAATATAAGAAGGAAGCAGAGAGCATTGAAGCATTTTGTGGAATGAAGTGGAATACTGACCCTTGGTTGGTGTGTCAGGCTCTGACTTAGCATCACTGCCACATGAGGATCAGGAACGAGTTAGTGTCCTTAGGTGCATTGGCAGGCCTGCTAGAGTGGTTGTGCATTGTCCTGCAGGCATTCTGGGCATGGTGATTTCATTTGGCAAATACCTGTTTTGGAGAATTTAAAGCACTGGCATGTAACTTGGTCTTTTCCAGCTCTCTCTTGTGCTTTCCCCTGTCTCGTGCTAAACTGTGTTTTATGGCATTTTACTACAGGGCTTGACGTTGCTGTGGTTTTGGAGGGAGCAGTTAATAGTTTCTGCTGTGTGATGGCAAGAGATGAGGAAGGAAACGCAGTGTACCCACTTTATCCTCACCTTATCCATTGGGTCTGTGGCTTCCTGTGGAGGGTGGGTTTGTGGAGATTTTCCACTAGCACTCTAATCAGTCCCGTCTCCCTGGACTTGCCCTTGGCTGGGCAGCTCTGTTAAGCTTAGAGAAACACAAAGCCTAGTTGGAAAGACCTATATTTTCTGTATTTCTTTTCACAGAAGTCAACAGAACAAATATGCGCAAAGAAAATTGTCATCAAGCAGAAAAAAAAAAAGTTGAGATAGAGATGATTGTTTGTACAGCTGTAGACGTCCAGAACTTTTCATTAAGAGCAGTTCATATTTTCTGTTTCTGATTTTAGGAATGACATTCCCTACAGGAGTGTAAATGTGAAGAGACGCATAGATGAAATGAAAGTCTTTCAAACTGTATAAAAACTTCATAAATACCATGATCCAGACCCAGACAAGAGTCCTTTTCTAATGAATGATAATGGAAGTTTAGATTCTGTTACTGAGTCATTGGAATATGGGAGCAGAATCTAATACAAAACCAAACCAGCTGGCTGAAATAACAGGCTGTATTATTCTGTGGTTTTGATAGATAATTTTTCTCTCCATATGTTATCTTTCTACTGCAGTATGTATTTTCCACTTGTAGGGACTGCCTGAAAGCCTTCAGGTTCTAGTGCAATCTAGAGAAGTTTTTCTGGCAGAAGATTGTAGGATTTGACCTTGACAGTAAAACCAGTCTTTAGTACATTTGCAGGCTAAAAAATTTGTCCCCATCTTTCTTACAGTTGACACGGACAATTGCTGCCCATAGAGTAATGTCTGAGAAAAAGAATTTTATCAGCATTATAAAATTAGTGCTGTCTTAGCAATAAGAGCAAGTTCTTTCATGTGCATACATTTGCACAATAGAATAGTAAAAAAGTTGGAAAGTATTATTTTCTCATTGAGAAAATAGTACTTTCAAATAAATAAGTAAGAAAAATAATTTTTAAAATTCTTTCTGTTTTAACTCTGCAATGAAATTTCTGGTTTAGCATCACTATTCACTGGCCATAGCTATCACCGAAGGCTCCCTTCTGTACATTTTCTCCCAAAATGCAGGACGAACCTTGAGAAATATTTTCATCTTACTTTTTTTACTACAGTGAAAACTGAAGAAGAAATTCCAGAATAGGTTCTAGAACCTAGAAAATAGTATTTTTAGAATACAGTAAATCTCATGATTTTTACCTTTGTGGCATATGAAGAGAGAATGTAAAGGGTGTAATAGTGGTTCTAGTAAAAACTGCAGCAGTTCTTTCACTGAGTTCAGTAAGGCTGGGATTTTACTCTGCTTTTACTTGGGAGCTTCAAAATCAACTCAATCATTGTGCTTCTACTCAAATATCCACGCTGTTCTATTTTGTAATGACTGTAAAGTTAGATCAAGATAGGAATTATAATAAAATTAAGTGCTTACATTGGTGAATATAATTTAAATGTCATAAATGCATATTTTCAGTAAGTAGAATTTAATATGCAATGTTTCTTGAAACAGGTCCCTTATTTGGAGAAGAAAATTAATCAGCTTTTGTGCAACAAATCCATTTGAAAACCAGTGTCTCCAAGGGTGTTGCACGTAGTTTCCAAGAACTGAGAAAAGTAATAGAATAGGAAAGGTACCACATTTTCTTCATGAGTCTTTTCACTGTAATGCTCATTACCCTGTAAACTTGACATTAGTTCAGGAGGAGAACATCATCTCCTGTTTATTGTTTCACATCAGCTGAGAAATTATTTCTCCTGAATTTCTGTAATGATTTTCCGAGGATAATTTAATTTGACATACATCACTGTCTGACACTTCCTTGCCTGCCGGACCATGATAAAATCTGGCCAACTCAAGTGTATTATTTCTTTTAAGTAATGGACTTCTTAGGAGGACAGTAAATACTTTAATATAAGGTTTTGTTATGCCAGGATTCAGCAGCTTTGTAATGAGCTTTTGGGGATTTTCAAAAGGTTAACAAGATTTATATGGTGGGATGTTTTTGCATGAAGCTATGAATCACTCCATGATGGCTCTTATTACTTAGAAGCGTATTCCTGAATATGCAGTTAAAAATATCACACTTGCTAAGTTCTAGGTTACAGACACTCTGGGTTGATTTTACCTTTATTTTGGTTCAAAATTTAATATTTTTAAAAGTGCTTTGTAAAAACACTATATAAATACAAAAGCCAAGTAGTCTGGGAAACATTTTGTAATGTTTCAAATTTTATGCAATTCTTTAATATGTTGTGTTTTCTTTCCAACTTATCTCCTGGTTTTTTTTGCAAAAGATCACACATTAAAAAAAAGGGGGGGCAATCTGATTATATTTCACAAAGAACAGAGAGAACAAACTTTTTTTTTGTAGTAGCAGTATTTTTTTTTAGTTTTGTAGCATTTGCTAGTCATTTTAAGTACATTTCATTATGTTAATGCTGATATGTTTTTTCTGTTTCGTTTTTAATGATCTATCAGTATATTTAGTCCCTTTCTATAGCAGTTTCAGTAGTTTAAGCCAGAGCTATTTCTTTTGTTAACTCATTTTTCTGAAATTTATTTCTGATGGGAGTAGACTGTTGTGTTTTAAATTTTGAGTGTAATTCTTAGGCTGTGTAGCTGTGTTTCACTACTGGCATCAGGTAAGAAGGACTGCAAAGTGTTGTCAGTGTAAAATGTACTTGTTCATTTCGCAGGCAAGAAGAAGCTTTTAGAGTAGTTATTTAAAAGGAGTAAAATGTCCTTCTATTTTTTCTGAGTCTTCTCCAATAGCCTACAAAATAAAGCACTTCACTGTGCTTACCACAGGAATTGCAGCCTGCCATTTTATGATCTTCAAAAGCCTGACCACAGCTGCTGTTTAGTTCTTCTGGTAACTGTATGTCAGAGCAATGAACTTACAACACTTGTCCTTGGTATTGATCCCTATATGTGAAGAAGACTTTAATTTTTTTGTGCCACTTGTAAAGCTGTTGGTAAACTGTAGGATCAATCCAATCAGGCATTTTCCAGTTATTTCCATATAAAAATACCTTTTACGTTCACTAATTGCACTTCTCATTATGTTCTTTAAAAGCATCAGGTTTGCTGCAGTGCTATCGTAAAAGAAGACAAATGTTTAAGGAAATATGTAAATGTTGTCATACACAAAGGCCTTTCACTATTGCTTTTTTGTGTTTCTGAAAATTGTTAGACCTGTACCAAGCTTGAGTCTTTGAAATTAAAAGAATTCTCTCCTCACATCCAGGTTTGTCTTTTTTACTGAAGAGGCTTTGACTGCATTTTTTCTGCAAACTTTATTTGTTTATTTACCTTTTTTGTCTTTAACAAATGACATATTTGTCAAGACTCCTAGTTCTAGTACTTTTGTTTGTTTTACCTGGCCATTACGCAAACCTCAGTCCTTCAATAGGAGGTGATATTTCAAGATACTGGCTATCTCTTTAAGCAGTTTTAGAACCAAAATAACTTGAACTGTTTCACCTCCTTGAAAAAAGAAAAAGCTTCAATTATATGCATGTGTCCCCAGGATTTTGTTAGCAAGCAGCAGCCAAATATACTGTCCACTCCCCAGTGGGAAGAAGTGGAACGTCTAGTGAGAGATTACGGAAAGACCATGTGAATTAATTTGAAAGCTCATGAGGAAAGTAATATTCAGAATCAGAAAAAGATTAGAAAAATTTAGAAAAAGGTGGCAGTGATCTCAAGTGATTTGTGGAAGTGATTTGAGTGATTTCCTAAATGTAACTGTAACTTACTTGTTTTTAAAGATGTGATTTATGTATTTTGAGCCATATTCTGAAAATGCTGTTTTGTCTTCTCACTTTTATTTCAGTAGGTTCGCAGGCATTACAAGAATTATCTAACAACATGAAGAGAGTAAACATCCATTAACATTCCCGCATTCACACAAACAGTAGTCTGCAAAATGAGCCCTGGAGAGGTGGATTGCTGTCTGTGGGGAATTAAATCAGTGTTGTTTTAAAACAAACAGGGGGAGGTGGTTCTGCACATGAAGAGACAGACACTGGGATTCCTTGCCAGAGGGGGCTGTGAATGTAAAAGATGTACACAAGAGTAGACTGGGCTGTGGTTCAAAGAGAGATCTATTGGATATTGCTGCATTTTAGAAAGGCCACAAGGGCTCAGGCGGTCCCTTGGGCTGAGGAGTAGCTGGGGATTGAGAGACTCTTGGTGGGAACTCTCATATGTGCTTGCTTTGTTCTTACTCTTCCCTGGGTATCCACTTATGACTCCTGTTGGAGAACAGCAGCCAGGTGAGCTGTGAAGTTCAGGTATGGCTTCTTCTCAGAAAAACTGCCTCCCATGTGTCATGCAGAACTATGAGAGAGAAGAATGCATTTAGCATCTATGTGGCTATATTGGTTAGCACCACCATTCTAGTTCCATGATGTGTCCTGGTATTTTACTGCTTTTCCCCATATAGCTTTGGTCATTCATTTCTTTTGATGTTTGTTTTATCTGTAGCTGCTACAAGATTCCATATTGGTCTATGCAATTCCTGTTCATTTCTCAAAGGACAGGTTTTCAGAGAGCTCTTTACATACCAAAACCCTGAACCCTGAACCATTTGCTTCTCTGTGCTCAGAACCTGCCTCTAGTTAACTTACAGATGAACTGCTGTGTTCTTCTGGGTATTCTTTTTCAATGGAAAAATAGCATGTTTTTAAATAGTGATTGCACTGATTCACAGAGGAGCTCATTAAGATGTATCAAGAACAAGGAAAAAGCTATTACACTCTTTATTACAAGTTTCCTAATATTGCGTTTTCTTACACATTAGAAACTGTTTACAAAGTTTATTGTAATTATCTGTGCACTCTTCTTTCATAGTGATTTAATGCTTCTCCAAAATAATGGAAATATTGAAATTCAATCTTGAAATCCATATTCTAAAATGTAATATTTAAATATTTTATAATATTGCCACTGCTAAAGCAAGTAGCAAGACAACAACCTTGGATTAAATAACCCTGGCTGTTTACTTCTACAAGCATATGCATACTCACATGTTTCTGAAATACTGAAAACCACCTAATGGTTTCAGTAGACATTGCTCGTTCCACCTGATGCAATTACTTTCACTCTACAATTTTTTTCTTATGGGCACTATTTTTATATTTTAAAAACTGAGGAAAGAAATCATGTTCTCAAAGGTTTTATTTAGCACATGTACAGAGGCAGAATTTGAATATTTAAGAAGAAGAATCTGGCTAGTCTATGTGAGCTGGGCTCCATCTTTCTGCTTATTCAATGATCATATGAGCTTAGTTTAAAAGTTGTGAAACTCAGTTGGGAAGTGTTACCCTCTTTTGTAAGGAAGCATAAGGAGAAAATGCTATACTTTTTTTTGGGGGGGTGGGAGAAAATAGAAGGATGGGGAGAAAAGAGAAGAGGAGAGAAGAAGCAAAATAAATGAGAGAAAATAAAATGCTATTAATTGATAGCAAGATTAAGGAGAAGAAAGGAAACCTTAGCCTTGTCTGGCACAGATGGTTTTGTCTTTCAACAAAACCATGTCTTTCACAAATACGTGAAAACTTTACATGATTTTACTTACAGTTACTTTGTGGCATTTAAAATGCTGGAACAAAATATGAATCAGGTGTTAACTTTACTGGGGACATGTCCTTTAATTGTATCTTGGTTGCTTTTTTTCTTTTTTTTCTCTCAAGTCATCAAGTAAATATCCTCTAGTTTTATTGGACTGGGTCCATACAAAGCTAGGCTGCTTCATCAACCTGCTGTGCACCCCTCAGTCCTAATCCTGATTACATTTGCCTTAGTTGATCTCTCTGAAGCCAGCCCACTTCAGTGTCCTTGTATGCTTGCATACTTCAATGGCAAAACAAAAAAACCCCAAACCAGTGAAGTGCTGTTGTCTTTGCTGCTCTTTTTCAGTAAACCTCAAATATCCAAAAAGGCAAAACTTTGTTATGTACATTTTGCAATGAAGTAAGTTAATGACAATTCAGAGATCTCTTAAGTTGCTTTCCTACTTGCCACTGTTTTGATCAGCTGCAAATTGAAATACTGTATAGAGAGAATTTTCAGTGGAAATTCTGCTGTGAGCAGTTTTGGAATGTAAAATAACTTCTTGTTGTTAGAGGAAGTGTCTTTGTAACTGGGAAAACAGCAATTCTCTGACATCCCAGAACTGTTAATTTACCTTTTGCCTAAGTGACAGCCTGTTGCTGAGGGTGAAAAATAAATGTTTGCACTCCCCCAAAAAGTGTGAGCAGTGTAGTCAGTCTCTAAGGGGCAGGGACTGATTGCCTGTGTGGTCACAGCAGCTTTCATCACCAATGGATCTAGCTGTTAACTGGAGCTACTGTGGTATAAAGCAATAATAGTAATAATGGTAATGCAAATCCAGCCTTGTTTGCAACAGGGCAGATCCCAAGCAAGGAAAATTAGTGTAGTTCTCAGGGCACAGCAAGGGGAATTTAATGCAGTGCCTCTAAGGTTGTTATGAGCATGGGGATCAGGCATTCTTTCCATGTGGTTTTTGGTCCCATTTTGTGCACTCTGAGTTTTTGTCAGGATCAAAGAGCAGGGTTGGTATGCAGCTCATTCCAGCAGGAAACACTGTCCTCCATCTTGCTAGGGAAACAACTTAATGCCTCTTCACTTAAGTTGTACTAAAAATGGGAGAGCTTTTTGTACATCGCTTCTTTGACAGCTGTTGGCAGACGCTAGTAGAGAATTGTGAAAAAAGCCCACATAACTGAGATGAAAACAAATAAATTGTTCCATATTTTTTGTAGTCCTTTATATGTTGACATTCAAATAACACTGTATGTCTGAGAACAGGCCAACCTTTACAATTACCCATTAAGGAGTATTTGCTTTGGCCTGTAATAAAAGAATTCTGAGGGATTCCCCTTGCCTATCCTTTTAGTTAAGCTTAATGGGCAATTCATCTGCTAAAACTTTTCTCCTTCTATAAAAAGAAACTTCCCTTTCAAAAAACCTTCTGATGGGAATTTGAGGAAGTCTTTTGACCTGTTGACTGCTGAGATGCCAGTTATTGCTACAATATATGTTTTGAAATTGCTTGATGATTCCTTGCTGAGAAGAGCTCTGGCCCTGCTTGTTAGTCTCTCTTAACTCTGAAACAGGGCCTGTGGTTTTAGTCATGGTTCATCCCCTGTACTGCTTCCTGCCTAGATAATACCCGTTTTAACAGTAGCTAGAGACAGAGAGAGATACTTCTCTTACAAGTAAGAAGTAGAGACAAAATTACATTATCATCCTTTATCAAAGATTTTGGGTTGAGCAAGACAAAGAGCAGATGCAGATTTCAAATGTGTTTTTTGTTAAAAAGAAAAAAAAGCCTTTGAGAAATTCAGGCAGTATATGTTAGAGCCAGTGGAGTAGGATAAATAATGTAGCCCTCTCATGAAAATAATTTAACGTTATAATAAGATGAATGGTAATTTAAGACATAAACATCTGCTGTGCCACAGTATATGAAGTACAAGAAAAGAAGACAAAATATAAGAGCCCTCAGTGGTAGTTCCTTGCAACTTAATCTTTGACGAGCAAAACTTGAATCTGTAATCCCTGGTGACTGAGGAGAATTTGTGAAATAAAGTGGAAACTTGTAAAATTAAATGAACTGTGGCTAACATGGCAGACAAAATAGTGAGACAAATTTCAGAGGGAACTAAAAGGAAAAGAGAGGATATAGCTTCTTGATGTTTGGCTAGCCTTGGTAAACTCTGCCTGGGTAAATTCCAAATGATGGAAACTGTAATAGGATCAATTTCTCCTCATAGTTTAAATGTATCTATAATCATATTTTAAAGTCCCACAGATGCTTTGCAAACAAAGAAATTGGAAAATATGTTTTGATTTTATTTTTTAAGTTATGAAGGATTTTGGAGTTCCTTGTTAAAGGTAAAAATCTATAAGCCTTATGTGACACCCTCTCTGAATCCTTGGGGAACAGAATTTTTACCATAGTGATGAATATATGGGTTTTTATTAAAATCAAAGGTAACACAAATCCTCATAGGCTAAAGGACAGCAAAGATGGCCTTTAGTATCAAAGATAAATTTGGGGAAAAGATACAGGAATTTTTGGCTAATGAGATTGAACAGCCTGGATTATGAGTCACTGGTCTTGAGGACTAATAGCAAGACCTGAGTTACTGAGGCTATAACTGACTTTTCTAAACAAGGTCAAGAATTGTGTTGCATCACTGGCCCGCTCAAGGAGCTGACAAAGTATGGATCTATTTATGAGTTTATTATATAAATGCCTATATTTTTTATATTTTATATCTATATATATTGCACATGCCTGACTCTCGCATTTTGTGAAGATGCAATATCATCCATTCAGGGGGATAATTAGGGTGTGAAGAGACTCAAGGGAGAGTAGCCTTCTACTGAACCAGGAACACTGTTCAAGGTTATGCAAAGTCTAGAGAAGGAGTGGGCTGTAGTGCACAGTTCCTCTTTGTGCCACAGAAAATGAAGTGTGTAAGTTCGGATCTTAGAGGAAAGTTCTCAGGTCCCAGAGGGTTTTACCAGAGAAATCCTATCTCTCCCTCTGAGCTTAAATTTATGAAGTCAGGAGAATATCAAATTGTTCAAATTATGAAAAAAAGTTTTATATTCTGGTCTTTTATTTTTTTAAAATTGCCTAGTATTTCTGGGTTACTTTCACAATTCTATTTTAAACTGATTATCCTCCTACAAGTGATGTTCTCTTGCCATATTACCTGCATTTAGAATTAGTTTTTAATTTGTCTTTGAAAATGAAGTCTGAACTAAGAGGAGATCTATAAAACTAGAAGTAAGTAGGTAAGGGCAAATTATGTAGGTAACTTACCTGCCCTTTGCATTGAAGTCCATGATGCCAGGTACTTTCTCAAATTTGTGTTACTGATGTCCAGCTGAGATATAGTGAGTAGAAGAAACAGACTTGTAGTTGCAAGTGTCAGGTGAGCTTGTATTCCTAGCAGCAAAAAGGTGTTTACATCTAAAATTAAATAACATACTGAGAAAAGCTGTATGTACATACAGGAATTAAAATAGGATAACAGTATTTAAAACTAACCATGATTAAGTTTTCTGAATTTGTCATGTACTAACAATATTTTACTTAGGAGAAGTCCTAAGAAAAAGGATTTAGAAACAGTAATATTATGATAGATCTGGTAACTGAAATCCCAGTTTAATTTGAATAATTTTTTTCTGGAAATTAATGACTTGGCCCTTACTAATATGTTACTTTACTGAATGAAATATATGTAAAATTAACTCCTAGGTTGATTAGAACATCAGAATCTTACTGTGTCATCAGATGTCTGGAATTTGCTATTTTCTTTATACAAGTTAAACAGCTATTTTGTATTTGAATTTTGTTTAATATAAAATAAAATAATTTCTTAAATACAGAATATGATCTTTGATGGGTCATTTCTACTGAATTTAGTTTTGCTGCCCAGAAATAGAAATTGGGCTATATTTAGTTTTACAAATTTGTCAGCTAGTGGTATCTCAGTTTCTTCTATACCAAAGAATAAGCAATGACCAGTTAGATAAAATCATGCAGCTTTGGTATTGTTCATTATCCACACTGGAGCCAAGTGTCCGTGCTCCTGTGATAAAATTAGCATCTCTGATACTCCACTGTGACCACAGGCGGAGAAAGGCAGTAGGTAGCAAAAGCGGAACTGCTAAGCATGCCCACATAAGAATGTCACACTTAGGTAACTGAGTGTCCCTCAGGTCAGCCTACGATAAGAGCAAAGTCAAACAAGGCTGAATCCTTGATGTTTTGTGTTTTAAGTATCTGAAAATTGTTCACGACCAGCCTCGACCTACAAGACCTCAAATGATCATATGAGCAAGGCAATAAATCGGTGCTAATTTGCCCTGGGCCCCGTGTTGTAGTTGTGATGTTGTGAAAGTTGCATCTAGTGTTAGCCTGTCCACATAGATCTGCCTGCTTTTTCAGGATTCTCAGACAGGAAAATTTTATATTCACTTTTACCGAAGGGGAACTATGGTGGCTGAATGGGCATGGCTGAAGGGTTCTGCATCGTATCAGTGCAGTCCAGTGGAGATGCACGGGAATACCACAGCAGCAGGAGAGCTGGGGAACCACTTGCTTTCCAAAAATCCACACCTGAGCAAGATTTTGGCAAAGCCAACGGTTTGTAGCCCTGCAGTATTTGCCAAACATCCAGGACGTGGCCTCCTATTGTGGGACAGACTGATTCACCTTCCTGATCGTTTCTATAGGAAAAGACACTTCAGAAATTATGATATCCAGAGGAATGGACAGCAGCTTTTGCAATGCCGACATACTTCAACTTGGACTAGTACAATTTTACAGCCAGGCCATACAAAAGCAAACTTTCAAATCATGTCAAGTGCCCAAGAATACCAAAAAGAAGAAAAAAAGTGTAAAGGTAACTGATGTTATCCCGCAGAGCACAGCAGATGCTGTATTCAGAGAAAACAAAAACAAAGCAAAACCAGATTATGTCTTTGTTTACTGTCAGGGGTTTGGCCATTGGTAAAAGCATTATTATGTGGGGATGTTTTCTAACTGCCAACCTTTTTTTTTATTTTTTTTTAGCAGTGGTAATTGTGGTTTTTAGTTTTCTCTTCTATTTAATTTAATAGCTTTGCGAAGAGCCCTTATGACAATGTGGTGAGTACTTACTGGGGTTTTCTGTGTAATACCTAAAACAAAATAATATCTCTTATTTTAGAGCTTTTTAAAAGTATTTGTCTTTCTCTTTATGATCTTTATAAGCTGATAAAAAATCTTTTCTGAACTTGGCCTTTTTTTATAAACAGTATCTTTGAATGCAAAGACAAGAGAAAGCATTGTTTTCTACTTTCAGGGTGTTCAGCTCTCACCTGGGACTGTGTTGTTTGCCTTCTTTCTTAATATTAACCATACCCAAAGCCTCAGTAAGTGCACGTACAGAGCTCAAGTGGGACTTCTTTTTAGGAATATTCTCTGTCTCAGTAGTCAGGAGAATAAACCATTTTATCTGAGGTAGGTTGTTTTGTTCACATCAGCACAGCGTTGAAGGAATTAGTTTTAAGAATCACAGTTGCTAAAGTATTAGCACAAATGTAGTGCTTAAGTTATTCTTATTCCTCTTTATATTTGGATAAATAGTTCTTCATTGCTCTTCACCTAAAAAATAATTACCGTATATTGGGAGGGGGGGATTACAAGTTATTTTCTTTTACTTAAGTCTTGCGTCACTCCAGGAAGAAAGATTACAGTGTCAGGCAGGATATCACCTCATGAAAAAGTTAAACTGGTCTAAGTACCTGATTTCTTTAGATTTAGTTGTGCTTTACCTCAGAATGCCTCTTTGCTAACAGATGTCAGGTGTTGATCGCTTTAACGTCTTACTAAGGGCTGTCAGGAGGCTACCAAACCCAGACAGTCCCATCCAGGAGCCTGTTAATTATGTTATGTCAAGCTAAATTAGCCTGTTTTCTGGTTGGTTTTATTTTTGAGCAAATGAAACTTCTTACCTTGATGTTTTCATGCGAAGTTGAGGCAGGGAATGACTCAAAAAAGGTGTATGTTTTAAGTATTGGCCATTACTTTTTCAAGAGATAAGCTCTGTAATTAACTGATGTCTGCTAGCAGGGTCTTCCAGTTATGATATATGGGGAGACTTAACAAACTGGGTTGTCTGGGTCACAGGTCTGTAATTACTTTTAGTAATATTTGTTCAGGGACCTTCTTAAAAGTTGTCAAAACTATTCAAGAGTTTTGTGTGCCTGTTTGTTGGCTGATGTCTTAAGGAGCAAACACTTTCTGATGAGACCATGTGCTACCTCTCCATGTTGTGAATAGTGCAAGAAAAAGGAAGCACAAACCCTGGAGGAGTCCTGATCAGAAAAGAGCAAGCTCCATTCTCTTTTTACCAGATTTATTCAAGGTGTCGAAAATATTTTGAGGGATAACTGGAATTGTAGTGAATCTGAACATTTAAATATAAACTGTGACATTCTTTGTTATTCAAGCAGACTAATGAGTCTGAAGTATTTCAATAAAAGACACATCACACTGGCATTTTATGAGTCACAGACAAATTTAGTGTCATGTCATAACTGAGGTACAGTGGGTTTTGTGAGAGGAACATTTTTAGAGAAATAACTAACTTTGTACAGGTGGAGAAAAGAGGTATGCTATTGTCTAAGTAAGATTTTCGTCTGATTTGTACCACAGGGCAGCTAGTTTGAATCTTCCTGCATCTGTTGCAAACCCAAGGAAATCATTTTATGTCAGAATGATTTAGCTTTTTTTCTTTCAACTATTATAAATGTAGCGTAGACAAAATGATGATTTTTTTTTAATGTCTTATCTTACACTGAGACATACTCCAGAAAGTGTCAAATGCTGTTGTGACTTTTCAACACTAGAATTCCATAGTCCTACCTACCTTATGATTTAGTCACAAGTAGAGTTTTCAAAATAAAATAAACACCATGAAGAGTTAGTTTTCTGTTCTTGTAAATGCTTGTTGTTATTTTGGATTCTGATGTTTGAGGTTTTTTAGCTTGATCTCTAGCAGTAAGTTTGCATAGTCATACTTCTGAGGACCATTTTGAGTCTTTGATCATAGTGCATAAAGTGAATTAATAAGGTGGTGCAAATACGTTAAAGAAAGATGGTAATTCATTGTCTGAGTGCTGAGATAGTTGTATTTGACAACTTATGGGTGTTGCAAAAGCCACATTAGTAGTTTTTCTCAAAAGCTGTTGCAGTTTTCAGTGTATGTTCCTTAAAATATGAGAAGATCTGTCTGGGATGTAGCCCATGTTATGAAAGTGCAGATTTGTGTTTGCTCAGAAAAGCCATGACCTAATTTCTTTTTTTCCCCCCAAAACCATCAGAGGTGGCTGAGACAATTCAGGCAACAATAAAATAGGAAAATATAACTGTTATTTTGTAATGTGTAAAAATTTGTTTTACAAAGCTAGGAACTTATTATTAGCGGCACACAAAATTGTGAGGAGTTCAGAACGGTATGTTTAATCTTTGCAACTACATGTTTAAATGTGCAAAATATTTTAGTAAATCTTGCATTTTGATTCATCTTTATGCATGAAATCTGCACAACCACCAATATAAGATCCTTCCATTTGGTCCTTCAGAAGTGGCACTCTGCCCTGACTGATTTGAATGCTCTGCAATACCTCCCACGTACTGACACTGCCGAATCTTTTAGAACGGCGTGGAGGGGCCCTATCTGCAGCACTGAGATACCCAGGACTCTAGACCAGGGGTGCTCAGTTTGGAAAAAGTCAGGAGAATAGGACTCTTGCAGGTAATATTCCACAGCAGATTAAATTGCACTGCGTGATACTTCTTTTTTCTGTGTCAGGGACCTCTGTTGCTTGGGCTGTAGCATCCAGAGGGACGCTATAGGATTTTTGTCTTTCCTTAACATTTCTGTGGGTTCGTTGTGGTGGGTTTTGTAACCAAGCTAAGTCACAAGAGAAGTAAGTGCATCTTAATGGGGGTATTTCATTGTTTGTAATTAAAAATCTTAGTCATACTTTGTAAAACAAGAGTTAATGAAGAGCTGAACGGTGTAGCGTTAGGCAGTCTCTTCTGCAGATTCCCCCTTTCAGGCATTCACAGCCTGATTTCTGCCTACCCAGTTAATATCACTGACTGCATTAGACTTACTTCTGATTTACACCAAGGTGAGTATATAAAAACCTTTGGGGCACTCCAGGCACAAGTTCAACAAGTAATTCCTGCCTTTTTTAGAACAATGGACTTTAGAACACCTTAGACTGTGAGGGGTTTGAGCTTTGGATCTTCTGCTGTTACAGTATCAAAATTTCTGTTTTATTCCTGGCCTGTTTTCTTGAATTGAAGGGTTTATTCTGATGGTGATTAACTTCCCTATGTTCACATAATCAGACATGTGTGAACTAATAAAATTCCAAGTGTGATATTACATTGCTGGAGGCAACAAAAGCTCAACATGACATGATGCAAAGACACAAATATTCAAATTGTAATACAAAACAAAGAAAAACTGTTAAAATTATTCTACTCCACTTTCAGACTTTTGATAAAGACACTGTCTAACTGTCTTGTATCAGACAATTTAATTCAAAGGCGTACATGAAACAAATGTGCAGGATTGGACCCTAAAAGATTAAAATGAAAATATTTTAGGAATATTTCAGTTTTTAAAATCTTTGCAGTGTTCTTTGAACTGATTTGTTTCCAAGGGAACAACAATCTGCAAAGCTATAAATCTCTTTAATAGTGGCATATCACAGGTAAGAAACCCACATTCCCTAGCAGTGTTTGTAATTTTTTTGTTTGTTTTTTGGAAAAGTAGTTTTTCATTTTTCCTCATCCTTCACAATTTCATGTAATTTAATTTCCTTACAGTATTAAAGGAACTCTTAACAAAAATAGTACATGTGACACATTTCTAAGCATTATTGATATAGCAACAGAAAATAAGAAGTGTTTGAGGGATTTATTTTGGAACAGAAAGTAAGTCACAGGCTGTGCCTTGTTGAAATGCCATTTCCTCAGGTGCCATCCTGGCTGGAGCAGCTCTGTCTCCACAGAGTTGCAATTCTGTTTAGTTTTTCAGTAACAAACCTAAATCCAGTCAGAGGGGGGAAAAAAAAAACAAACAAAAAAAAAGAAAATATTTGTGGGAATTTTGACTTTGCTTGCAAAGCAAATCCACATGGGAAAAATTCTCACTGAGAATTTGAAGCCCAGCTCTCCAAAGCTTTTCTGGGTAGTGTAAAAGTATCTAGGTATTGTGCTCTGCTAACCTGTAAAACACAGCCTCACATAAATTCCTGTTGGTGGTACAGGGGATCTTTTTTTCATAAATGAACAACCCAGGTACTGTACTTGGGAATGTTTTATTGGGAGCCTGGAGAAGTAAACTCAGCAAGCTGTATATGTTACGTACACTACAGTATTACCTACCCATCACCTCAGTGGGAATGGTTTGGGGGTTTTGGTATAAATAACTATTGCAGAATTTCTTGAATGAAACACAGGTGTTTTTTATGAAGTGCTGAACAATCCGTTGTTGAAAAATCAGATCTTTCATGAGACATGCTTTTTATCACAGACAAACTCACTGTTTGTAAAATCTGTATGATGGGCCTGAACTAAAAGGAAAATTGACTTTTATTGTGTGCTTTTTCACACTGTATTTTACAGTGGTATTTGTTGAGTTAGACAACGGTAGATGAATGAGGGTTTATTGAGGTTTTACTTGCTGGATTTCAGTAACTGTTTGTGGCCTTAATGAAATAGAACGTTTACATTATTAGAATTTTAGGAGAATGAGTTTATTTTGGAGGCAACTTCATTGACTTCAGTAGCATTGATCTCAATAGAGTTCAGTTTGACTTACCAAATGTATTATTATTTTATGAGCAAGTTAATAAAAAATACATGTTAAAGATGTTTCTTTTATGGTTAGAGAGGGAAGAAGAACTCCAAGTATGAATTTTAACTTCTCTGATCATTGGAAGGACTTGTCCTGGATTTGGTAGTTAATTAGACATTAACTGGAAATGCTGCTTATTTAGATAGGTTAGTTACAGTTGTATGTTGGAAGGGAAAATTTTTCTCTGTTGGCTGTTTTTATTAGTCTGAAGTATTTAGCAATATCAGATAGGGAAAAATATGGATATGTCATGCCCAGTTCTTACCTATTGCATTGAACTTTTGAGGACTATTTAAGAGTATCTTCATCAAGATTATTAGATGTATGCTTAAGAAAGATCCTAAAAGAAAAAGGGCCATGTTACATGGTAATTTTGGCAATCCTGTAGTGTAAAATGAGTGAAATAGGAAAGTTCTCATTATCAAATTAGTAATAACTAGGCTGCTTAGTAATAAGAACAGATATTAGAAAGGATACCAGTTTATTACTGACTAAACAAGTTTTACTGTATCTTAGCTGGGCTGTAAAGAAAAAACACATTTTTCCTCATTAAAAAAATCAAATAGCAGTTAATATAAGTTAAAAATAAAGTAATTTTTTTAGATCAAAAAAGAATGGGTGATTAAAGAAAATGTATTAACCATACTGAAGTTTGGGGTGCATTAAGCAATTAAAATATCACAGTTTTTGTTGTAGTGGCATTGTCATGTTCGTAGTTCATAGGTGAGTCAAAATGAGCAAAAAACGTTTGTTCCTTTCCTCACTCTGTTATCAGAAAAAAAGCTCTTCTAAAAGTGCTTCATTACTGAAACAGAAAAGATAACAACGCAGAATAGCAAAGCAATTAGCTTACTGATAATATTTAAGCAATGTTCTTTTTGCTGATTATATTATTTTGAAGTTTCCCACCTGTTGAACTCAATAGAAATTACTTCTTGAAATCACTGAAGTTTAGAAAAGCCTATTTCCCATAAATTCATTACCAGGCAGTAGGGAGAATTGTGTATGTGTGGAAGGCTGGGGAGATTCATGCATGTAATTCTGTAAAACAAAATCAATAAAGCTGATGACAGATTAAGTTGCTAAATTTTGTAACACTAGACTACTGTTTGGGTCATCAGCACAGCACTATTGGATTTTCTATGGTTTAATGCTGAAAAACAGGATTATTGATTTTAGGATTTTCAGCGTATCCCCTCTGGGAGTTCTTAAGCAGTCTTTATAATTCTTCACACTTAAGTTGACAACTACAGTGACATAACTGTGTCCTTGCCTTAGTAATCGTTTTCTAATCATATTGGAAAAGGCTGGAAATGGTTTATAAAATGATTATTCCAGACAAACGGGGGAGCAGGAGGGTTGTCAGGATGTCGCTTCTTTGTCTGGTGGTCATTGCTACCTGACTGCCATCTTCCCTTGGAATTAACTTACAGTCACAGATTAAGACCTTTGACTGTCATAAATCTGCTTCCCAATATGTTTGACTGGCAGGGGAGTTCACAAGCCGTCCCAATATAAATAGGATTTTAGCACATCAGGTGCTGCTCCGAAGTAAAACGGGCTGTTTTGCAGTCGACTTTGTTGGTGTATATTCATTGCTCCTTTCCCGATCCATGTGTATGCACGCCTGCATGTGTATGCATGTGTGTGTGTACGTAAAGTAGAAGCTGAGATAGGCTAACAAAATGAACTACTGTATGCAAGAAATATATGAAGTGCACCCAGCTGCTGGTAGCAATTGCTACATGCAGTCCACTGATTATTGCACATATATCGAAGATAATCAGGGTTACAGCAGTTGTGATGCTCAGGTCCTGCACAGTAACAACATATATATGGAACAGGCCTGGGCGGTGAATCAGCCTTATACCTGTAGTTACCCTGGAAACGTGTTTAAAAGCGAGTACTCTGACATGGACATGGCCCTGAATCAGTACAACCAACCTGAATTTTTCACAGAAGAAAAACCTACTTTTTCTCAAGTGCAGTCGCCATCGTACTCTCAGAAGAAAGGTAGGGGCATTTTATTTAAATAACAACAAAAAAAATAATCTCTGTTTTTGTTTTTGTTTTGCTTTAAACTTACAGTTGCATCACTTGGCTCAGATGCATCTTTGAATGTGAAGGCTGCCTGTTCAAAATTGAAAGCAGCAGTAACATAGGTTGCTAGGTGATTGTAAGGTTTTCGGTGAGCGATGAGGATTTCCAAGCACTTTTTCTTATTCTATAAGAGACATTTGCAAGTATATTGCTTTTTTTTCTGCTTTCCTGGGCTATTGAGTTCCTTTGCTGTTCACCAGTGAGCTCGATAAGAAAGTTTCTCTCCTGAAATGTCATCATTATATATTCTGCACCTTAAAGCTATGTTTCTAGTTACATACAAACTGTGTAAGTCTGTGTTTTCAGTAAATGTTTCAGTAAACTCTGTTTGCTCAGCAACTCAGGAAAAAGATTTTGAAAATAGGACTGTAAATATGTATGGGAAAATGATTGTGTTTGAGTTACTGTCTTCTAAGTGAAAACCACGAGTTTCTGATTATGCAGGGCAGAAAAGACTGAAAATTCAAGAATATACCTGTGCAAGAAAGATGACTTTGCATCGAAAAGGTTGATCTAATCAATACATTTGTGAGACAAGTGCAATGTCTGCTCCCTAGGGGTTAAATCATTGCCAGTTTTTAGAATTTATTCTTTTGATTTCAAGTAAGCAAATGAGATTTAAAAAGAGCCCAAAATACTAACGAACACTTGGAAATGTTTTCAGTGCTGTTTGTTTTGAACTCGATAACCCAACTGACGCATACAGAATATACATTCTCTGTGTTTCTTTAAAATCACGTTATTAAAGAAGAAAAATAAACTGTATGTTATACCAAAATAATGTCCTTTTCTGATCAGACCAGATTTTCTATACGCAGTTTTCCAAAATCCAGATGAATCTGATGTAACTAGAAAGATAAAGAAAACACCATTTACTGCTTTTGAAGTATCCTTGTAGTGAAAAGTAGACTGTTTATTTTTATTAACTACATGGAAAACTGAAATATTTTCCTTTGGGCAGAAAATATTTGTTAACCCTTGATGCAATAAATCTCTATGATTGATAGAAAAATGTCTTAATTTTATGCATTGAACAGCATCATATTTCATAATTAAGAAAATTATTTTTTAAATCCTTCTTGGAAGCTGTAACAACATGATCAAATTGTAGGCTTAATGTAGTTGTGGATAATGCATGTTTTTGTGTTGTGCAACATTTTAAATGCTTTTTAAGGCTATTAGTCAGTTGTTGGGTTTTAATTAATGAATTCATAGCCTTTGTAGACTTTTCCCGTGTCTTATTTTTGGTTAAAGAAAAAGTTTATCTCGGCATTAGCTTAGAAAAAATAAAAACTTGCTGTTACAAAGTCCCTGAAGGAATACATTTTTCATAATGTTGAAGGTTATAAATAATACTTAGTACACCTAGATCAGAGCTTTAAGTTATTTCAGTACTCAGACACCCGACATCTGCCCTGTGTAAAGTTTTTGAACCTGTTTGAAAGAATGCAGAGTTGTTTTTAAAAACGGCTTGTATGCCCTTATTTTCTACCACCTCAGTTTCACTTAGAAATGGTGGTGAATTTCCGTGGAAGCCACTCTCAAGCAGGCTTTTAATTGATCATTCACAGAGACTGAGCAACGTGTTTTGGGATTCTTTAGAGCCTTATTACTGTGATAATCAATAAAAAGTGGCCTCCCTTCTGTCAAACCTTTACAAATGTTGAGTTTGTTAAGCAGAAGAGATCTAAACTGCGTGGAACATGTGCATCTTCTCTTTTCTTTCTTTTTTTTTTAATTTCCATCTTTTAAGCAAGCTATCATAAAACTAACAAATCTTTTAATCCTGTCCTAAGAACAGAAGGCTTTTCACAGGGCATGTGTGTCTGTATTGATCCAGAATTGATTGGGGGAGCGAGTGAGTTTGTTAGAGAAGCTGTGGTAATAGCCCATTAAAGCAAAATTAAGTCCCTAAACAGGTGTTCATGAGGAGTCTTGATTGTTGCAGTTGGTATTTTTGTTAGTCCCCTGAAATTTGTCGTAATCTCAATAATATGCTGTTCAAATCAGATTGTACTTTACCGTAGCACATGGACTCGTTTCCTATCAGAACTTTTGCTAGTTACTAAATGGTTAAAGTCTTGGTTTCCCTCTGGGAAGAAAAAAAAAATCAACATTTTATATGTTGAAAAGCTTATAATTTGTAAAAGGGTATTTAATTACTTCTCTATTTTTATGTCACTTTGAAAGAATTCAGAAAATAACTTGAAAAACAACAACCAAAGACCCAAGCAAGGGGGTCTAAGGGAAAAAAATAAACATTTATAAAGCATAGCCAGTTATTCTAAATATCAGAAATCTGCTTCAGTTATTACAGTACATTAAGAACTATTATTTCCTGACTATCTGTCAGAAATTCTGATGAAGGAATTAACTTCTAAAGAAAAGAATTGTAGTCCAGAAAATCAAGAGGTGGAGATGTGGGTTTAGCTTTGCATCTACTTGTTGCTCCATTACCTTTTGTACTCTGGTTTACGCTGTTGAACGGTGACAGCACAACATTTGTGCAAGAGCTTACTGTTTTATTAAGGAAGCCCTTTCGGACCTGATCCTGCCCTAGGAAACAGACAGCCAGTTACACTTTGTTTTCTGCGTAATGCTGTGAAATCTGATAAGCAGAACAGGGCTCATCGTCGTGAGAACAAGGTGCTATTCTCAGTTTTGTCCCAGAGAGCTTAAACTGGAATATTTTCGCCCTCACACAGTGCTGCCAGCCATGGTGAGCTTGCAGCACTGCCTGCTGCATGAGTGATGCTCAGGGGGAGCCTGTGCCCCCCTGCCCCTGTGCAGAGGCTGAGCAGACAGACAAAAATGTTCGTGGATCTCCTCATACCACCTATGCTGTGAGGAGGAGTACCCAGTGACAGGGAGGAGATAATGCAGTTAGGAAGGTACAAAAGAAATAAATACTAGAGTCCAGAAACATCAGTCTCCCCACACTAGGTGTTTGCACTGTGTTTTGGACATTTGGACAACGTGGGAGAAATGTCTGCAAAGTTAAAACTGGGATGAGAGATGGCTTTCACTTTCCTTTGCATGGTAATTTCTTGCACAGTGTTAATGAAAGATGTCCATGGGTGTCCATGAGGTTAGGCTTTGACTTCAGGTTCTGTGGGGCAGAGAGCAGT
This sequence comes from Irena cyanogastra, assembly GCA_013397155.1. Taxonomy (NCBI): domain Eukaryota; kingdom Metazoa; phylum Chordata; class Aves; order Passeriformes; family Irenidae; genus Irena; species Irena cyanogastra. The sequence goes on along the minus strand of VWZV01011460.1, from coordinate 821,943 downwards.
AAGCAGAGGCTGCCTCCCCAAACCAAGGGTTTGCAGGAGGGAATTCTTGAGTTTAGGCTGTAGCAGAGCTGGCTTCTCATCCCTGCAGCTCACCTTGCTTCCCAGATACCAGTGAGATACCAGTGAGGTTAATGCCATGTTTTGAAAGGCTCTTGGTATGGTGGGAGAACGGGGCTTTGAAAGTTGTTGTTATTGTTGTTATTTTTACAATTCTATTTGCCAAAATTATTTTTCTCTGTTTTTTCTCAGGCAATTAACGCACAGCTGAGAATATGTAGTGTGTGAGTGCTAGAATATGCAGCTGAATTAGCTCAAACTGAGTTCTCAGCAGTGTGAGAACATTAGGGCACTTTCTAAATAGCTAAGAAAAAGTAACACGAAGCTTGTGCCAAAACATCATCTCATCAATGCAGGGAGTGTATGTGGATATAATCAAGTTACAGAAACACTGAGAATTTGTCGTCTTGGCCTTTGCAGCAGAGCAACTCCCAATATATTAACAATTATTCAAGCTTAAAAATATTAATTTTGCTCTTGACCACCCATCTAAGGAAATAGCACTAAGAAAAATTGCATAATCAATTGCATAAATCATTATACATTTGGAGTTATGTTTCTTTCATAACAAAAGTCAATGGAAATAATGTGTTTTCATCTCCTTTACTGTAACCTTTCCACAACCAGATAAAGGATGAGAAAGTGAAGTAAGTTATACTTTGCTTTGTTCAGTGAGGCTTAGATTTCTAAACAAATAACTTTCATGCAGTACTAAGATACTGTCTCTAAAAACATTTAAATAATTGAGGGGTGGGGAAACTGCGTGATCTGACCCTTAAAGTGATGTATTATGTACCTGTAGTTGGTAATGGCTGCAGGTACAGTACTGATGGCAGAAGTTTAAGTGACAACACAGTTTGGGCTAAAATGTTTTCAGCACATTCTCTGCAAAAGCACTGTTGTTGATAAGGTTTCTGACTCAGCCTAAGGAGCAGAGCGAATGCACTGAAAAGTCATTGAGAGAAAAGGGACTATAAAATGTTTCAGATTCAATCTTTGCAGAATCTTTTGCCAAATTTTGGTAATTTCATAAATCAAAGAACATCAACAAAGATCAAAATTGAGGACATGCAAGCCAGTTAGCTAACAAGAAAAGTGTGAATCTGCTCAGCAACAACCTCAGTGCTTCCAAGCTTGAAGGAGAAGTAAGCCGTTTTTCTCAGTGGGAGTAATTTAAAGAAAATGGGAAACAAGGATCAGTGTATCTGCCCAGCCTTTCAGATCAATGTTCATAATAGCACAAATAAGAATGGAGTATGCTTTTTCTTTCTTGGCTCTATGCTTTCACCAACACTCCATTTAAGCTTTTTCTTCACAAGTATGTCAAGGATGATGCATGGCTGGTCCTTGTAATTTTTTATAATTTGTGAAGAGTTCAAGGTGACTATGAAAGCAGTAGAACAGCAGTACAAATTTACATTTCAGTTTTAATACAGTTGAGGATTCTCAAGGTAGTAATTAATTTTATCTTTTTCATTTTCATACTGCAGTGTCTAGTAAGTGAATACCAGCTTACTGGTAAGTCCTAACTCCTCATTTTAGTGAGTGGTCTCTAGTCATGCAAACCATACCAGATGGGGGAAAGAAAGATTTCAGGGAATATATTTGATACATGACTCTGCCAGTGTACAATGAAAATTAAAATACTGAATGATGGTCTTGAAATGTAACTGTCCTTCTGCAATTGCAAAAAATGGCATTTTCTGCCTGCAAGCTATAAATCTATGGTGCATTAGGAACAAGCTAATAATGAACATCTGGCAGATAGGTGTAATTTATTTGCATCGGTGTTACTCATATCCCTGTTTGGTAGTCAGAAACTGTTTGGTTCTACAATTCTTTTAAGGTGGGGATTAATTCCGTAGGCAAATATCACATTATCTGTACAGATCTGGAGATATAAAGTATGTGCAATGATGCTTTAACAAAACTGAAATCGGTTCTTTACTTTTCTCAAAATATGCTTTCTGTTGTTGTTGTTGTTAATGTGTACCAGGTACAGAGGAAAAAGAAACGCTGCAATTTTTCAGAGTTTTTTGTAATTGAAATAGTTCTTCTTTGCTTTGGTGAATGGAGGAATAGCCACTGAATGTCTCACTTGTGTCTCTCCAGCCCGTTACACTGTGCATGGTCATATATGGTGCTTTAAGGCATCATTACTGCAAATGGTAATTCAGGAGTGCATGCATACAGTATTAATGGAGGAGTGCCTCAGATGACTGCATAGGTTAGCAGATCTCCTTCTGTCCTTATGGCTGCTTGGGGCAGACTCATTGTGCATTTTCCCATTGAAGGGAATCATTTCCTGCCATGCCTCTACAAAGCCACAGTTGTGATTTAAATCGCTCTCAAGATTGGCTATAATGGATTATACAACATATTCATCTAGAGAGGGGCAACTGGTCCTGCTGTGTGCTTAGCCTTGCCAAGACAGTAAGATTAGGCAGACTGGCAGGTGGGAGTCTGGGGGCCAATGGTGTCGCTTTAGGCTACAGGGGAAACATCAGACATGGCAGATCAAGGTCATTCACTATTATTCTCCAAGAAAGATCCAAGGTGGGCATTGGGATAAACAATGTCAGGTCATACTTGGCAGATAATTAACTTGGAGGATCATACGGGATGCAGCAAATGACAGTCCATGAGGATGCTGAATACAGCAGACAGAGACTTGAAACAACAAGGAACAATGTTGGTTGGTTTTGTACAATTCAGTGAGGTCGGTGTTGCTCTTGAACAGTTCCTCTTAGCTATTTACTTAAAAGGTTTTGACCAAGAAGTAAATTATGACCACCTGAAATAGGAACATACCTGATGTTTCCATGAGCTTTATCAGACATTCTTCTTTAGTAAGAGAGCACCGGGGTTACTCTGTCCAGACAGCATCTGCTTTTCCACATAGGCATTTTTTTCTTTGCTTCAGTGTTGCTGCACACACATGAAGCAAAAGTACTTGTTTATATGAGAGACAAGTTACTAATCGTGGTGCAAAGAGTGAGACAAGTCTGTTGCTCTTCTTCCTCAAAACATCTAACAGACAACTCTGCTGCTATCCATGGCTTCCCCAAGAATCTCCACTGCGCTATTCATTTCTTCCATGCTGGTACCGTGTTTAGAAAAATAGTGTTGAATTTCTTCCTGCTAATGCTGTTTCTAACTCTGAGAAGCAGAAAAAATGCACGGAGTCTGTTTATCTGCAGTCTTTCACATGAAATTGTATTGAATTTATACAGAGGCCATACAGGATATTTGCCACTACTATAAATTACTTAGGATGGACATTAAAAATACTACTGAAAGTCCAGTCTTCCTGGTCTAACTGTTTCTGACCCCATTAGCTGTTGGGAGAAGTGTTAAAAATATGGAAAACTGTAATAGAAAGAAAAGATATGTGTAATGCACACTTTTGTTGCCAGTGATTTCTTGGAATAAGATTTTTCTATTTGTGTTTCCTGTTGAAGCACTTGAAGATTTCCAGGTGTGTACTTCCCTTGTGACATGGAGTCAATCTGCGGAAGAACTGAACATAATATTTAGGTAGCTTAAGTAGGTGGCACTTAATGCTTCTGATGCAAGAAAATTGGCAAAGTGGTTGCATGTAAGGATGCCATTTTTAATTTCTGACTAGGGTCCCCCTAGGAGATTGTGTGTTCTGCCAAATTGGAAACTGTTTTTTGTGTTGGATAAAGTCACGACACTCCAGGAAGGAGATGGACAGCAGTGGTCACATGCATGACCTACTGTATATATTTAAGGAAGCGGTTTAGACAAATGTTCTCCTGCTCCTCCAGTAGAACAAGTTGCCATTACATGAGCAGCACTAACCAGCTTGTATAATTAATGAAATATCAATATCAATTAATATCAATTAATTATATTAATTATATCAATTAATATAATTAATTCAAATATCAAGAAGCAATTCTTGAGGAAGCTAACCAGGGATACTGAATTTTTGAGGATATAGTTTGTGCTATGCAAAGACTGTATTTCATGAATAGCAGTAACCAGCAATAACAAGAAGCCATTGATCTTCATGATACATTTAGGGGAAAATTCTGCATCCCTTTGCTGCATCTTGTGCCCACTCTGTCAGCTCTGTGTTGTGTATGTGTTGCATGTGCAGAGGCAGGTGTGAGCAGAGTGGGGGCAGGATGGAGATAATAGCCTCTGCTAATCCCCCACTGGCATAGTGTCTATTAGGAGTCAGTGATGTAATTAAAGTTGAAACCCTGCTGTCTCTCATCTCTCAATGTCACATGGCCACCAATCTATCCAAGCATAACTTGTTCATCATGGAGAAATATAGCCTGAATATAAATCTGCCCTTTTGCTGTCTTGTAGACTGTTTGATACAACATTAAGATCTCAGCTCATTCCCTCACTCCCCTTTTGGATGTCAGTAGGAATATTGGCAGACCTGAGATGCCTATGTCCAGGAATGGCTTCCAAGTACTACTGCATCCTTGTTTTAGAGAAGAGGGATATGTGTTCCTCTATAATCTGAGGTTCTCATAATTATAGTCAAATTAGGCCATACAAATACTTTTTGCATTTCTTACTTTCTCCTGATTTACCAGCCTCCATAAAGTTTAAGCATTTTAAGCTCAGTTAACTTTAAGTGTTTTGTCTAATTTAGGCTTTCCTTTCTGGAGAACCTTTGGAAGCATAGCCTTAGGAAGGCACTTGAATTTAAACTGTCTGTTAATGAGCTGACCCTCTGGCATGTTAGTTGCAGGAAGATGATGGCCACTCCTCTTGCAGCATCCTGCAACAGCCTTCTGCTGCCCTGAGTCTTGCTGCTGGTTGCCCTCCAGGTGACTGGTGTCCCAAGTCCCCAACCCGTACTGCTGTGAGGGCTGCAGAAAGACAGCAAGCTTCATGTCTAGCCTTATGTGTGGTGCTACAGATGGATTCAGCAAGCCAGTGGTAAGAGATAGTGTTATAGGCAGCTGCATCCTAAGGGCTCTCCTTCATTGCACTCAGAAATCCCACTCAGACAGCTGGCAGTTGATGCAAAACTGGGAGGAGCGGCTGGAACACCAGATGGGTGTGCTGCCATTCAGAGCAACCTAGGCAGGCTAGAAAAATGGAATGAGAGGAATCTCTTGAAGTTCATCAAAGGGAAAGACCAAATTCTGTGCAAGGGGAGGAATAATAAACGCAGCAGTGCAGGCCCAACTGGCAGGAAACTGCTTTGCACTGCAGTACTTGGGGGTTCCTGGTGGGCAGCAAGTTGCATATAGGCCAGCAGTGTGTCCTTGAAGCAAGGGAGATAAATGGCATCTGGTCTGCTTTAGGAAAATCATCACCAGCAGCTTGAGGGATGTGATCCTTCCCTTCTGTTCAGCTCTAGTGAAACTCATCTGCAGTGCTGGGTCCAGTTCTGGGCTCCCCAGTAGAAGAACTAAAGACATCATGGAGTAAGTCCAGCAAAGAGCCACTGAGATGATGAACTGGAGCATCTCTTCTGTGAGGAGTAATTGTGAAAGCTGGAACTCTTCAGCTTGGAGCAGAGAAAGCTGAAGGGGGCATATCAGTGTGTGTGGATACCTGATCCCCCACACTGTAGAAGACAGGGCCAGACTCCTCTCAGTTCCTGGTGACAGAACAAGAGGCTATGAGCACAAATAGAAGTACAGGGAATTCCTTCTGAGAATAATAAAATAGTATTTTCTTTTCACTATGAAGGTGACAGAGCAGAGCATGTGCACAGATTACCCAGAAAGGTTGTGGAATCTCCATCCCTGGAGGTACTCAAAAGCTGTCTGGGCATGGGCCTGGACAGCTGACTCTAGGTGGCCCTGTGTTGAGCAGGGGTGTTGGAGCATTTGAGCTCCAGAAGTGACTTCCAACCTCAGCCCGTGTGGGATTTTGTGAAATATTTACTACGCTCCACTAATCCTACACAGTTATACATATAGGAGCACTTTCCTTTCTCCCCTCAAAGGGAATCTGAGATCTCTATGTTACATCTTCACAGTGAGATTTTTCAGTTACATACCATAATTCCATTAGTTATGAGTCATGGAAACATTGATTTCGAAAGGTTTGAATTTTACCCTGTTTAAAAGTTGTCTGTGGTTATGATTACTTTTTGCTTGCCATGAGTATTGTTTTAGTTTTTTAATCAAATTGAAAATATGTTTGTGTTTTCAAAACAAATGTCATTGTGGGAAAGGAACCAAGCATTGCCAATTTTTTTCACAGCAGGAATATTTTCACTGGCCAGCTCTGGTAAACCACTACAGAAGAGAAAAATTCATCTTAATACATACATGTACACACATACACACATATTTGAATGTCTACATATTTTGCTTTAAATTTAGGCTATGTTAAGTATTCCTGTGGAACATGTCCAGTTCAGGCATGATCAATACAGCTTGGACTATATGTTGCTCATACTTCTCTGCTTTGAAACAAACCATCTGTCAGTAAATATTTCTTACTACCAAGTCCCCCACTCACACTGAAACCTGGGGTCTCATCTGCAGTGTAAAAATACATTGTGGTTTTTTCTGATACATAGAACAGAAATATATTGTATGCCTTCACTGCTATTTTATTATTTCACATCAAATCTTTTGAAGTAATGAATATTTTCTGATGTAGTATTTCACTCAGGAGAGAGAAATCATGTTCCGGCTTTTCCCTCTTGACCAGTAGACACTGAATCAGTCTGAAGAATAGAAAATCTTACAGACCGTGTTTAATTAAGTCTGTGACATAGAACAAACTTTTATTGAGGAAATTCAGTGAGTTCAAGAAGTCTGGCGCTGGTAGACAAGATCTGCAGTTGATTTTAATACAGTCTTTTTGTATCAAGTGTATAATTTTGTATGGAGTTTACATGCCACATCATCTTTTTCTTTGCAGGGTATATACCCAGTTACTTAGACAAGGATGAGCTATGTGTAGTATGCGGGGACAAAGCCACCGGATATCATTATCGCTGCATCACTTGCGAAGGTTGCAAGGTAAATGGCACGGTGGGAAGGTGGGAATCAGAAATAGCTCTCCAGCTCCTCCATTATACAGACTTCCTGAACTGTGCTGTCAAATCAAATAAAGACAGATTAGAAGCTAGTAAGAACATCCAGTACTGATGATAAGCCGTATCTGGCCATGCTGCTGCTCTTCATATGCATAAGGAACATAGTTGGTTTTTGCCATGTTTGCTTCTGAAAAGAAAACAAGAAATTTAGATTGTTGTTGCTGATGTTTAACAGTTAGCTTTTGAATTTCCATGTTTTAATGTTTCTTTAGCCATGTTCTCAGCCAGGATACATCAGCATGTTCCCAGCTACTCTACCAAAGCTGTTTATGCAATAGCTAGGGTTCTGCTTATGGCCATGAAGAGTCTGTAGCGATTAGCACTGTTCCAGTGCCTCTCACCATCCCTGTTAAGAAGCAAAAATCAAAATCCTATCCACATGTTTATACTACAGTAACATCTATCAATTTGGGAAGCATTGACACCCAATTAAAATAATTTCAAAAAGATTTTGACTTCTTTAACTTAAGCATATTGAAATGTGCTTTCAGCTCTAAAATGCATCTCCAAGAGTACATGCAAAATTAAATTTAAAAAGAGATTGCTTTAGGCAAGTAAATAGAAAAATTGAGTAACACAGTCAGGCACATCTTACATGATTTCACTGCCATGAATTTGCCTGAATAGCTTGAGATTCTGTAAGAAAGCTATTCTTTCCTGCAGAAAGTAGAAAAAAATGTTTTTCTAAACAAATGGGACCACACATGTCTTGGGCTAGTGTCATGAGACTAAGCCATGAAAGTCTAATTCTGTTCACCCACAAAGTCTGGAACATTTGGACCTGAGGTTTTGGGTTTGGATTGGCTTTAGAGCTCCTTATCACAGTAACTCTTGTGTTGAAGTAGTTCTTTTGGTTGTACATCATTGCCCAAAGTTACATTTATGAAATGCACAGAGACCTAAATCTCCTATGTATAGCAGATTCATGGTAATATTCATAATAGTTTTATACATATACTTACATACAAAGCATTAAAAAAGTACTTACATCTTTAAAGAGAACTGTAGAGCTGCACAAGTGATTCTTACACATTTGCATCCTGAACACCAGATGATAGCAATATATAACGTGTATGGATGCAACTTAGTTCAGATATAATGGGAAGTAAGCAGCACTGGGGCATTATGAAGTATATTTAGCTCCCAGCTGAACAGCTGTATCTGTTGTGAGCTTTCCTGCTAAGGTTTTTGTTACTTCAAGTCAAATTGTTCTTTTTATGCCTACCAGCTATTTTAGAGACATAGCATGCAAATCTGCTTTTATCTTCACATACAGTTCTTCCGTCTGATGTGCAGTTTAAAATAATGCTTATGCACACAAAGAACTGAGATAACAATTTGCAAAAAGTAATTAATTTCTTGGGAGGAGCTGCATACACATTTCAAGTTGTATGATGTAACAAAGTTTTGTGTTTTATCAATACACAATATATATAATCAATTTTCAATTAATTTGATGTTTACTGGTTGCTTCCACTCAAAGTCACTTTAGTTTTGTAACAAATATAATCAGGGCTGACAACCAAAGATTTGCTTTGGCAAGTGCTTTCATGAACACAGCATCCTCACACATGATTTCTGACAAGTAAATTGTGAGGAATTTTAACACAAATAAATGAACAGTGAGTTCTGACATCACTGAAATATTTTTCCAGGCTTTACCCATTGCATCTACTGCTATATAGGTATGTAGTAAAAGAGTTTAGGAAGAGTTACTGCCTACAATACATTGTGCTTTCTTTTACTGATGAGAATAACACTTCTGTGGTGAGGTGTTTGGACAGATATAGAGAGCAGCTTCCTTAACATGTATCTAGAGATGAACAAAGAAGGTTTTTTGCACAAGATTTCTGAGAAATGCAAAGAAATGAGAAGGTGAAATGGGCTGTCCCAGCAGAGATGATGGAGACGCTTGCCACCATAAAGCTACAGCTACATAAAGTGCCATGCAAGGTTTAGAAAACAAAAGCTCACTTGCTGATATTCATTAGACATTTTTCCATCTCTTGCCGTAACTATTGATAACCCTGTGACCCTCATTGTCCACAGCCATCTTAGGTCTCAGGAAGGGGTGGAGCAGATCCTGTCTCTAGGATTTCATCACAGAGTTGAGAATAGAACCAAAACTGGGTGTTCAGTAGATGAGAGTTTGAGACTTATTCCAAACCCCACATAAGAATGTCTTGCTTGTGATTTCCTGGATTTTATCTCAACACAACTGGTCCCAGTCTTGCAAAGGCTCACACAAAAGCTTTGTGCCACTCAGTTTAATTAACATTTCAGGTCTTAATATAATTAAGGAAGAAAGAGTTGTACTCTTAGCTCAAGCTGAACCTCGTGAGATAAAACTCTAATGAGGATGAGGCTCTTCATTGCCTTCACAGAGTTAGGAGTACAAGCCAAAATACAGACTTATCTGTACATGTTAATTCAACATTCTGCGTTAAAAGAAATTGCACACTGCTGTAAGATTTTATTGGGTATTATTTAACATGATTTAAAAACAGACCTTTTGCCTGCCGAAGGGAAGAGACTATTCATTAGACAAAATCCCAGCTGAAGAGACTATTCATAAGCTGAAATCTCACTTGAATTTTGCCATTGTTTTGACTAAAATCAAGGCCATTCTGAGCGGCCTCAGTCAAACAGGACCAGAGTGTCAGTGTGTTCTCTGTGTCAAGGTTATACTGAGCTGCCTTGCTGAATATAGATGGTCTCAAATAATGGTGAAACTTGAAATTAAAGTGAAGTCTAAATTTCCTGCTTTACAGCCTATCTTGTTCTTATTTGCAGTCTTGGGGACTTTATCCAGCCCTTGCAAAAGTCAGTGAGAAAAGTCATGTTGAGATTAATACCAGGATTTTGTCCATAATGTTCAGAGATAAATTCTGTCTGATTTTGTTACCTACAGCAAGGTTTTGTGGGGTGTTTAAATGAGTGAATTCAGTGAGACTGCATTAGTTCATATGGTCTTAGGATCTGTTTAAATTTGTAATATAGATCTTTATTATTATTCAGATAGATAGATAGATAGATAGATGACAGATGAATCTTTGGTGGTGATGGGGCTTTTGAAATTCTGTGGTAAATACAAGTTAAATCTTTTTCTCTTAAGTACAAATAATTTATAAATTAGGGATCCTTTGAGTTTAGAACCAAACTCAGAATTGTGTGGACTGTATTTGCAAAATCTTTGTCTTGCCCAGATTTGGTTAGTTTGTTGGTTGGTTGTTTGGCTTTTGTGGAAAGAAAGGAGTGGAACTGTTTGCCCTCAGTCTTTTAATAGCACAAACACACCACTATTCTTACTATTTGCAGAAGCTGCTTTTTAATTAAATCTATGTGTATGCCTTTTAATATCCTTCAAAATGATTACAGAATTTGAAAAGGGGCCAAAATAAAATACTTCATATACAAAAAAAAAATTAATACAGTAAAAAGTAAAACTACAAGAAGACATGTACACAGTATTTCTGCCTCAAGACAGCATTATTTGCACCTTTACTTGTCTAAGATGTCTATATGTTTTAATTGTTAAGGAAAATCAAGAGAAATGCCATACACTATAAAACTGGTTAGAGAGCTTTGAGAATTTCAGGGAACTAAGTGTGTTATCTTGCATATTTAGGTACATGCCTAACAAACCAAGCAGCTCCCGATTTTTAAAAATTGCTCAGTGCTAATGCTTTCCAATGTATTTATTTCTTGCACCTAGGGTTTTTTTAGAAGAACCATTCAGAAGAACCTCCATCCAACCTATTCCTGTAAATATGAAGGAAAATGTGTGATAGACAAAGTAACAAGAAATCAGTGCCAGGAATGTCGCTTCAAAAAATGTATCTTTGTTGGCATGGCAACAGATTGTAAGTATATTTTTCTGGTTTTCTTTATTTTGTTTTTTTTTTCTGTGTCTGTGTTTGCTTAAAGTATGTTGATTGATGAAGCTTGTTGAAGTAAAGTAGAACTGCCAGCCCTTTTCTGGTTTTAATAATACCAGGGAATTGCACTCATTGCATTAAGCCACTTTCACAGGGCTGTAATTTTTTTTTATCCTTCATCAGGCTGCACCTTCTCCTGGCCTTACCAAGCTGAGTAACAATAGGAATGTTCACTCTTTGGAGAGAGAAGGGAGAAATGCATCTGGATGGACACTTTGCTTGAGATAAAAACATCTTGTTTAGAAAATTCTGGAGGATGTGAAATTGAATGTCATTGTATGAGTCATCCTGCAGTTGTTTGTTTTATTTTTAGCCCTGAAGAAGTTATCTGCTGCAAAGATTTTGAGTCTCATTCTAAAGAACTAGAAAATATGGCTGTAAGATTAATCCTTAGGGGTCTTATTTTCCTGCCATTGCACAGGCATGTACACCAATAACTTCAATTGCTACAAATGGGAGGAAGTCACGTAAAACCCCCAGAAGTCATATGAATCCCCTTGTGCCTTCATGGTTGTTTGCAGAAGAATTGACAGGAAAACAGGCCCAGTAAACAGCAGAAGACTAGTCTAGCTTAGTATTTTCATTGGTAATGTAGTGTATAACAGTGCCCTCTGTCTAGAGGGAAATAGAATAAGGGAGACAATTTCATTGTGGCCAGGTAGACCTTCAGGAGAGGGGCTGGATACCCGCAAAGTGCTGAGCAGAGCAGCCCTGGGGCCTGTGTATCTGGAGTCACTGGAAGAAATGGGGCTCTACAGGAGCACCACTTGTGGGGATTAGGGAAAGAGCCAAAGGCATGTTGATCTGATTGTGTCATGCTTCAGGCAGATGAGCCTTCTGTGAATAAGTGCTCCCACATTCTTCGATCCATGTTACCTTCTGCTGGCATCCAAGAACATGTTCTGCACTTCAGAGCAGTGAGTGTGAGCACGCTGATAGGACTTTAAAGAGAACAGAAGTGCATCTTTCCCAATATGGATTACTCCAAGTTATAGGAGCACTTGGACACCTCACAAAGCTTTTGCATATTAGTTTTATTGGTGGAACAGCCCCTTGAGGGCAATGGCAGTATGCAAAGCACTACCCGGAGGGTAAGTCATTCTTTGCTGTCCAGGCTTCTGAGAAAATGAAGTTTGAAATGACAAGTAAGAGAACTGTATCAGCTGTGGGTCTTGCCAAGGTACTTCTTTACTGATTAGTTAAGGTGTTTGTAAGCAACTGGTACTTTAGGCACAGAAAAGACCAAAGTTCTGACAGTCTTAAGAGCTTCCTGCCATTTTTGTATGTTTTTTCCCCTGGTAGTGGTGTTGGATGACAGCAAAAGGTTGGCAAAGAGGAAGCTGATAGAAGAAAATCGAGAGAAGAGACGTCGGGAGGAGCTGCAGAAAACCATTGGGCACAAACCAGAGCCAACAGATGAGGAATGGGAGCTCATCAAAATTGTTACTGAAGCACATGTGGCCACCAATGCACAAGGAAGCCACTGGAAACAGAAAAGGAAATTTCTGGTAAGGGCTGTAGCCTTGTATGTTGCTCTTAGAGCCAGGTTCTGTTTTTTCTTCTGCGGTGCCTTCCCAGCTTTGCAACCCCAAAGAGATTTTATCGCCAGTGTACTGATGTTTGTGAAAAAAGGATAATTTTGCGTAGTTATTACTTCATTTTTCGTGCCTGAACCTCAGTGTTTGATCAGACCATGTATTTCAAAAGATAAACAGCATGTTGCTATGTTAAGGCTTACTCAGCTGGATACTTTTACTGTGCTATGATAAGAAAAAGTAGAAAAATTGTTTCACTTCTGATTGAGAACAGAAGCAGTCTTTAATGCATACTGTATTTTTTAATATATTCTATTTAGGGATAGTGTCTTTATGAGGGGCTATCATAAAACATATTGAAAGTGTTAAAACAATACAAAGTTTTAGATGAAAGCTGGTACTTTTTGTTAATAACTATGGGGTTTTGCCTCTTTTGGTTAATGGTGGATACATTGATGAAAATAAATTAGGCAAATAAAATTAATTTCAATGAGAACAGGATGATACCTACACTATACCATTGGGATTGCAGCCTACAAAACAACTTAGATTTTCATCCTATAACTAAGGGTCAGAAAATAAATGGTGATTTGTGATGCTTGACCTTAAAAAAGGATTTATTTGCTTTTTCTAAATCGATTTTTAAGGGAAATAAGTGCAGAATGCAAAATGCTTGTACTGCACAAAAGAGGGATTAGAGACTGCATTTCAGAAATACACAGAGGTCTTTAACAGTCAGTGTATACCAAATCAGATAGAGCACACTCATCTTTTTGCAAGCCTTCTGCGTAATTTACCATAGGAATTTCAACTCACTGTTGAATTGCTAAGAGAAATTATGTATTCAAAGCAGCTGATCTCTTTTATAATGCTGAGGTTTTTTTAATTCCAGTGACACCGTCTAAATCTCTATATGAATGGCTCGTGTTCATAGTACTCTACAGTCAGGAAACCACTGCCAGTTATCACTAGCAGGAACCAAGACAGCACTTTCCAGGGGTGTTGCAGAGCAAGAAGCAGCTGCAGCAGTACTTTTGGTTGCTTAGACAGGAGTGCTGTTCTTCGGGTATCAGCTGGTTTGAGATAAAACCTGGAGAGCTCGAGGTTGGGGCTGGGAATGAGCTGTTGAAGAGCAGGAGAAGCTGACAGTCTGCTCCACCTTATGTGGCTGAGGCTGGTTCTTTGACAACAGGGACCTCATTGGGGTACACAACTCTTCTCCTGTTGAGTTAGGTGGAATGGGCTCCCCTCCAGTGTGTTAGCTTTAGCTGGCTCTCCTGACTTGCTTCGCCGTTCCAAGAAAATGCTGTGCTCTTTCTTTTTCTCCATAACAATGGTTTGTGTGGGTTTAAGCATTTGGTCTTTTTGCTTGGAAGCAATGAAGGTTGTTTATCATGAGCACACAGACAATGTGGTTTAGTTACCCAAGGTTCAGGGAGAGAGAGAGCTTAGAAATTAGTTTATTTGAGTTTTTTAGTAGAAACTATCTGATAATTGAGCCCAGTCTTCTTCATTGTTCCTTTACAGTTGGTGCTTGCTTTATTAACATATTGCTGAGTTTTTTCTTGTAAGAAGTTAGATTTGGATTCAGATTGGTTATAGAACTGTGAAAGGATCTTTTCTGATGTGTTTCTTTTAAAAGGTGGTTGAACACAAGTTTTTATTACAGATAGCACTTTCAGCACATCCCCTGTTTAAATATCTTATATAAACATTATGGGGCCCATGGGTCTTAAAGGTCTACTTCTCTGGATTTTATCTAGTTTTTGATCTTAATGTGAACAGAATTAAACGTCTGCATGGTGTTTGGTAGGTGTTTTGTAGCTGTGAAGCCACACTTAACAAACAAAACAGCTTTGATGTGCCTGTGTTCGAAATACAGGGTAACATTGACCAGCTGCATAAAAACCAGGTGAACAAATTCAAGTGCAGTTGGAATAAAAAAACCACTCATTACAGATTCTGCTTGAAACTAGTTCATTGTATATCCCCATTGAAATCCTCAAAATATGATTTGTTTTTCATTTGGAGAAGCCTTGAGCTGAAATCATGCAACAGGCAATTTTCAACCAAAATTTTACCCAAATGAGTTCAAAATCTGTTTACATTATCCAGGGCACCTTTAGGTTAGCCTGTTCTTGCTCATAAATTGTTTTAGCTTTGCACATAAGTTGTTTTAGCCTTTTGGAAACTGGCCTTGGCAGTTGCATGGGCAGGCCCTATGATAACCTGGCAATCTGTTCTGGGGAGACTTTCCGAGCTTTGAGTGGGTGAAAGAGCCTAATTCTGTAAAGCTTATGGCATCTTCTCAGGGGTAACATGTCTCCTCAACTCTCTTTGCTTTTAGAGAAACTTGGGAGCTTTCAGATCCTGTAAGGAAAATCATGCCTATGTTTTTAAGCAAAAGATGCATGTGCCCATAAAATATATAGATACAGACACAAGGAAGAAACTGTGTACACAACAGTCCAGCTGTCCACAAAGAATGGGTAGAAGCATACCAGTCATCCATTTCTCTGTGCAGTTGCCTCTTTCACAAATGCCTTACAAATGAATTCACATTTTGTGACGTAAATGGACTTACTTATAAAGCAAATAGTGTTGCTTTTTATTTTAGCGTATCTTCCATCACCAAGCAGGACTTTTTGGAGTATAAAATAGTTGCTCTAAGACAGACTGCTCCTTTAAATATCTTTGTTTATATCCTTAGCCAGAAGATATTGGGCAGGCACCAATAGTTAATGCCCCAGAAGGTGGGAAAGTGGATTTAGAAGCCTTCAGCCAGTTTACAAAAATTATCACACCAGCGATTACAAGAGTGGTGGATTTTGCCAAAAAGTTGCCTATGTTTTGTGAGGTAAGAAGACTTTCTTGCACTCCTCATTCATATGCCTGTTGTTAAAAACTACTCAAAATACTCTGGCATGGAACTTAAAAATTCAATGTGTCTAAATTTAAAAAATTAAAGACACTCAAAATCGATGGGACTAGGATCATCTGTATTTTCATGAATTTTCTTTTTCCTGTCATTACTGAAATGCTGAGTTTGTTAATTTGGAAGTCATTGTGGTTTATTAGGGACTCAGATATGTCTTTAGAGGTGGCCTTGAACAAAGCAAATGAACAAAAAGATACTGTCTAGAAGCATTGGTGGTATGTTTAATAAAATCTTCCAGTACGTGGTTCCCTATGTATCTTCTGGTTCCTTGGCAGGTACAGTATTGTAGAGTTGGGTCTACACAGTAAAAAATTCTTCAAATTCAGGAAAGCACCCCTGTCCAGGAGTGGCATTTGCCTCATTGGGTTCCCTAGGCTTGTTTTTCCTGAATGGGGAGGTTGTGCCTAAAAGAGTCTGTGAAAGTAATGGATTGTCATTCCAGGCAGATACTCACATGTAAATATATAGTAAATAGACTCAAAGGCTTGGTTGCACGTTAGGAATACAGAGGCCTTATGCTGAGCTCATTTGTACCAAGGTATCATTTTTATTGAAGGACCGGATGCAATGGCTGGTTATATTTTTATTTTCTCCAATTTAATAAATGGTATCAGAACTGCAGCCTGCAATAATATTTCAGTCTTAATAATCTAAATAATTTTCATAGAATCATAGAAAGGTTGGGTTGGAAGGGATCTTAAAGATCATCTGGTTCCAACCCCCCTGCCATTGGCAGGAACGCCTTCCATTACACCCTACCAGGAAGGAAGGGTAAGGCAGCCATAAAATTTTACTCTACTGTGGCTGGCAGCTTTTCTTTAAAGTCAGTTAGGGAGATCTATATATGTCCTCTGGCAAGTACAGAACAAGAAGAGGTAAATATCAGTAGCTGTCCTAGTGTGAATATCTCACCCTGGCCTGCCTCTGCATTGGCACCATCAGTCAAGGAAACATGAAATAGTAGCTAGACATGAAGATTTTAAAATACAAGGAATATGTCCATAGATCATGAGCATTTCATGTCTGAGGGAATCTGTCTCCTCTGATCTGGCATTTGTTGGTGGTAAATTACAGTGACATACCAAGGTAGTCTTTTTGATTTAGTAAGCTCTGCCAATCACATACAGACTTCAGTGCCCATCTGACATCTCCTACCCCTCCTGGCTACCATGGACCCAATTGTGTCAGAGCTAGCCAGGAAGCATGGATGAAAAAGCCAAGGCACCATTGAGCATGAACCTCTGTATGTTATGTGGCTCAGCTGGACAGGTTTTGTTTGCAGCTGAGCCACTGTGTAAACCTGACACCTGCCCATATACAGCAAGATCTGATGGCAGGATGAGGGACAACTCCTCATGAACACAAAGAAGTAGGACAGCTGTCCTCCAGGTTGTCATATAGCACTTGCTGTAGCATGAAGAAAATGACAAATGTTTGCTCCTTTTTGAAGGGGCATCCTCCTGTTAACTTTGTTTCCATTATGATTTTTAACTCGTGTCTTTTTCTTAGAAGCAACACTGTGTGGGCTGTAGATTTTTTTACAGGAAAAAAACACTCATTTTTTTCCATGGGACCAGAGCATTTAAACATTAATTCAGTTTGTAATTCCAGAAGCTGTCTGAGAATGTAGTAAATCTCTATGAAAAAGGGGCATGATGGGGAACATCCATGGCCACTTATATTTTCATGGCTACTTTTCCTTCTTTTTCACGTGTTTGGACAGATGCAGAAGCCAGCAAAGCACTGTGAGTGCCCAGCTTAGTTTGTGTGCACACATTGGCCCCTGCCTCAAACCAAGTATCCCATCCCAGAGTAATCAAAGTATAAGGAAAACTTGATTTGCTTCTCAGCCTTTCTCCTTTTGTTTCCTTCCTGCTTTTCTTTCTGCCTAGAAGATGAAGATTGAGGAGAATGTAGTAAGTTTAATGTGAGTTTTAAATGTCAAGGCATCAGTGGTTCCACAGTGAGTGAAGCTGTGTAAATAAATACTCTTTGAGGTCACTCAGCTCTGCTCAGTTCCATAGTGCTGCATTGCACGTGTCCTGCAGAGGTGAGCACTTCAGGTTCCTGCCTGGAGCTTTTTCTCCTTGCAGAGAGAGAGGAAAGGACAATACATGGCAGAGTTTCAGTCACATTTGTTGATCCTGCTACTGGAAGATGCTCTGGTAGCAGCACTCAAGTGATGAGTGTAGGTAGCATTAAAATCTGCACAGTTGTAGTAGAACTGATGTTCAAGCCTCCTGTCTCTGGTAACTCCTGCTAATGGCAGATAAGACCTGAGGCCTGGCATCTGTGAAACAGGTGTCCCAGGTTTCCTTCAGAATTAGGAAAGCAGGTGAAGGACAGGCATAGTCAGACTGCACTACCATAAAGACATTTTAAGATGGATCAAGTAGAAACAGAAATCCTCATGAGTTTCATGGCTCATTAGTAAAACAGCTGAAGCATCACAAAATATCTTCTCTACTGTTATCTATTTCTTTTTTACTATTCTTCCTTATATATTTAGAGGCTCGGTTTTTTTTTCATTTCTGTTTTCTTGTCGCTTCTCTCTTCCTTTCTTTCATGTCCTTTTTTGCCATTGCTTATTGCAGTATCTCTTCATGGTTCCTCTCACATATCTGTTCTTGGTTTGGTTTTTTTTTAACTCTATTTCTTTCTGTACCTCAGTCTCTGCTGCTAAACAGTGGAATTGTCATTGGGTAGCAAGACTGCTGCTGTGCCTGTGCAGTCTTCCCCACACTGCTGCTGAGCTGAGGGTCATCTGTAGGGAAACTGATTTGCTCTGAGCAGGATGAATCAATTTTCTTGTGTATTAAACACTTCACACCTGAAGCTGGCATTGCTGGAAAAGTAGCTGCATGACTCAGCTCATTTTCCTGACCATGACTAGCTTTGTGCTTAAAACTCTTCTCTAACAGGGAACTGCTTTCCACTTGCATTAGGTAGCTCTACATCATTTTGCACCAAATCAATGCACTTGCTTTGCAAGTACATTGTTGCCATGTAAACCTATAGGTCATGGGGGTTTCATTTTTGAATTGCAAAACAGGTAAATATAATAATTTTATATAAATCAATGTCTTTTTGCCTCCTTTCAGGCCAGGTAGAAGTGTGTTGCTCTTTCATATGTTGGACCCTTGCTGTTCATGTACAGTCTCAAAATTGTCTTGGTGGGGTTTTTTATCATTGAATAACCTATGAAAACATAAAGACGTGGTTTATAGAACGTGTTCTGCTCATGTGTCAGCATCCTGGTTATACTCTATAAATACAGAACCTGCATGTAACAATTTGGACAGCTTGCCTTTGTTAATGGCATGGAAAAGACGTGTGCCTTGAAGATCACAGTTTATGCACCAGCATAAAAGCTGTATCTATACCATAGATTTTCTGTCTGTCCAGCAAAAATATAGGGAGCTCAGGGACAACAGACTTACTAGATGAAGTATAGATTAATTAAATTCTCTGTTGTTAAAATGGGCAGTGAGAATTACTGCTCCACTGATTGAGGTCTATTGCCTAGATATAAATATTTATTTAATTCCTTTTATTTAAAACACAGTCCACTCTTACAGACCCTCCTAAATGTCCTTCTCTTCCTCTGATCAGGTGAGAAATAGTATGGCTGGTAGTGAGTTTAACTGGGATGGCTGAGGTCTGCACCAGCCCCAGTTGTAGTTTATTCTGCTGTGGCAAGTTGTAAGCTGAGGGAGCCAACAGCTGTGTTACTGCTAGATCTCCTAAGGGTGTGTGGGGATGCTAACCAGGGAATGTTAACCTGCTGGCAGTTCCTGAAGGCAGGAACACAGATCCTGGGGTTTTGTGCAGAGCAGCGTGTTTGGGGGGAAGCTGCCCTATGCGGAGCAGTGTCCTGGACCATGAACTGCAACTTTGTGCTCGTGAGTTTATTGTAGCTATAAAGGCCACTCAGTTTGACAAACATGAATTTTTCTTTGCCGTTTATAATTTCTGCAGCTGCCATGTGAAGACCAGATCATCCTTCTGAAAGGCTGCTGTATGGAGATCATGTCCCTCCGAGCAGCAGTTCGCTATGACCCCGAGAGTGAGACTTTAACACTAAATGGGGAGATGGCGGTGACAAGGGGCCAGCTGAAAAATGGGGGTCTTGGCGTAGTGTCTGATGCCATTTTTGACCTGGGCATGTCTCTTTCTTCATTTAACCTGGATGACACCGAGGTTGCCCTTCTTCAGGCTGTTCTGCTCATGTCATCAGGTGAGAACAGAAATATATTGGGATCCAAACAATTTTGAAACTCTTCAGTCTTTGTCAAAAGCCTCTTTGTAAAAGAATTAAGATAGGTTAGATCTTGCAGTGCTGACTAGAGTAATGTGAGAGAAATTTTCTCTCAACACCCCAGTGACTTATTTTGGTGAGCACTAGGAAAAAAATTCAGAGTGTTCACAGAGATGGATATAAAACTGGTTTTGGTAACACACCTTGCTCAGTTTGGTACTTAGGAATGAGCCAGGGATGATCCTCAAGAAGAAATCAGTTCTGATTCTGAGCCAGTTTGCCTTAAATGAAAAATGGATAATTTAGCAACACTGGTCCTTACGATAAGTTCCCTCTTCCCCTGAATAATGTCATGCATTGGGCATTCATATGCCTTTCCACCAGTCTCATATGTTAAGTTTGACTTGCCCTCTTGTTTTCCTAATTAACAGCATCACTGCTTCCTAGGGGGCATTTACGAGCTGTGCTGTTTCCCTGCGCTGGGACCATTTGCAACTGGTCATGATACAAAAGCAGCACAGACAGCTTCCTATGATTTCCAAACAGTTTCTAACCTTCTCAATATGAGTATGTTTTCATATATGCTTCCAGTCATTGTGCCAGCCCAAGGAGGAAATTCCATTCTTGGGCAGTGGCAAATTTGGCAAGATTTTATTTTAAGATGGCTTTGAAGATTGAGCACTGAATAACAATACACAATCAGTGATTTACAAGCACTAACTGCATCTGAGATAAAAAGGTTTCCACATTAATCTCAACACAGGACTTAATTTTCCTCATCAAAACATTTTGATTTCTTTTTAGGTCCCTACACATTGATACAGGAGCAGGGCTTTCAGAAGGCAATTCAAAAATTACTTGCTTTCCCGGAAATGTCTCCTGAGAAGTGACTTGTGAAAGGAGCTTTCCCAGTCCCTGTCTGGGTGCCAGTTGAGACACAGCCAGATTTTTGGCCTTTGTTGTTCCTTGATGTTCCATAATAGCATCTGGTTGATCAAAGCATGATCGAAGCATGATCAAAACATTGCTCAGATTGCGGAAAAACAGATAGAAAGGAACTGTAATTTAGATATCTTGCAAGGAATTTTTTCATTTCTTTATTAGTTGTTTTACAGAAAAATGTAAATAGAAGCGTTAGCTGAAATCAGGGATCTGATGCTCTAGTCACTGTAAGGAAACACTGTAAGTTACTTCCCAAACAGATACACTCTAAGTGAGCAAAGCAGACAATGGATGGAGAAGGGAAGGATTATCTTCTTTTAACAGGCAGAGCACTAGCAAGTGAGTTGGCTGGAGAGAAAGAAGTTTGCGGCAGAGCACAAATGTCCCCGGTCTCTCTCCTTTCTTTCCTAGCATCAGAATCATCCTATTTTTTCCTCATTTATGATCATTTGCTAAAGCAAATAAGTAAGAATGATAATTCTGCTGCTTTGTATCTACAGATCGCCCAGGCCTTGTTTGCGTCGAGAGAATAGAAAAGTGTCAAGAGGGTTTCCTCCTGGCATTCGAACACTACATTAATTACAGAAAACATCACGTTGCACACTTTTGGCCAAAACTGCTGATGAAAGTGACAGACCTGCGAATGATCGGAGCCTGCCATGCCAGCCGCTTCCTGCACATGAAGGTGGAGTGCCCCACAGAACTGTTCCCTCCGTTGTTCCTGGAAGTGTTTGAGGATTAGAGAGACTGAAGTGGTTCTCCACACCCCCGTCGCACTACTGGCTGTCATTTCATCCCGTTGCCCAGCTCTTCTCACCTGTTTGTTCTTCTTCTTTCGTGGTCTTCTGTTTCTTGAGACAGGGCTGGGGTTTTGTTTGGGTTTTCTTTTGGGGTTGCTGGGGGGCAGTTGTATACACATGGATGAAAACATCCCTTTAATGCGGGTACTTGTGACTATTGCAATTTGTTCTTCAGTCCTTTGATGTGAGTGCTTTGACAGCTTAACAGTGAAAATACAAACAGACCAATCTCATTCACCAGCATTTGCGTGGTCACCAGCTCACACCCATTATTGCCTGGAAAATAGGGGAGAAAGATTGAAGTGGCAGAAAAATATATTTGCCTTCAAGTTAAAACAGTTTGACCCTGACAATTCTGTCTTGTATTACCTCCTTTTGCAGGGTACAGCTGACCAATTCATAATATGAAATTTCTGGTCTTTGTGATTTGTTCTATTGTAACAATTACCACTGTGATCTAGGATCTTCATCATCATCATCATGAGCCCATCGTTCTCTGAGGTTTTTTCCCAGCAGGTGCAGTTTAACTGTGCCCCATAAATCAAGTACTTAAAATAATGCAGAGTGTTAGAAGGGACTGAGGTGTTTTTGGTTTTTTTCCATGTGTATAAGATATTAAGATCTTCAGTTACTAAATTTGGACTCCAGGTAACTTCACTGGAAGGTTTGTTGGAGTGAGAATGAAAATTTGATTCTCTGAGGTGCTCCTAATAGTGGAGGGGTCTGCTTTTTCTGAGGTGTGTGGAAAATCCATCACTCTGAGAGAGAAGGCTCTCTGTCAGGATATCAGGCAGTGTCTCAGTTATTCAGGGATATGAGGGCTCACAGAATGAGGACAAGGAGAATGAAACATGGGGTGACCTTCAGATAGGACAGAAAACAGCTGTGTTATTAACAACACTCAAGACTGTAGAGCTTTATCCCAGTAATACAAATAGTGTTGCTTGGCAGTAATCCTTTGTTTTATATATATATATATATATATAAAGTTTATATGCACGTATATATATAATTTTATATATATATAATTACAAATCTTCAGCAGATGTCTTAAACGTATTTCTATATTTTTATCTTCTCGCTCTCTCTTTCTCTGACTCTGCCCTGTGTGTGTGCATGTGGATCAGCTGAGTTCTCCCTCCCTACAGGTATGTCCGTATGTGTTCCATTAGACTAGATGCTCTCTTGATTCTTTTAATTTATTTCCACTAACTGCACTAGCAGGAGCCAAACTGAGCAATGACAAAATGTCCTGCTGCCAAAGTCTGCAAGCCAGTACTCACAGTCCTGCAATGTTTGGAGGCCAGTGATGAGGACATGGTAGGTAGAGGTTCCTCTCTGTAACCATCTCCATTTAGGGATGTTGCCCCTGGGTTTTATAAACTTCATATTAAATCATCCTCTGAATTTGTATGACACATCTAAAACATCTTTCTGTTCTTCCTAGGAACCAGAGATGTAGTTCATGTTTTTTGCACTGTCTCATACCCTACGTTCTTTCATGTCATGCATTGATTTGTACCAGTTTATTTCTCTGCTGTTTATTTGCCCATTAAGTTGTGGGCATTGTTAGAGTGGATGTGTTAACTTTCAAAGCTCATATCTGAACCCATATGTTATGTGCTTATCGCCTCATAACAACAGGATACTCAGGAAAACTTACAGATGGAACACAATATATGTGTGTCAGGAGTTAAATTCTTTCTACCCTTCTTTTCCTACATCACTGATAAAGCATTTGGAGTGCTATTGGGCACATTTTTAGGGATGTGCAATCTTGTTCTCTCTGTTGTTTGATACCATGTGCACCTGTGATGAGCTGTGAGCACTTATGTTACCACTTAGGGGTTTTTTTTTGTCAGAACATGAAACACATTGGGGTGTTTAGGAGTATTTTTGCAGGTAGCAGTGAAGACACANCAGCATTTGCGTGGTCACCAGCTCACACCCATTATTGCCTGGAAAATAGGGGAGAAAGATTGAAGTGGCAGAAAAATATATTTGCCTTCAAGTTAAAACAGTTTGACCCTGACAATTCTGTCTTGTATTACCTCCTTTTGCAGGGTACAGCTGACCAATTCATAATATGAAATTTCTGGTCTTTGTGATTTGTTCTATTGTAACAATTACCACTGTGATCTAGGATCTTCATCATCATCATCATGAGCCCATCGTTCTCTGAGGTTTTTTCCCAGCAGATGCAGTTTAACTGTGCCCCATAAATCAAGTACTTAAAATAATGCAGAGTGTTAGAAGGGACTGAGGTGTTTTTGGTTTTTTTCCATGTGTATAAGCTATTAAGATCTTCAGTTACTAAATTTGGACTCCAGGTAACTTCACTGGAAGGTTTGTTGGAGTGAGAATGAAAATTTGATTCTCTGAGGTGCTCCTAATAGTGGAGGGGTCTGCTTTTTCTGAGGTGTGTGGAAAATCCATCACTCTGAGGGAGAAGGCTCTCTGTCAGGATATCAGGCAGTGTCTCAGTTATTCAGGGATATGAGGGCTCACAGAATGAGGACAAGGAGAATGAAACATGGGGTGACCTTCAGATAGGACAGAAAACAGCTGTGTTATTAACAACACTCAAGACTGTAGAGCTTTATCCCAGTAATACAAATAGTGTTGCTTGGCAGTAATCCTTTGTTTTATATATATATATATATATATAAAGTTTATATGCACGTATATATATAATTTTATATATATATAATTACAAATCTTCAGCAGATGTCTTAAACGTATTTCTATATTTTTATCTTCTCGCTCTCTCTTTCTCTGACTCTGCCCTGTGTGTGTGCATGTGGATCAGCTGAGTTCTCCCTCCCTACAGGTATGTCCGTATGTGTTCCATTAGACTAGATGCTCTCTTGATTCTTTTAATTTATTTCCACTAACTGCACTAGCAGGAACCAAACTGAGCAATGACAAAATGTCCTGCTGCCAAAGTCTGCAAGCCAGTACTCACAGTCCTGCAATGTTTGGAGGCCAGTGATGAGGACATTGTAGGTAGAGGTTCCTCTCTGTAACCATCTCCATTTAGGGATGTTGCCCCTGGGTTTTATAAACTTCATATTAAATCATCCTCTGAATTTGTATGACACATCTAAAACATCTTTCTGTTCTTCCTAGGAACCAGAGATGTAGTTCATGTTTTTTGCACTGTCTCATACCCTACATTCTTTCATGTCATGCATTGATTTGTACCAGTTTCTTTCTCTGCTGTTTTTGACCCATTTGCCCATTAAGTTGTGGGCATTGTTAGAGTGGATGTGTTAACTTTCAAAGCTCATATCTGAACCCATATGTTATGTGCTTATCGCCTCATAACAACAGGATACTCAGGAAAACTTACAGATGGAACACAATATATGTGTGTCAGGAGTTAAATTCTTTCTACCCTTCTTTTCCTACATCACTGATAAAGCATTTGGAGTGCTATTGGGCACATTTTTAGGGATGTGCAATCTTGTTCTCTCTGTTGTTTGATACCATGTGCACCTGTGATGAGCTGTGAGCACTTATGTTACCACTTAGGGGTTTTTTTTTGTCAGAACATGAAACACATTGGGGTGTTTAGGAGTATTTTTGCAGGTAGCAGTGAAGACACACCACTGGAGATGAATTCTTAAATATTTGGTGTAGAAGCTCTTTCGTTGGCTGTGTTGGCTCCAGCTTAAAGCGTGTGTCTAAACAACATCTCTATCCAAATTCCTTGTAGAGCAGTGTCTTGGGGACAAAGAGTCAGAAACTGGCTTTTTGGATAGGTGATTTGGGGCGACTTGATGGAGGACTTGCAGCATGTAATGGGGAACTCAGAAAAGCAATCGATCCCTTACTTGCGCTGATGCCTTCACAATCTAGAAACAAAACAACACACTTTTGAGACAATATTAATATAGCAAGGGATATAAAAGCAGAATTGGAGACCTCCAGGTGCAAATATGGCAAAATGCACATGTGATATGAGACTTAAACAATTTTATAAGTTTAATAAATTAGCATATTTAACAATAGAGTCCAATTAGAAGAGCATTTAGTTGAGTAATCCCCCCTTTTGGTTTGCCCATTTGGAGCCCCTCCTGAGTTTCCAGCCCCATATTTATTATGTCTAGGATACATGGTAAAAGGAAATAAGACATCCTTGGCTAAAGAGGCAAGACTAAATAATATTCCAGGAATGCAGCATAATATGTCTTAAAAGGTTATCTTATTGGTCTAAAATGTAGGGGAAAAGGAGTAGGAAAAGTACTGGAAGCTACAGCCGTGTATCAGAAATCTACAAAGCTACAAATACATGAAAAATATATTAAAGGCTTAGGCATCAGTGCCTATGCCCACAGTGGCTTGCAAAGAAAAGAGAAATGTGCATGTCTTTTGAAGCCCTGTTCTGCCATGGATCTGAGCATGGAATTCCTCCTGAAGGCAGTGCAAGTACCTCACCTGTTTGCTTAATGCGAGCTTGAGTAGGCATTCAAGCTTTTGACTGTGCTGCAGGTGAGACCCAGGAGAGGAAGCATCACATCTCTTCTTGTTCCAAAATACCAATGCAGTTTGGAGCTGTGCTTAGTCAGGGTTCAGAAAATCAGGCCTCCTTCCTTATGTGATTGCAGATGGACTGAAGTGCCTAAAATCAGGCAAGCAACTTAGATTCTGGCAGTGCTCTAAGCAGAAAGGACATACATCAACATGTTTTTCTAGCTTTTCAGGTTAACTTGGAGTCTGGCACTAATTAACAGACTGAGTTAGTAGTATTCCCTAACTGAAAATTAAGGCCAAGCTCATAGTTGGACAGATTTGATGTACTGACATCTAATGGCCTCTGATCTCCTGCCACTCTTACTTTGTGTCACTTCCTTTTCTTCCTCAGTATGACTGCTGATTTATGTGATTGTGAGAGCAAAACTAACTGACCTTAGCTCTGCAAAGATGTACTTCTAAATATCAGTGGTCTCAAGCCATTGTGGGATTGAGCCCCTGGACTGACCACCTCAGTGGCAGACACCAGTGCCACAGTCAGCACCCTTTGTAGTAACTGGCCTTCTGAGTGAAATAACAAACTTGTGCTTTCCAGTGCAGTCCAGAGTCTTGTTTCTGCTGGTGCCACATGGCTCTCATGTTTGCTTTGTGGTCTACATGTGGGTCTTACACAGAAGGTTTTTCCTGTCAAACCTGATTGTCACCATTCGTGGTATTGCCCTGAGTAACATGCGCATTTAGATACTCATTTCATGTGTAATCTCAGTTAAGTTGTGATATTTATTATAACATATATAGTGCGTGCTAATGATTTTTGTTTACATTCTGCCAAAATGTAGACCTTTAGAGTTAGACCTCCCAGGTCCAAAGTCATCTTTGAGCAGACTGCTTGCTTCTTCAGAGGCAGGTATCGGAAAGAGGAAAAAACTGTCCAGAAAGACCATTGATATCAGAAATCTGCCAAGAGAGGGCTGTTAATCACAAGCAGAGCATGTCATTGCTAGTGATGTATTTTTATGCTATGGAACTCTAATCTGTATGTGTCATATTGACTTCTTGCTGCATGAATCATAAATTTTAAAAATCAGTCTTATGGTTTTGAGATGTAGCCAGCATTCCTAAGGCTAAACCTTTTTCATTGACAGAATCAAAATCCACAACCAAGGAGCGTTTTCCTCTCACTGTGAGAGCAATTGAAAGTGTTCAACATTTATCTTTTCACAAAGGAAGAGGCAACAGAACCTCTTAATGTGTCTTGTTATTGTGATCATCTGGAAATGATTGCCAGACGTTTCCTTTTGATATAGTAATGAAGTGATCTGTATTTAAATTTTATAGAGAGAATTATATTCTAGTGTGATAGAGATTTATTTTCCACTTAAAGACTCAAAACGGTGTGAGCACGTTTTTGGTTTGTTTTTTTTTACTATGGTATATTTTTGCTTTAAAATTAAAAACAAAACAAAAAAAAAAGGTTTGGCCTTATCACAAAGTTTTAGTATAGATGTTAGCAAACGCAAAGAGTATGCATTATTTGTGTGTATCCACATTGACTGATGTCGCCTTCAAAAAGCAATATTGTGCAGGTAATAAGTTGTTTGTGACTGTCCATTGCACAGTTTACCTTCTTTAAAAGCTAACCTTGTTTATGCACAAGACAATCAAATGTAAATCTACATCAGCACCCAGGTGTGGATTAAATTTATGTAAATTACTGAGCACAATGTAAAACATTAAAAGACACTTTATTTAATTACACATTTAATGTTGGTAAAGATAGTATCAGGGCATGAACTAGCTGACATACTGTAATTTCTTTTTCTCTTTTCCTACTTCCTTAGCACTCTACAGTTTCAGTTTGCTCATAAATACATCAAATTAGTCATTCATAATATTTTTTAAAGAGGAGGGTGGTTTGGGTTGTTCATTTGTTTTTATGAAGTTGGTTGGGAGGACGTACTGCTTTGTCTATGATGTTTGTGGGTTTTGCTTATTTGGTTTATTTTTTTATATCAGTTTCATGCCCTGAGGGTAAGGCAAACATTACACCATACAGTAAAAAAACAAAGTACCTTGGATGATGTATTTTTTTGCAAACAGTGTTAAGAGTTATGGTAGATTGGTAATATTTTTTCAGCCTAAAATATATTAAAAAAAAAAATCTGTGATCACAAATGTTTTAAACTATCTAAAGAGAAAATTTGTATATTTGGGGAAGAAAATAATTTTTACATAGCTTTTGTATGCAGATATTAAAATGTAATTATGAATATAGTGGGCATAGATAACTGTGTAAGCTTGAATTCTAAAAAAGAAAAAGCTTATAACTGAAAAGTGGTCCTGGTGTCTCTGTCTCTTTGTTGCAGACTCTTTTGTCAGCTCTGTCTCACACTTCCAAGCCACTGGAATGGGAAAAGTAGGACCTAGAGCACAATGTTTTATTGGCTCTAACCTGTTCACATTTCTGTGCTTCTGCATCCTTTTCATCACCTACCTCATATCTTATCTCCTCTCCTCCCTTCTCTTGGGCAGCCAACCAAAGGTTTTCACTTCCTCACTCTTCACAGCAGCCAACCTTAATTTACTCCAGTGAACTGACTCTTGATTTATGTTTCACTCAATTACATTTTTAAGGGAGCGCCCTTTCTTTCCTTCTCCACTCCCAGCCTAAACAGGGATGGTGTGACAGGAGCAATAAGCTTCCCATCTTTCCATACTTTCCATACCTTGGTCTCCCACCTATTGGAGAAGATCTTCTCATTCAGATATTTTCTCTAGTCTTATTTTCCTTTGCAGGTCTTATTTCTCCTCCAGTCCTTTCATTCCCATGAGGAAGAAGCCAGGCCTATTGCCTGGATCCAAAGTAATGTCTTGGCCTGTCCCAGATGGCAAACCTATTTTGGGCTCTTGTTTCACGGTGATTCCCACAGGCATTTACTGGCTGGCTGCCAGCTCCTGCTCCTGGTCCCCTTCCACAGGAGGTGCCAGGAGCCTTCCAAGGGATGCTGAACTCCCTGAGCTCCCTCTGTGTGGCACCCCTGGGAGCACATTCCTGACACCTGGCTTAGTGTCCCTGGGCAGTGCTGTGGCAGCAGCTCGAGGGTTTGTTCCCACTGTGGCCTGTGGGAAGAGGGGCTGCCTTCAAAGGCAGGAGCCAGAGGGAAAGCATGAAATCCCTGCTGTGCCTTAAATGGAATCCCTTCAAGCCCTGCAGTTCAGGCACCTGCGTGGGGAAGCCTTGCCAGAGCCTCTGCTGGGTTTGCACTGAGCCAGCAGCAACGTGGGTTGCTTTGGCCCCCCAGGACCAGCTCTGGAGTGAGGAATTAATCTGGTGTGTAAAAACTTGTTTACTCCATGTGAAGAAATAGTTCTGCTTCCACAGATGCCAGTGCTGTGGGTATAATGTTTTCATTTGTAACGGTGAAATCTGTTTTCCAAGAAGTAGTGTCATATCTGTGGATTCTGAGAGCCATGTGAATTTGCTTCAGTGTCTATTTATCACTACAGAGAAGGACATGAGAGAGGGTGGCTCTTTCCCTGGTGCTCTGGCACTAAAGCAGGAGTGTGTTCTTCACGTGCTGTGGGCTGCCTCTTGCACCCTGAGCCTGTTGGTGAACACAGGTGCCGTTTGTTTGCCCACTTGGTGAAGTGGGTGAGGGTTTTCTGCCCTTGAAACTGAGCCACATCTGAAGGATTTTCTCTGTGAACTTGGTGGTCTAACAACAAATGTGTGTCATAGTCATGGTCACGTGCTCTGTGTGGTGTTCCCCATAGCATCAGTAGTTCCGAAATGAAAACCTGCATATTAAAAGTGACTGCAAACACATCACCTTTGAAATAAGTAAAGGGTATGTCCCTTCTGTTTATCATATTGCAGCCCTCCTTACTGTTTACCAGGTAGAGAAGACTCCTTTCCAGGCTGAATCACAGAGCATCTTTCTCTCCTCTTATGCCTATGCCTGGGGGAAGCACTGACCCTGCAGGTACTGCCACAAACTGCCTTTGTACACACAATGATATGCCTGAAGTCCCTTAGAAAAATTAGAAAAAAACCTGAGGAATCTCCTTTGTATCATTTGAGAGAGCTTTGAGACTTCTCAGGTCAAGGAACACTGAAAGGTTTGTGGGATCTTTAAGTCAGAGGCCCCAAAGGGAGAAATAAAATGTCTCCTAGGTCATCCTGACCTTGTGGTGCCTTGAAAAATTACAAACTTGGAAAAGTGGTCTGAGCTCTGTACCCTGCTGTGCAGAACTGGGATGGAACCTACAGGGAAAACAAGACAATCCTTAGTGGATTGTATTTGGAAAACACAGTGTAAAAAAAGTAGAGAAGGACATCAGCGAATCAAAAGCAAAACCCAGAATGACTCATTTTCCAGATTTCATTGGAATCTGAATTCACAAGAGGCTGTCTGAGTGCGTATGGGGGTAGCTTCAAGCATGTTTCTCTGAACAGAAATGTTCTAGTTACAAGACATAAAAGCAGTTTTGCAGAATTCAAAGAAAAGCTCTATTTAAAGGGGAAAAAACGTGTTACATGTGGCTGCAAGGTCTTTGGTATCTCCTTGCTCAGAGATAGGAACGAAAAGGGGAAGAAGTTGTCTTTTCTGGGATAACCATAGAGGCAGAAAGCTTCACTGCCTATGTAATGTTTAAAATGGGAATGAAAGCTGGGGCATGTCTTTGTGTGTATATAAAGTTGCAGCAGGAGTTGGCTGGAGCAGGAAGGAAGGAAGGAAGGAAGGAAGGAAGTTGGAGCTGTAGATAATGACGAAAGGTGAGATCCAGGCATCCAGGCTGTGGTTTGCTGAAGTTGTTCTTTGCTCCAATGAAGTGTAGGAGAGGTCACAGGTATTGTCAGTTGTTTTCACAAAAGGCACAAGAAAGTGCTTGGCAACTGAGACACAGAAACATAACCCACACTTTAAAACCAGCACATCTTGGTGAAGTGGGTCAGAATCCATGACTGTGAGGAACAGAGAGCCTGCAAGATGCATAACTCGGAGGACTGAGTCAGAGAGGGTAGGAAACATCTAACTCGATGTGATTGTGTTGCCAGGAGTTCCTTTACTTTTTCTGGGCAGGAAATCCAGAAGAAGGTCCCTTCAAAGACTCAGGAGATCTGACAAACATTAGCTGCCAATGCCTTTAAGCCTCCATGGCCAGGGGGGACAACCTGGGTGTCCTCTTGCCCTCCCACTGCTATGCTCCCCCCCACCTAGGGTACTAGAGTGCTGCCTTTGTCTGGCTGCTCTGTGACTGTGGTGGGACATTTTTCAGAGACTTCCAAAAAAATGGTGGGGCAAGCAGGGTAGGTTTTTCTCTTGAATGCCAGAGCACACACCAAAGCTGCTGACCTCTCCCTCTTGCCAAAGTGAGCTCCTTGCTCTCTGTGCCCACAGTCCTGCCTCTAGCCCTGAGGCTCCCCCCTGGAATGGAACAGCTAAGCATGCTCTGTGCTGGCTCAGCTGGGTCCCCTGGAGGTGAAGGGACCTCCTTACCCACTCAGGCATCTTTGTGACTGCCTGGGCAGTGAGCAAGGCACTTTTCCATTCAGTCAGTGCCTGCTTTGTCTGTCATGTGTTGATCACCTCAGTCCTAGACACTGTTCTCTTCCAGAGAGAACAGGGAGCTCTTCCAGAGCTCTCACTAATGGCCTGTGAAGGCAAGTCCTGACATCCATCTAGCATTCCAGAGCAGCATGTGTGGAGAAGGAACGCACCCCAGAGGCATGAGCCTCCCCTGGAAGTCCTGCTGGCACCAGAGATGGGGTGAAGGGCACCAGCACAAACTTCTCACCAGGTCAGGAACTACAGAGATGGAGTGATGGTTGCAAAGGTCTGCCTGGAGGAAATCAGTGGTGACAACAGGGACAGGTTTGTGGCCTCCAAAGCCTGTTGCAAAGCTCAGGAGCAGAGTATTCTTTGTCAGAACTCTGTAGTGATAAAACGGGCATCTGTTGGTTCTAAAATCCCAAGATTCACTTGTTTGTTCTCCTCAGAAGTGTCCTGTCACCAGAGTTTCTGTGTTTGTGTTGCTACCAAGGCCCAAGGGAGAGCTGAGAGATGATGGGGGAAGGAAGCTGTTCCACCCAGAAAGAGAAGGGGTTGAGCTCCCTGCAGACCGTGGATATGCACAACTTTCCACTCAACACAGGGCTAAAAAACCAAGCTGGGCCAAGCCACTTCCAGGCTATATCCCTAAAGCCCTGTGTTGAAAAGGATTTGATTGATTGCCCTTAAATCAAAGGTCCTCTGAGGCAGATCATCTTGGGAGCCAGGGATAGCTTCAAGTCCCAGGCTGCCCTGTGCTGAGAGCAAGGGAACACTCTGGGCAGGGAATATCCGTAGTGAAATCAGCACATGCCTTGAGCAGCTGACAGGCACTCAGCCCTGGGAGCCTGAGCTGTTGGAGCTGCACTCCAGCTCCAGCTCCAGCTCTAGCACCAGGGCTTGGCTGCTGGTCTGAGCCCAGGGCAGGAAGGACACACAGAGTCCACTTGGGGTGTGAGGGGTGAGGTTCTTCTTAATTTCATTTTTATTTCAAGTTCTTTTAAAGAAATCAGTAGTGAAACTAAGGGATCACCTGATGTTAATGATAGCTTGTCACATTTCTGGCTGTGCTGATCTGATCAGATTTGCCTCTAGCCTTGGCTTCAGTCAGTTGAATGCACCTACACTCCATTATTACGACACATGTTTTTTCCTGAACTGGGTGTGATGGCAGTATTTCAACTTCAAAATAAACCTCACAATATCCTTCCTTTTTTATAGTGGAAATTAAGGTATTTACAAGGATTTTAACCAGGAGATGTCAAGACAAGATAGGTGTCTAGGCCAAGAGAAGAGGCTGCACTAATAAGCCAGGTTTCAAAAACATTTTTATAAACCGTGATGCTCTACTTTTATCCATCCACAGCTCCAGGAGATTGACCCCAGTAATATTTTCAATTTCATCAAGGAAGTAGACTTTTTTCCCTTCTTCTGGGTTTCATAAGACACTTAGGAGATGTTTGCCTTCCTCAGAGCCAAGATGCTTGACTTCCTCAAAGTCAAGTGAGCCCCTCTCAGCTGTTGACATTTGTCTTTGCTGCAGATGAAGTTCTCTTCCTATTCAAAGTGTATTTTAAGCAGAGAGGTTGATCAAGAAGAGGGAACACGTGTCTGCACTGGCCATTTTACCTTTGTTCCTACATGTCACCCGTGTGCACACGCTGACTCCTGGGCATTTTCCTTTCCAGCGTGCCGCAGTAGCTGCTGCCCTTGGATCAGAGGTCAGGTGCCAAGGGCTTGTAAGAAGGAGAGTTGTTCTGGGTGGCTGCCCATGCTCTCCATAAACTGGAAATACCAGCACTCTAAAAGCACTGCAGAAGCTTACGTTCTTTGTGAGAGGGTTAAGATCATTCCTGTTGCCTGAGTTAAGGGTCAGTTATGAAAAGCTCGCTGTTCTTTCCTCTTGCAAGCTGTGAGATAGCTCAGGAGTGCATTTTTCTTGGACCAGATTTGGAGCGGTCTAGCGCTGACCATAAGAACATATTCTGAGCTTTAATTCACTTGGCACTTATTCCTAATATGACCTAATAGCATTGTATCAGGAAATCTGTTGCCTTCCCTCTAAGCATCCATCATGTTCCTGAAACAGGTGCTGCCTGGTCTGCACAGAGTTTTCCCTTTATTTTTTAAAAATGTGTCACTGTGTCACTGCAGGCCTGCTGGATGGAATAATTTTTACACAGTGCAGACTAACTGATGACTAATAATAAGACCCAAGACTTGAAGCTGCTTTTGAAATTCCACTTCTTGAAAACAGACGTTGCAAAAAACCCCTCCATTTCTCTTCTCTGTATAAATCTCTGTGTAAAATGCCTTATCTAATACAGGAATATTTCCTACTGCTTCTGCATTGGAGCATCAGTATTTTAATGATTTTTAAGTGAAAATGGGGCAATCAACAGATGACAACTATAACCTACTACAACTAAGCAGAGAGAGAAGGGATAGCTTAAGGTTTGTTTTCTTTAAAGAGCTGATCTAACTGATGATGATATGTTTGGGTTCAGGCCTAAAAGCTGTTAAAACTGTTCAGAAATCTAGTGGATATAGAAAAAAATCTTACTTGTGTGTAAGTTAGTGATCCCGAAAATATATTTTAGTAGGAATCTTTCTGAATAGAACATCTATTTTTTTTTCCTAAAGTGGAAATAACAGCATTGAAAAATGGTATACTTGTCTAACAAAAAGTGAGAGAACTTTGGCCTTTTTCACCAGTTTTACTCTGCACAGAGCCTGTGTAAGGGAGAAAAGCCCAGAGGAACTGGACTTTGCAAAACATTTCATTTGGTTGGAAAGCCAACTTTCTAGCTAACCCAGTTTGAAACACCACGTTCCAGCTGTAGGTTCAATGCACATACACAAACAAAGCTACAAAATAAAGTGCTTTTTACTGAGCCCTGATTTTGTGACAGCAGCCTAGCACACTGAGTGCCTGGTCAAACCCTGCCAGCTGTAAAGCAGGGCAGAGTGTTGGCACCTCTGTTGTTTAAAATGTCAGGACTCTTCCCACATGGAGAAGGTGGTGGATTATGCTGTCAGTGTTGATTTTGTGGCTAGACAATAAGTGGCGGCTTGTGCAGCAGACACGCTGATGAATAGTTTCAGGGAGCCCTTTATCATCTAAAATGTCTCTGCTGAGAAATATCCCCTGGCTGTCAGTCTGCAGGGAGCAGGATTGCTGTCAGAGCCTTTGTAAGCACTGGGGTGGTTTTGGTCTGATTCTGCACAGTCTTCTTTGAACTGCTCTGTGGTTCTTGCAGCAGGCAGCTGGTGAGGACACGCGTCAGGGAGGGAGGAGTTTTTGCTGCCTGCAAATCATATCCTGCTCACAACACAAGCATCAGTTACGCTCTTTGTAACTGGGCCATGAAGACAGGCTGAGCTTGTCCCTTTGAGAAGTCTGGGCAGAGAAGTGCATTGAAAGCACAGGTAGTTGCTTCCTTTGGATCATCACTTGGGAATGCACATTGGGCTGTTTGGCAGACTGCATTTCAAACTGGTTTAGAGAGAAACCTGGTTTTCCAAATAAATTACATGTTTGGTAAAAGCATTCTTCTTCCCATCAACTTCCTTGACTCTGCAGTTCAGATATTCATTTTCAGATGTAGCATTGCAGTTTATCCTGGGACTGCAGCATGGGTGTGAAACCCCAGAAACTAACACCTTCAGCTGGAACAAAGAGAAACTGGCTTTGGAAATAAAACCATAGGATCTTCCAAAGCTTATCTCCCTAGCCTCTCTCATTCCTTATCACCTGGCCTCTGTGCACAATGCCAGAAACTGTGTAATGAGCTCCAAACTCCAAAGACCCTTTCCCTGCAGCAGAACGGGGACCCATAAAATCCACACCATGTGCTGTTAGAAAGCATCTCTGCCATCCTTGATTAACTTCAGGAGAGCAAATGAAAGCTTCTCCTTCAACTATTTTCTTTCCCAATGTACTTTGCCAAAACTGCAAAAGTCAGAGAAAGAAGAAAAATCCAGCCAATCTAAACTACAGCAAACCTCCAGTCAAGGAGCTTGCCAGACTGATGAACAGGTTACACAAATTACTGACTTATATTTACCCTTCTGCCTCCTCCCCTCAGTCATTTGATTTCACAAGTTTTGCTAGGGAGATTCTAGATTAAATAGAGGAGCTTTGCCCAAACCAGTAGCAAAAAGTACCGGAGAGCCTAAAGTGAAAAACAGGAAGCTTCTACACCACAGGAATCCTGAATGTTGAGTTTAAAGAGGATTCACTGATTGGAAAATGCTAAATATTGACTTGAGGGCAGTAAGAATGATGAATGTTCAGAAAGAAGGATGTGAGATCCATTTAAAGAAAGGGAAAAAAAAAAAGAAAAGAGGAGAAGTAGTCCAGCTAAAAATCTTATTTTGCACTTTGGGAGGGGAAATCTAAAATTATATAACTATGCAAAAACCCTAGGAAAAGTGTTTAAGGCTTCACAAGCTGAGGAACTCCACTGAATACTGAGTTTAATATGGCCTCTAAAGCTTGAAAAGGAATGGTAAAGTAGTTCCCAAAAGGCCAGAAAATGTCCATTTACTTTCTGCTGAATATTAAACAGACCCTCCAGACATGGGAACAGACTTCAGGTACCTGTCACAGCCTCGGTCTTTGGTGCCTCCTCTCTGGTCATCCCTCAGGCCAAGCTGAGGGCTGGAGTTTGTGGTGGGCAGCCCTGAGCTCTTCACCAGCCCCATAGGGTGCCCAGCTGCCTGCTCAGCAGGAGGCTGACTATGGCTCTGGATGTGGGCTCTGGTTCCCAGGAACAAAGGCTCCTACAAAGCTCGTGCACAGCCTGGAGGCAAGGATCTGGCACTGCACTGACGAGGAACAGCACCTTTGTCCCCTTCCTGTGGCCAAGAACATTTGCACTCGGCCAGCTTGGTCAAGGTGACCAAAACGGGCAGGAGTAGCAGGAGCAGCAGGAGATTTGGGAAAGGAGTGACTGCCACACTGCATTGTTTCCTGGGTTTTAGAAACCTTCCAAGGTCAGGCTGAAGGCTGGGACACGCAACCCTTTTAGGTGTCCAGCTCTTTGATCTTAGAATCATTAAGGTTGCAAAAGACCTCTGAGACCGTCAGGTCCTGCTGTTAACCCTGCACTGCCAAGACCATCGTTAAACCACATCCCAAAATGCCATACCTACATGTCTTTCAGTCACAAGAATGATGATTTTACTGCTTTCCTGGGCAGCTTGTTCCAGTGCCTGGCCACCTCTTCAGTGAAGAAATTGTACCTAAAGTCCAATCCAACCTCCCCTGGTGCAACTCAAAGCCATCTGATATTGTCCTGCTGCTTGTTAGCTGGGAGAAGAGAGTGACATAGAATCACAGAATCCTGGGGTTGGCAAAGGCCTCTGAGATCATCAAATCCAGCAGAGGAGCCCACCTGAAGGCCAGACTCAATGTGCTGCATGGCCTGACACCAGCAACCCCATTCCATCAGTGCACCCAAGGGACAGAGACAGTCTGGAGCTCTGCACCAGGTCCTGGTGTGTCCAGCTCCATGGGACCACACAGGAATGTTGTCCTCCAATTCCCCCTTCAACAAGCTTAATTCTGAAACTGCCACCAAGACACAAATGCATTCCCCAAACTGTGGGGGAGTCCAAACAGGCCTAGCACAAACAGGAGACATCTCCAGCCTGAACAGCAGCTCTGTGAGCCTCCCTGGCCTCCATGGCCAATTGTGGGACTGCTCCTCCTCTCTGGGGCACAGATCCCAACCCTGTTGTCAGCTCCAGGCACACCCAGTGATGGGAGAGTAAATCCATCCACTTGCTGGTTGAAAATGCTGATTCCTACATAGCTTGAGCCATCTCAGGGCACCTTTCCAAATATTCCAGGTATGCAGAACCAGTGATCCCTTTTCATCCTGCCTCTACTCCGACTTCCAACATTGAGAGAGACAATGCTGCCCTTCTGAACATGGAAAAGTCACTCCTTTATTTCACATAGCCCCATTTTTTCTGTTTGCTCTTTGCTGATTTTAATCTCTAACTTAATTCTGCTTTTCTAGAAAATGTGGTTGTTTAACTTTTGCTTGTTCTATTTGCTTTCCTTGACAAAGATAACACAGTAGTTTTTAATTGTTCATAAAAGTCCTGTTGCTGCCTGTAGTAATAAATTAAATTGTTCATCACATATAATTCACTTTTATGATCATGTGTTCATTCACCTTGAAAGAGTGGGACTTGTGCAGAAATAATTGGGTAAATTAACTGCCTTGGACAGCAAAGGTGGGACTTAATAATGTCCAATATGGTTGTGTACTTGAACTTTATATCTAAAATCTGTAACACAAGCAGTTCTTGCTCTTTCTCACTTTTTTGTAGGATAGAATAGCACCTGTTAGAACTAGACTGTGTGCCAGGTTTGCCAATGTCTCAAGAATCTGAAAGTCATGACCACCATCTTCTCCAGTGTGTCCTGGAAGCAGATGGCCTTCCAAGTCAGCACTAAACCACAGTCCCCAGTGCTCTGATGGGGAACTCAGGTTTCTCTTCTCTGTCCTGCTTGTAAGATACACCCAGGGACAGAGTGCAGACTGAGCCAACTTTTTCTGGCCACTTACCAGGTCAGGTCACTTACCAAGAGCTCTCTTATTCTTCCAATACATATTGAAGAGAAACAGCAGGCTGGAGCCAGCTGATAGTCTGTTCCCAATGTGTGGGATCTGACAGGCCTGAAAAAGGTATGGAAAAACAGGTAAGACTTTGTTTATATGCCAGTCAGGACAAGTCCACAAAAGTAGACCTGTCATCTGTCCTTATCTCACTGGTTTGGAGCAATTCAGAGCAGAGAAGAATTATGTAATGAGAAGATACAAACATGCTAGAGAGGAGCATACATAGCAGCATATACAGCAGCATATATAGGTTCCATATACTCTGGAACAGTTTGCCCAAAGAAATTGGGGCTGCCCCGCCCTTGGAAGTGTTCAAGGCCAGGTTGGATGGGGCTCTGAGCAACCTGGTCTAGTGAAAGGTGTCCCTGCCCACAGCAAGGGGGTTGGATCTTTGAGAACCAATTCAATCCAGGCCATTCTGTGATTTTATGATCTTGGAAATAACTCCTGATCGTTGAAAAGCAAGATGGCAGAGGGTAATGCAAGTTCCCTGAGCTGTTACAGAAATTACAATAAATGTAACACAAAATCAGAAGCCAGAGAAGCTTTTACTTAATCACACTTCTTTAATTAAAATGTCCCATGCATGTGGGCAGGAAAAGAAACATGCTAATGTGAGCACGGTGTAGAGAAATTGTTTGTAGTTTAGCATCCTCTCATTTTTTCTTCTTGGGATGTTCTGTCTGTTATAGTATAAATACATTCTGTCCTTTCTCTACTTGTATTAAGAGAAATTAGGAGAGAAATGGGAAAAAATGGCAGATATGTTTTAAAAAGCTATCGTCAGTAGCAGGATTTCATCAGTTTAGCAACAGTTTAGCATCAACATTCTGAACTCGTTTAAACTGTGCAAAACCAAAAAGTGACAGCTTTTGGTTGCATCTTACATGTTTGCACATAAATTCCTGAATGTATCTCAACTTCATTTCTGTCCTATTTCAATGCATGGTAGTGACTCTTTCCCCAGCTGGCAAGGCTATGACAGAGTCACTAAGAGCAAAACTGTAAAATTTTAGAATTCTCAAAACATTCAAGTCCTCTGATTCCCATCTTTCTTTCTCCAATCTGTTGATTAAAAATCCCGAGGTGGAGAGCTTTCCCACTCGTCAGGCGTTTTCCATTTGCAGAGAAATCTGGCTCCACCAAGCGACAATTGCTGTGATTGCCTGTCTGCACCTGCAGCTAAAATAATAGAAATCTGGCACGAGGTCCCGCCGCCAGCCAGTGCATCAGATTGGCATTGGAGAGCTTTCAGCTCCAGCAATTTTACGCCGTAGGATTTCCTTTAACTCATATGATGCCAATGTGGACACAGAGCATTGCCGCTGTTATTTTTGGGCTTTGTTGCACTGCACTGTGCCACCAGTATCCAGGTTTCTGTGTGCATCCATAATGGGTAATTTAAAGATATACATTCCGTGGAGGAGCTCAGAAAAAGTGAAGTGCAAATATACATTTCGTTGTCTGTGTTTCTCTCTTCACTATATATATATATATATATATGTAACATTATACATGTTACTACTGTATTACTAACAGTATAAATGTTATTAATTGGTGTTTATATATATATATATATAAACAAGTGCATATCTGTGGCATTCTAGCTTTTTTTCTGAACTAGACCAGTATGTGCTAAAGTATTAACGATAAATTTTGCCTAGAAGAAACAACAGCTTCTGATCTATATAATAACCCCTGCATATATTTTCTTATTTTGAATTTCCTCCATAAATAGATGAGGAGGTTTATTCATCCTTTTACTTACCTGTTTATACTGGTGAACTGGTGAATGACAGACAGTAGTAAAAATCTTTTTCTACAAATGACTGTATTTCCAATTTCTGTTAAAAAGATCCAACAGAAATGTTATAATTCCAGTTATAATTCAAAGAATTTGCTCATGGGGGCAACAAAACAAACAGTGGAAGGTTTGGGAGGTGTTAGGATGAAGGTGATTGTACAGTGTCATAAAACCATTACTGTGCTGGGCACTTGTTCCATGACACCCAGTGAAACCCTCTTTTCCCCAGGCTTGTGGGGCTTTTTTTGTTTAGAAGGAGGCTGGTAGACGTTTGGAGAAGCTAGAAAGAACGAATAAGGGGACAGTTTGGCTTTCTGTGACATTAGGAACTAAAGTGGAGGCTTTCATTAACTAATTTGCTCATCATTTTTCATATTGAAGACTAAAAGATTGTCACTCTTTATGGTATCATCATGTATTTCAAAGGGGAAATCTTAACACAGGATTAATGAAATGTGTTCCCACAGAAACTTGCTTGACAGAAGGGAATTCCAACTTTTTTGACGTAAGTGTTAAATATTTTTTAAAATGTTTTGTTTAATAAGTTAAATAAAATAAATGAATTTACACCATTGTAAAAGCTATGCAGACAAAGCCAGTGATTTTGAGCTGAAGAAAAAAAATACAGAGCCTTCCAAGGAGTGGGTGCACATAAGTGTCTGCTGTTTCCATTCTCAATGCATGAGAGGCTTCTCCAGTTTGAAATATGTCCCTGCTCATGGCAGAGACTGGGACTAGGTGATCTTTAAAGGTCCCTTGAAACCCAAACCATTCTATCATTCTGTGTTCCTATATTCTGTGTTAGTACCTTTTATTAGCCTGTATTTATATTTGAAAATTCTACACAATACACTTATCCTTCTGATTGCAATAGAACTTGTTTGCTGCCCTAAAAACGTTGTTATTCATTAAATCCTACCTTCGTTTTCCTTGGAGAATTTCCACAGTGTGCTGCTGAAAATGGTGAAACACTTGGATGTGAAATCCAAGGCTGATAGTAACAGCAATGAGCCTTCTCATTTTATTTCAGAGGTCTGCCAGCACTCTGACAAGGCTGTTTCCATAACGAAAATGGCTCCAGACAAAAGTAAACAAATCTAAGTAGAAATTAGGCATAGTTTCTACAACCTAATTACTGCTTTTGAAGTAATTGTGAAGCAATTTTAACTTATTATCATTAAAAGGGTGCATTAATGTCAGTGAAGGATAGACCTTTTGGATGGAGATGCCTGGCAAGAACAGGAGAATTTGAAGATGGGCTTTCTTCTATCTGCAGTCTATTTTCATTGTCTACTGAGCAGTTCAATAAAGACAACTATTGTTCAGTGGTGCAATTAGTATTTATGTAATCAACAGCTGTTACAAAGTAAAAGATTTAGAAAACCTATTTAGAAAAACAGATGTGGCCTGCAGCTAAAATTCCCAAACTGCAGTAGTTTAGAGGAATTCTCAATCAGTAGTGCATTTATGAGTTCCCTTTTGGAGGATGGCTTAAACAGAGATTATTTGGTAACTATATGCTGGGTCATGCAAGTCTTTCTAGAAAGCTCCTGACACCCTAATATGGTTCCAAATATGACCAAAACTCCTTTTTTTTTTTTTTTCTAGCTTGTTTTCATTTATAAAGGTGTGCAGCAGGTTCTTGTCTGGACAAAATAGTGTCAGAGCTGGGAGATACTTTTTTGAGTGAAGAGAGGCCATTTTGCAGTATGTTACCAAAAACCATGTCCACTGGGCATCACTGTTCAAAGGATGACTGAACTCAGGATGCACTTGGTGTGTGTGGCTTGGACCATTAAGAGCCAGCAGATTCAATGGGAGGGTTGTGTAAATGAGGGGCAGTCAGACTTGAGAGGCTAAAGGAGTGCACCGTAGGAAATGTAATTCCAGTATTTTCCCAAGGTGTATCCAGGACGAAGCAAGTGGAAGGACAGATTGACTGGTCTCAAGAGTGTCAGTGTAAATGTTTATTTAATCTTAATTGAAAGTTGCCTCTGTGACATACAGCTGGGAGTTCCTGTCTGGCACATTCACAGATAGAGTCTTTTAAGATCCTCGTTGGCCTGAATCATCCTAAGTGCATAATGACCCATACCTTGTGTTTTTAAATAGGAGAAACTTCTGAGCCACTTGCTGGTGCTGTCAAAAGTGCTTCATCATCACAGCATGGTGAGTGCACATAATTGTCCCAGAAAGTGAAGATCCAGCAGCTCTAAAAGACATGTGAATGGTGCACTTGCCACGTCTCAAGAGGCAAGTATTGAAGGCAAGCTACTTAGTGAAATTAAGCTGAAAATTAAGTGCATCAGGCTATCTTTAAATGCAGTCTTGGAAGAAGAGGTATTTTATATATTAGAAATATATTCTTAATTAAAACCTTTACAGAAGGATTGGGTAAGGGCAATACAAAGGAGTTCAAGTAGAAAAAGACTTCCTGCATTGCCAAATGTGTTTCATGGTGTACTACCTATTGGAAAAGGTTTCCTCATTCAGATGCTATCTCTGTTCCCATATTCCTTTGCAATTCTGAGTTATTCTCCAGTCCTTTCATTCCC
Organism: Irena cyanogastra; assembly: GCA_013397155.1. Lineage (NCBI taxonomy): Eukaryota > Metazoa > Chordata > Aves > Passeriformes > Irenidae > Irena > Irena cyanogastra. The sequence continues at coordinate 779,393 of VWZV01011460.1, read as the reverse complement.
ATTAGGAAGAAGCCAGGCCTATTGCCTGGATCCAAAGTAATGTCTTGGCCTGTCCCAGATGGCAAACCTATTTTGGGCTCTTGTTTCACGGTGATTCCCACAGGCATTTACTGGCTGGCTGCCAGCTCCTGCTCCTGGTCCCCTTCCACAGGAGGTGCCAGGAGCCTTCCAAGGGATGCTGAGCTCCCTGAGCTCCCTCTGTGTGGCACCCCTGGGAGCACATTCCTGACACCTGGCTTAGTGTCCCTGGGCAGTGCTGTGGCAGCAGCTCGAGGGTTTGTTCCCACTGTGGCCTGTGGGAAGAGGGGCTGCCTTCAAAGGCAGGAGCCAGAGGGAAAGCATGAAATCCCTGCTGTGCCTTAGATGGAATCCCTTCAAGCCCTGCAGTTCAGGCGTGGGGAAGCCTTGCCAGAGCCTCTGCTGGGTTTGCACCGAGCGACCCGCTCTGGGACAAGGAATTAATCTGGTGTGTAAAAACTTGTTTACTCCATGTGAAGAAATAGTTCTGCTCCCACAAATGCCAGCGCTCTGGCTGGGGCATTTTCAGTTTTTGTTTGTAGCAGTGAAGTCTGTGTTTTTTTGAAAAATAGCATAAGATGTCTGCAGGGGCTTCCAGAATGTGCCAGAGCAAGTGTGCCAGGCCACTGTGCAGCAAAAAGGCACTTGGAATGGATGGCAACAAACAGTGTGGGGAAAGAACTGCAGCCTGCACTTGGATTGTGTGTATCAGGTTTTACAGCAGAGTTAGTCCTCTTCCAGACTTAACTCTGCTGACCTTGAGGGCAAACTGGGACATCAGCAGGCGTTGTGAGGCTTGGGACATTTTGAAGGGCAGAGGAAGACAGACAGAGTGGACAGCTAATGACCCCCTGGTGGTTTGACCAGCAGTAGCTAGCATTCCCCAGGCTTTCCTCATTGCCCTTTAAATCTGAGGCAGATCATCTTGGGAGCCAAGGATGGCTTCGTCTTGGAGCCAGGCTGCCCTGTGCTGAGAGCAAAGGAACACTCTGGGCAGGGAATATCCATGGTGAAATCAGCACATGCCTTGAGCAGCTGACAGGCACTCAGCCCTGGGAGCCTGAGCTGTTGGAGCTGCACTCCAGCTCCAGCTCCAGCTCTAGCACCAGGGCTTGGCTGCTGGTCTGAACCCAGGGCAGGAAGGACACACAGAGTCCACTTGGGGTGTGAGAGGTGAGGTTCTTCTTAATTTCATTTTTATTTCAAGTTCTTTTAAAGAAATCAGTAGTGAAACTAGGCAATCACCTGATGTTAATGATAGCTTGTCACATTTCTGGCTGTGCTGATCTGATCAGATTTGCCTCTAGCCTTGGCTTCAGTCAGTTGAATGCACCTACACTCCATTATTCCCATGAGTGTGCTTCTTCCCAAACTGGTCATGATGACAGTGTTTTCAGCTTTAGAACATGCTAACAATATTCCCTGTGTTTTCCTTTTTCGTGGGAAAGAAGTGGTAATAAGGATTTTAAATAGGAAATGTCAAGACAAGATATGTGTCTAGGCCGGGAGTAGAGGCTGGACAGATAATACAGGTTTCAGAATTGTTTTCACAAGCCAGCAGTTGCAGTGCTGCACTTCTAAAGGGCTATTACAGGACTAGTTTTGCAATTCCCCTGATTTTACTGATAAAGTAAAAAAGATTTGTTTTCTTCTTTTTTGTGAGCTTCAAAAGAGACTTAGATGATGCTCACAGCAGAGGTGCTCTACCCCTATAATCATCTTGGTGGCCCTCCTCTGGACTTGGTCCAACAGGTTGGTTTCTTTCCTCAATCTATCCTCACTATAAAAGTACTGCACTTGCAAAAATATGTGTTCTTTTTCAGGTAAAGTTTGCCTGTTGTTTTCACAAAAAAGGCAGAGGAAGTGGAAGTGTGGATGTTTGGGAAGCCCGACTTTGCCCTTGACACAGAGCTGTGATTTGTGGCTGGGAGGCTGGGTGCTTGATCAGACCGTGGCAGCTGTGGGGCAGAACATTTGCACCTCCATCATTCAGAATGTTCCTCTCCATGAAATGGTCAGTTCATTGTGCTGTGATTGTTTTTGTGCACCTATGCAGCACAAACAATGGCTTTTGTGGCAGACATACCAATACTTTGATGCAGGGNATTCCCTGTGTTTTCCTTTTTCGTGGGAAAGAAGTGGTAATAAGGATTTTAAATAGGAAATGTCAAGACAAGATATGTGTCTAGGCCGGGAGTAGAGGCTGGACAGATAATACAGGTTTCAGAATTGTTTTCACAAGCCAGCAGTTGCAGTGCTGCACTTCTAAAGGGCTATTACAGGACTAGTTTTGCAATTCCCCTGATTTTACTGATAAAGTAAAAAAGATTTGTTTTCTTCTTTTTTGTGAGCTTCAAAAGAGACTTAGATGATGCTCACAGCAGAGGTGCTCTACCCCTATAATCATCTTGGTGGCCCTCCTCTGGACTTGGTCCAACAGGTTGGTTTCTTTCCTCAATCTATCCTCACTATAAAAGTACTGCACTTGCAAAAATATGTGTTCTTTTTCAGGTAAAGTTTGCCTGTTGTTTTTACAAAAAAGGCAGAGGAAGTGGAAGTGTGGATGTTTGGGAAGCCCGACTTTGCCCTTGACACAGAGCTGTGATTTGTGGCTGGGAGGCTGGGTGCTTGATCAGACCGTGGCAGCTGTGGGGCAGAACATTTGCACCTCCATCATTCAGAATGTTCCTCTCCATGAAATGGTCAGTTCATTGTGCTGTGATTGTTTTTGTGCACCTATGCAGCACAAACAATGGCTTTTGTGGCAGACATACCAATACTTTGATGCAGGGAACCGTTTATCATCTAAAGTCTCCCTGCTTTGAAATACAGCCTGGCTATGAGCCCTAACACATCTGGTCTCTGTCAGAACTTCTGCAGGTCCAGGGTGATATCAGTCTAATTCTGTCCAGATTTTTTTCATACTCTGGTCCATGTTTCTTGCAGCACACAGCTGGTTCAGGCATTGTGGCCTGCCTGAAAGTCATGTTGTATTTTTTAAATTTGCAGGCAGATGACTATGGCCTTACCTGCCTTTGAAGGGACTGAGCAGGTCATGAGAAACCACTGGGCATGTCATGAGCAATGGCCAGACACGACAGGCTACCAGGGAGTGAGGAGATCTGTACCTGCCCCTTTGCTTCCCCTCATGAGGATGCTGAAAACCACAGTGAGGTCTCCCTTCATTCTCCTCTTCTCCAGACACAAACCAAGGGGCCTCAGCCACTCCTAAGACCTCCTCCCCAGGCCCTTCACCATCTTTGTGGCCCTACTTTGTACATTCTCTAACAGCTTAGTATCTTTTTTTATGTTGTAGTTTCCAAAACTGCACGCACGACTCAAGGTGAGACATACAAGGTTAAGAATATCTACGTATCATTATCAGAAGTACATTATTTGGATATGGATCCAACCAGATTATGATTGAAAAGGAAAACGTAATTAGGCTTTTCTTGTTTATTTGGGAGGAGCCTAGGGTGGAGAAAGGAGGATTGAAACATGGGAAAAGGCCTGATAGATGATAGTGACGCAAGCACAGCTGTCCGTGGGTACCTGCCCTTTATCACTACAGCCTGCAGCAGGACAATTTGCCAAGCCTGTTGCTGGGAATCACACCACGCATGTCTAACTTGTTCCCAGAGTGCATTCAGTTGCCAGAAAGAGAACACCCAGGATGAACAAGCTGAGCATCCCATCATCACCATGTTGGTATCTCTTCCAGGACTGATGGTATCAACATGTCCCTGTCAGCCTAACCCCGGTATTCGTGACACAAATGTTGCTTACGTTCTTCTTAACAGATTGATTGCCCTGCTTCAAAGTGCTGCATGTATTTTACTGACTCATCTTGGCAAATTTCTTGTTATTCAGCCAAGATGTAATAGGGAGAAAAATTACAATCTCCAGGCAGGGGTTGTAGGATGAAGCCTGCAGTTGTCCCTTTGAGGACTCCAGAAATGCTCTGAGAAGCTTATACAATTTTTGTGTTGTTTTCTTTGGATCTTCAGGGCTCAAGCTAATCTAAGTTACTCCAAACCCCAGGCTAAGGAACTTGCCAGACTATATGGTGAACAGGTTTCAGAAATTACTTCTTCATATTTATCCCTCTGATTTCACCAGGTTTGCTACGTTAAATAGAGACATTTTTTCCCATGCCATTTTTCGTATCTCTCTAGTACTTTTTATGAAAATTCAGAGTCCTACACCACAAGGATTTTGAACATCAGCTGAGCACTTGGGTCTTACAGCACATCCTGTGCTTAGTACATGTCCATTACTGCATCCTGTATCAGGTATTCTCCTCACAGCACTGCATTTCCAGAGCTGGTCTTGCTCATTGCCCTGCTTACCTGCTCGTCACAAAATGAGCACTGAAGGGGGAGGATGGGGATATTTGTTCTGTCTCAAATACATAATTTGTAAATGGGAATCCAGGAGTGTTGTTCAGTGGGAGGTTCCTTGAATAGGGGTTTCTTCATGTGCTTCTCATTCAGTTCCTGGGACTGAAGAGCCCAAGTGAATTCTGTTCCAAAGCTCCAGCTTCTCTGCCTGCAGTTTTGGAGGCACACTCAGGGCTAAAGTCTGTGTCACCTCTTACCCACTTGTCCCTCATCCTGTTTTGATTTCTGGCTTGGGTTATGCAGTGCACTGTGGTTGCCATTTGGTAATAGACCCTGTTCACCATTGACAATGAGACAAGAAAGGGGTTGATGAAGATGGAACTGTAACTCAGGAGGTCCAAAGTACATTCCCACCTTAGCCCAGGATCCTCTGTGTGATCTCAGGCATGGGTCTTTAGCTAAACTGTCTGCAAAGAGGAAATAACACAACTCTGCCTTCCTACAGCACTGATGATGCAGAAATAGCACAATAAAAGGAGTCATATTTACACCTTTTAGAGCAGTGTAGGACAGCCTGATCTCTTCCATATGTGTCACATCAAATGTCACCCTCTGCATACAACACTGCTGGCAATTGCCTGAGTCAGCTTTGCTTGTTTGAATGAATTCCTCTGGATGGTGGATTTAATGCATCTCATTTTATCAAGCCTTCCTAGGCTTTCTGACAGGGTAATTAATAGTAACACACAGCGTTGGTAGGTTTTGCGTGGCTCTTATTGTGAAACACTTGTAATGATGAAACATTTTCACCTGAAGTCCTGAGGACTGAGTCTATAGGGTGTCAATAAAATTAATTGAACAGAGTGAAAAGAATCCCAGGGAGGGCAAGACCTTTCCCTCTGACAAGCACAGGTATTTAGCGAGTGGGTGTGCTGTTCTGACAGAGGAACAGCAGCAATGGAGTAAAAAACCTGCTGGTTTCCAGACAAAGAACAGCCTCATTCTCCACTCACTTTTAATGCCTGCAGCAGATAGAAGTGCCCTGAACCCCTCCAGTTCTGCCTTCTCAGTATCCTCCTGGCATGCAGGACATGGAACTGAGCCATGTGGAACAGAAAGCTTGCTCCTGCTCCGCTACACTTAGTGTTTTCTTCCACAGGTCAAGTAACATAAATTCCACTGACATTTTCTCTGTGATTTCTTTGGCTGTTGCATTAATGGATATGAATTAACACTGAGGAAAAAATGCTTATGAGTTGTAGGTTCAGGATGCAGGATGAGATGTAGGTTCAGATTCTCATTGCAGTAATTGATGTCTGAGAGTGCTGGCAGGATAAACTCTACAGTTCAGTCCAAGAATGAGTTTATCATTCAACCGTTCAGGAGCCTGGATAAATTGTGGTCACAGGTTTTACCTCAGGAAAAGATTAGCCTCCTTAGGAGACTGGCATCTTCATGTCTGATGTGAGACAGAACACATGGGGTTGGTGGAAGGCAAAAATATGACAGGTTGAGTGTTGATGGGAATTGAGTGTGGGCCAGCCCAGATTCATTCTTTGATTTCTACTAGTGTCCAGAAACGGACAGCAAAATTAATTCTCTGAAAACACCAGGAATATGAAGAAGGCATCATGAATAAATGAAGAAGGACAAGGAAACACACAGGAACTATTTTTTTTAAATGCCAGTTTCTTAAGATGCATGTAATTATGCTCTCATTCTCTCTCTCTGTTTTTATGTACCCCCATTGATTTGACCCTCCCCTCTCATCAGTAAATTTTGACTCTTGGTGTTTTCTAGAGGAACCAAAATCTCAAGAGTGCTGGTTAAGAGGTTAAAGGAGTGGTTCTGTTCCCCTTACTGTGGCAAAAGACAAGCTCAGTGTTTATCCAACAGAAAGGGTTCCATGTGGGATGGAGAGAAAAAAGGGAGAAAGTGGATGAATGCCCACGTTGTGGAAGTACATCATTTCAAGATTACATGGAATCAAGGCTAATTATTATCAACATGCTCAACACGTCTTGCACCCCGTGCTATGTTCTTATCATCAAACACGAAATTTGCTCTTTAGCAGCAATGAATAAGGTCTGAAAAAATGTACACAACTATTCTAAGGCTGGTGGACTGAAAAGATGAAGATATGAACTTCTGAGGGGGAAGAGAATGAGAACAGGAGAGGGAGATTAACAAGCTATTTTAATACTTTAGGCCACATATTAATTTTTTTTATATGTTCTTTCTTGATAAGTATAATGAGAGTTGTTTACATTACTCAGGGCTGCCACACAGAAGGGCTGCCAGGAAGGCTTAGAAAAAAGGTGGCTTCATGGATGAACTACAGCTCCAAAGGTTCAAACTATGAGCTGCAGGACATGCCAAGGGGCATGTGATCTTGTGCAGCTGTGTAGTGGTTTTCAGGGATGTGTGGCATGCAAGTGGTAGTCCAAACAGGCCTTTGGAGTCTGAAGAGGGATTTGGGTGCTTTTGAACCATGTCTTAATATTATTCCTGCACAAGTCTGTTGTTTCAGAAAGTTCAGAGAAACAGATTACCTTTGAAGAGGCTTAAAACCAAACTGTCAGGTGTATTTTCTTTTTTCCATAATTTACCCCAGCCCTCAGAGTGTTCTACATATTCTGCAGATAAGGAAGGAGGCTGAGGGATAATTCAGCAATCTTCATGCACAATAGCAACCTCAGCAGTAAGGCTTACTCTTCTCTGAGGGATTTATGATTTCCTAGAGAAGGGTCTACAAAGTAAAGAAATACAAGAAAGTGATGGCGTGGGAAAACTTAGCTGTGTCTCCTTTGACCAGTGTCTTCTAGTTTGATCTCACTTTGCTGTTAATTTTTATATTTATATTTGGCATCTTTCTGAAGTGCTTCTCATCACAATGGAAGCACAAATCATGCTAATTAATGAAAGTAGCAGCCAAAAAAAAAAAAAAAAGAGCTAGCACTTCTTTGCCATAGTCAAGAGCTCTTGAAAAACTTGTCCTTGATGTTGTTTTGGCTGTACAAAAATTAGATGCATAATCACTATTAGGCTTGATTGACTACATAATTCTTTCTGTTACACTGATGAAAAGCACATGGCAGGAATTCTTAGCCTTGTCCAACTTTATTGCCACATACACATATTGCAAAATAGCTGAGCATCTCCTTGACTTGCACATTTATCACTGAGGGCGTTGAAATGTCTGAGGTAGTCCACAATAGTTTTGGCATGATGGAGAAAAAATCCTTCCTGTTGATGTAAAATCTCTGTCAGGCACAGGGCTGGGGTAGGATGCTGTGAATCAGCACAGTGCAGATGGAGAACCCGCAAGCTCCAAACCCTTGGTGGCTTTCTTGTACTCATCTACAGCCACTCATGAGGCTGGATTTAAGTAACCCCCTTTTTTACCTTAGATAACAGCTCAGGCTGCTCAGTGTGGGGTGCTGTCCCCTGGGCACACAGCAGCAGCCAGGTTCCAAGAGACCACGGAGGCTTCTTCAGTCACAAGGACACAACAGCCAGTGGATCCCGTGCCAGAAGGGAAGGGTGCAACTAGTGAAGTTCTCAGCAAATGCTGCCTTGTGTGTCATTAAATTCATAACCTATCTGTCATTCAGTGGTCGCTCCCCAACTCTCTGACAGCAGCCAAACGTTTTTTCTTGTGGGCTCAGACATGATAGTGAAAGAGAAATAGAAATTTACAGCCAGGGTTTATTCAGTTCCTTCCCCACCTTTAGATGAGAGATGATGAAAATGTCTCACTCATCGTGGCTCACTCACCACCAGCAGCAAAGTGATGCAAGTAGCTTAGCAGGGACACACAGAGTGTCTGAAGGACAGACTTTCCTGTGCACTTACTGTTCATCTCAAAGCTGAATCAGGGTTATATGTAAACAAGGAAGAAAATGAACTGGGTTTCCCCACAGCTGAAGATCAATGTAGTCTGAAGATTTTAAATGCAAGACTGGTCCTGAAAATGCACTTACAACCTTTCTCTAAAAGCCTGCCATCGTTCAGAGCTGCTGCCTTGGCAGAAGTTAAATGGAGCAGAACTGGGTTCTTGCCCTCCCACCTGAACAGATAATCTTTGAAATCTCTGGTACAGCAGCCTGGTGTTGAGTCAGTAGGCAGAGAAACCAAAATACCTGAAATGGTTGACAGCTTAAGCAGCTTGAAAGCTGTGGTTGACACAGCTGTGTCTGTGGCATTGCTGAGCTGTCTGTTGTGTGCTTGGTCACCATCTTTCTGGCCTTATGGCAGATCACCCCTAGATTCTTTTCTCCTCCTTGATCACTCTGTCTTTAATAAAATGCTATTGATGGCTACTGGGCTTCCCAGGCACAAATCAGGCTCTCAGTGCAAATTCAAGTTATTTTTGTGGCTGATTCCTGATGGTGTCATGGGGTGGTGGGATGGGAGAGGCTGCAAGGGAACACTTTCATTAAGGAGGGGAAGGGGGAGAGGATCGACGAGAAGCAGGGAAGTGTCAGTGGGAACAAGGAAGATCCAACAGCCCTGAGTCAGGCAACCTGAACTGAAGAAGGCAGCCAGAAAAGGCAGGCAGGACACAGCAGGATGTGGGAGAGTCTGAAGCTGGCTGCACACCTGCCAGAGGTGAGGAGGGGTCTCAGGAAAGGAGAGGATGTGTGTGGCTGGAGGTGCTGGAAGGTCAGAGCTGGGTCTCTGCTCTTTGACCAGCAAGTGGGCAGAGCAGGAGCAAAGTGAGCTGTAGAAGACAAGGTGTAAACCTTGATGTTACCTCATCTGGCAAGGACAGGAGGTATTGCTGGAGATGGGGCTTGAGAAGAGGCACAGCAGGGCTGGATTCTGTTCTCTCAAATGAAGTGCAACCACAGCAGACTCCAGCAGAATCCTCTGGAGTCGGGGCCTGGCATATAAACACATTAAGAGCTGCTATTCATAGGAGCAGTGCAAACAACCCAGGGGGCTGGCTCACAGCTCCCATCAGTCACACATGAAACTCTATTTATACCTTCCTAGACAACCAAATGAGCTGTGATTAACAAACACAGGCCATTTCAAGCATCACAGACTAGGCTCGATGGTAATTAAGAAAGGGGATGGAGAGGGGGAAAAAATGTTTTCCAGCTCCCCCTTGTGCCTCTTCTCTGTCTTTGTTTTGTTCTCAGTTTTGCCGGCAGTCTCCGTGTCCTGCCTCCCAGAAGTGATTTAAAGGTTATTTGATTATATGAGGACTGTTTTGTCTTACAGGATGAAACATCATCCCCTGGGAAACTTAGGAGATGCTCGTGCTGCAAGTCCATGCCTGCATGCCTGCAGTTGATGGTCCCTGTCAAGCCCCAGGTGCTGGAACCGTGTTTGTGTGTGCATGTGCACATGTGAGTGTTTGTATTTGTCTGTGTGTGTGTGCATGAGCACTCGGTGTCTGGCCAGGTGGAATCTCTGTGTTTAAACAGGAGAAAGCTGACTTGTGAGCCCTCCTGGGTTTGGAAAGAAGAAAAAAAAAAAGAAAATCAGGAAAAGGTGAATCCTAATATACAGATTAAACCCCAAAAAAACCAAAACAAAACAAAAAACAAACAAACAAAAAAGCAAACAAAAAACCCAAAACAACCAATAACTAAAAAGGAGGAAAGTTAAAGGTGTCTGGTATTATTATTTCCAGGCCCCAGAGGAAGCATAGAGGCTGGTGTTGAATCCTATTCTGTAAAGGGCTGCTTGCTCTTAAGGCTCATTCCCTCATCTTTCTTCCACCAGAGCAAACAGCAGCCAGGAGGGGAGATGAGTGGCAGGAACCACGGGCAAAGGCAGAGACCCTACATGGACATCACTTTGATGCTCCAGCTCTAATGCTGCAACACCTTCCCCCTCCCCTCTCCAAATGCCCACCACCGTGGTCTCAGCAGACCACGCTGCATCCCAATTATGCTCAGCAGTGATTTGGGGCTCTTCCCATCCCCTAATTCCCTCCTGCTGCCTTGCTGTGCTCCAGGGCCTGTGCCTGTTTGTGGGGCTGATGCTCTGCCAAGCCCCGGTGCAGAGGCTGCAGTGAGAAATGGCTGTGCATTGCTGAGCAGCTGGAAGCAGTTATTAACAGGATCTGGCATCCGAGCTGAACTACAAATGCATCTGGGTGGCTTGAATTGTTCTTAATTATATTTTTGCTTTATTGTTTTCATTTCGCGCTGTGCCCTACCACTACTCTCTGTATAGCTCTGTGCTGTACATTTTCTTTGCTTCCAGCCCAGGGTAATTGCTCCTTGTCGTGCTGTGTTTGCCATTTTAATTTTTTATCATCTCGGATACTTTCTTTTCTTTTCCCCTTTTGATTATTTGATTATGTCATTCCCATTTGCCCTGACATTTCAATAAATTCACTTCTACATTATCTTTGTCCCTAGAGCAGCAGTTTATCCCTCTCTTTCTAATGTCTCTGTCTCAAAGCTGGATATGAACTGTTTATTTTTTCCTAAGTTTCCCTTTCGGGCTGGGCAGCAGCCAGCAGCAGAGAGCAGCGTGCTGGGCTGCAATCCTGGAGCCAGAGTGCCCCCTTCCAGAAATTCTAAGGAATAACACGGTTCCCTTTAGGGGAAGAAGCACAGCCAGGCAGGACTCTGCAGCTCAGGGTCTAGCCACAGGTGAGATGAGACTAAAAGGATGATGCTGCAAATGATGTGTAAGGAAATGCAGGGGTTTTTTTGAGTACATTCCTAGATTGAGGGAATGCCCTTTATCTGCTGGGTTTTTCACTTCCCTCTCTCCTTCAGGTGCTTCTTTTTGTATCTTTCAAACTTGCATTTTGATCCTTCCAGCTAAGAGCTCAGAGGAAGGGTCTACAGTGGTGGTGGGCTGGGCACAGAGCTGTTCTCCTGCATGCTCAGGTTGTGCATGAGGAGATGTCTCTCCTACAGGACAGCACTTCTTCCCTTTGCTGTAGCTGATTCCACCCCAAGCAGGCAGTTTCTCTTTGGTCAAGGCCTTGGGCTTTGAGCTTTGGCAGGCACTGACAAATTTCACTCTGTATGTGGTTAAAGACTGCTCTCAGCTGGCCAGTCCAGACAACTGTGGAGGGAACAGCCCCTCTTGCAGCATCACTGGAGAAAAAGAGGCTCAAGGGGCACCTTATCACCTGAAAAGAAGTTGTAGACAGGTGGGAATTAGTCTCTTCTCCCAAGAACAAGAGGGAGTGGCCTCAATTTGCACCAGAGGAGGTTTAGATTGTATATTAGGAAAAATTCCTTTACTGAAAGTGTGATCTGGTATTGGAACAGAAAACCCAGGGAAGTGGTGGAATCAGCATCCCGGATGTGTTCAAAAACTGTAGATATGGATGGCACCTGGGGACATGGCTTAATGGTGGACCTGGCAGAGTGAGGTCAATGATTGAACCTGATAACCTTAAAAGGTCTTTTTCAGCCTCAATGATTCTATGATTCTGGGATTCTTACACTGTTTTGATCAGCAGAGTGGCATGAATGGAAGGGTTCAGTGGCTTTGTCTCTGGTCTCTGGCTGCTGTGGGGCAAAATCTGGCAGCTCAGCTTAAAGAGATTGATGAAGATGGGCTTTGAGGGAGCTGCTGGCCTTTGTGCAGAAGTGGGGTGGCACAGCCAGCTATCACATCCCAGTGTTTCTGTGGGAGACACACGGTGGATACTGCTGGATGAAGAGGTGAGTGAAGCAGAGGAATATGATACTTTATTAACCTGCCTTTTTGGGGGCTGAATAGTGCTTACCTTGTCACCACTCTCTAAAGAAAGGTCCCCCCAAATGGTTTGTTTTCTGTAGCAACAAAATGACGAAGACCTTGAGCTATGGCTTGAGCTGTGAGTTGACCCCAGCAGCTCTGTGTGTACTGGTCTCTCTGAAGTGCTTGTGTTGAAAACATTTGTCCATTTCAAGCTAGAACACAGAGACTAAGATGGACCATCACGTTAAAACTATTCTCAGCACAGAGGAGGCTGCAGTCGTACCTGTATCAAGAGGAAATGTGAAGGAAACACAGTGTCCACACCTCATTCCAGAGAGGTTTGAACTCGTATGGTTCGTTTGAAACTGTAATGCCAAGTTTAAGGTAAATGTAACGACATTGTTCAATCATTTTCAAATACTCTTCTTATTGCTATTGAACTTTATTAATATAAGAAACAGCATTTTCCTTCAAGGCACTCCTTTTAAACTTCAATAAAGTCCTCTTGTATTAACAAGCCACTGGAGTCGTGCTCTTTCTTGTATATTTTAAGACATTCCAAAGAAGACAAAACGTACCTCAGTAGCTGCGTGTTTAAGTTCCAGGGCAGGAAGGCCCTTTGCTAATACATGGCAGCTCCTCAGCACTTTGGGAAAGACAGGCTCCTGTCAGGGCTGTCCCAGCAGTCAGCTAACATTATGGAATGGGAGGCTGTGGTATTCTCACATGGTAAGCACTGTGCTATGCAGCCGGGGAAGCTCGGGCAGAGCGAGGGAACATGACGTGTCCAAGAGCACAGAGTGAGTAAGGACAGACCAGGGACTAAACCCCAGCTGTTCTTCTCTAGGCCTTGCCTTCACTACAGCACTTTATCATTCTAAGCCATAGCTGCAGCAGCACCAGCAATGTGACCCACTGCCATGCAGTCACACTCATTCACGTCCTTCCACTGCCGGGCTGGCCAGACAGAGCAGCACCAGAGGCTCTGAGGCATGGATGCTGCTTCCTCAGGTGGGGATGCACAGTCCCAGGGATGCACACTCCTGACTGAGGGCACCTTCCTGTCCCTGAGCCAGCCCCAGGAGTGCCCACCCTGGGCACACAGGAGTGCAGACGTGCTGTGCTGGGAGAGCAGCAGCACGGAAACACGGCTGCACCCCAGCAGGACGGGGCTGAAGCTGATCTCTCCTCTGTGGAAGCTGATCTCTCCTCTGTGGAAACCTCAGCAGCTGCTAGGCATCAGGGGATTTGTACAGTGCAACGTACTGTGGTTGGGTCACCGGGCTGAACTGCCTACTGAGCCTAAACTCTGCCAGTTTGTAAGCCAAGAGGCAGTCACTGCATCAGGGCTGCATCAAAAGCAGCGTGGCCAACAGGTTAAGGGGGGAGGTTCTCTCCCTCAACTCTGCACTCACTGGACCCCATCTGGAGCACTGCATCCAGGTCTGGGTCCCCCAACATAAGAAGGACATGGACCTCTTGAAGTGAGTCCAGAGGAGCGCCGCAAATACGCTAAAACTGCTGGAGCACCTCTCCTATGAAGACAGGCTGAGATGGCTGGGGATGGAGAAGAGAAGACTATAGCAGCCTTCCACTGCCTAGAGGCAGTGAGAGCTACAAGAGAGCTGGAGAGGGATTTTTTACAAGGGTATGTTGCGATAGGACAAGGGTTAATGGCTTTGAACTGAAAGAAGGCTTGTTTGGACTGGATGTTAGTAAGAAATTCTTTACTGTGAGGGTGGTGAGGCACTGGAACAGGATGCTCCACCCCTGGAAGTGGTGGATGCTCCATCTCTAGAAGTGTTCAAGGCCAGATTAGATGGGGCTTTGAGTAGCTTGTTCTAGTGGAAGGTGTCTCTGCCCATGCATTGAGCTGACCTTTAAGGTCCCTTCCAACCCAAACCATTCCATGATTCTGAGATCAGTAACTACACGACACCAAGGGTACATATGCATGTCTGCAGACATGTGAATAGGCACACAAAGTGTGTCCTGGTTCTGAGGGTCTTACAGTTTCATTTCTCTTAGTTCTAATGAAATGATAGGACTAAACAAGGAAACTTGTGTCACTAAGGCAAACTCAGCTCTGTCATAACTGTTTCTGGCCATTTTAGGGGCTAAGGTGGGTGAAGAAGCAAAGCAGCCATCCAGGATTCGTGCTGAGCCTGTCTGAAGGCCAAGACACAACTGGAAATCCTCACCACAGACAAGCACAGTGTGGACATCAGAGCCTGCAAGCACTTTGCCCTTCAGGCCCAGAACTATTTTTAAAGATCCTGACCTGGTTACAGACCTGCAGACACCTGGCGGGTGGGAAGGAGCAAACACAGGGACCTTCTCCATCATTTGAAAATAATTATTAGCTATGAATGTAGTCACCAAGACTTATTATCCTGGCCCATCCCATGTTTGTCATCTCCTCGTCTCCTCCAACCCCCCAGACATGACACACTCTTGTCTTGGCTTCGGTGCATTAGGAGGTTTTTCAGAGCCAGGTTTTCAGTCCGAGCGTGGATCAGAAGCTGTGGTGCCCGGGGCAGCCAGGGGAGGCTGACACCTACAAAGGAGCAAAGGCCGAGCCCACAGCCTGCTCGTTCATGCCAAGGAATTTTGGCTGCAGGTATAAGTTAATTCCTGGTATTGCTGGCAGGAGGTCCCCCTGGCTATTCACAGCAGTGCTTTAATTCAGCCCACCTTTGCTCAAGCGAGGATCCTGTGCAAGAGCAGCCCTGTGCAGAGCTTACATGAATTTAGCTACCAAGAAAGGCTTTTCGATGGTGATGTTTAAAAGTGATGTGCGAAGTTAAAAAGTGACACCCCACTTGGCCCCAGAAAACAATGGAAAGACCTCTCCATTGGTGAAGCACCTATATGAAAAATGGTACTTTTTAATGCTGGTGCCCAGGATTATCACAGCATTTGCTGCATGCATATCTATTAAAAGCAAGCAGCCATTGAATGACAGTAACTGGGTTTCTTGATATGTTGGCATCCTAGCACAGAGTTTCTGCGAGGCAAAGGGCTGATGATTGTAAATAATTACAGAATCATAGAATCAGGAATCATTCGTCTTGGAAAAGATTCCTAAGATCATCAAGTCCAACACTGCCCAAGTCCACCACTAAACCATGTCCCCAGGTGCCACATCTACATGGGTTTTGAACACTTTCAGAAATGATGATTCCACCACTTCCCTAAGTAGCCTGAACACCCCTTCAGTGAAGACATTTTTCCTAATATCTAATCTAAACCTCCCCTGACACAACTTGAGGCCATTTCCTCTTGTCCTATTCTTTGTTACTTGGGAGAAGAGACCCACTCCCACCTGGCCACACCGTCCTGTCAGGTAGCTACAAAGAGCAGTAAGGTCCCCCTTTGGAGCCTCCTTTTCTTCAGGCTGAACAAACCCAGCTCCTTCAGCTGCTCCTCATCAGATTTGTGCTCCACACCCTTCACCAGCTTTATTTTCCTTCTCTGGACCCACTCCAGTCCCTCAATGTCTTTTTTGCAGTGAGGGGCCCAAAACTGAGCACAGGATTTGAGGTGTGCCCTCACCAGTGCAGAGTACAGAGGGACAATCACTGCCCTTGTCCTGCTGGCCACACTATTCCTGATACAGGCCAGGATGCCATTGGTTTTCTTGGCCACCTGGGCACACTGCTGGTTCATGTTCAGATGGCTGTCAACCACCCCCCCCAGACATTTTCCACTGGGCAGCTTTCCATGAATTCCACAAATTATGGAAAACATGACTGAATTCTTCTTGTGAAGTGTCAGAACCAGCATTCATTTCGTGATGCATGAACCTGGCAGTTCTGCTGATGCTCCCATAAAGGCACTGACAGGACAGATGTTCCTGCAGGTGTGTGTGCAGGGGGTCGGTCTGGCCCCGTGTCAAACTCCCAACAAGGGGGAGCCTGTGCATGGGCACACAGAGGGCAAAGGCTCACTGCACAGTAGGCAATAGGGCTGCCAAGCCACACACATGAGACAAGGCTGGAGAGGTCCCTATTGGGCAAGGATAAGAAGGTGAAAAGAAAAAATCCTTCATGCAGCGCTGACTGAGCTTCGCACCACAAGCCAGCCTGAGGGGTGCTAGTTTAGACACTGTGGAAATGCAACATTGTTAAATTGTTAAATAATTTTTACCATCTGCCTGTGGCAAACCAGGTGCACGTTAGGTTGACCACTTACCCATGTGTTTTCTCTATCCCAAAGCGTTGTGCAGAAGAGAAGTCAGCTATCAGGATGCGCTCAGGTCTGGATTGCTTCCTCGGGCTTCTGCGTGAGCAGAAGGAAGGGGACCAAAGGATACTTGAGGTTCTCCTCCAGAGCCTCTCACATTCTGGGACTATGCAAGAACCAAGCCAGTCTCCAGCCTAGGTCAGAGACAATCTTCAGCTGCGTGCTGGTGACTGAACCTGCCAAAGTGGCATACAAGAGGGCATTAGTGTCAGCCTCATTTTATACAGCGTGACCACTGCAGCTAATCCAGGGCTGCCTGCACGAGGCCTGTGGAGCATCACCCACGAGGGAGAAGAGCTGTTGCACAGCACCAATCCAGCAGCAGGCCTCTCTAGCTGTGCTTCATTTTGAGCTGCAGCTTCTGAGCCAGATGGGCTTTGGACACATGGCTGTTTTCCTGTGCCTTGTACCACTTACAAGTAGTGCTCGACGCTGTTGCTTGGAAAAATTTGAGTTAAAGTCTTCTTACACTGAGTGGGTGGGGGGGGCAGATAGAAGGGCCCTTCAAGAGGATAACCCCCCCATCAAGTTTTAAGCATGTAACAAGTAATCCCCTGAGGATCTCTCTCCAGCCAGAGGCAAAGGCAGTCCAGGGGCACAATGCATGGCAGCAAACCCTGCCGTGGGAATTCAGGATAGACAGGAGAGAACAGTTCAGCCCCATATCAGTGCAAGCCGTGCATTCACAAACAATTTGGGTGTGCATTTACAGCAGGTATAAACTGCTCCGTGAAGGAACCTGGCGTGGCAGAGCGGTGTCTGCACGGAAGGAAGTTTTTTTTTATGTGAATGGGCATTTTTTTTCCAAATAACCAGGAATGTGCATCCCGTCAGCCTCCACACGCACCTGCTCAGCTCCTCTCTTGCTCGTGATGCGTCTCTGTCCTTGACCAACTTTCCTGCCCAGCAAGCACACCCTCTACACCTCTACACCCTCTACCCTCTACCTCTAGTGCTTTCAACAAGCTGCCCATTGCAGCTCAGTCAGCTGCCAGGGGCGGCTGCCTCCAGCTTCTCCTCATACCTGGATGTTCCTCCCTCCCCACTCCAAACTTCAACTGTAAATAAAAAAAAGTAAATTAAAAGGGGGTAAAAAAGGCGGCATTCACTGATGAAGGCTCTTGCAGCTGCTCGCTGTGCTCATCAAAGAAGAGGAAGCACCAATTACTTCCTCGTAGGAACTGTTTCTGTAATCAAAGTGCTCTGCGGTTGAGCTGCAAACGCCGATTCCCTCCCGCCCAGCGCAGCCCCTGGGTCATGAGCCAGAACAGGAGGCAGCTGGCTGCCCACACCCTCATCAGTTTACACTTTCACACAGGAACACTCGTACCTCTGTTTTCCTTGTGACATTCACCATTTCCTGGTGGGGTGAGGACAGGCCAGGCTGCTGCTGTGGGCACATTCACACTCAGAGCCCAGCACACTTCCCATGAACAAGCACAGATGCTTCAGGCTCCCATCCCCAGAGCATCTTGCCAGACTGGGAGGCTGGCAGAGCGAGGGGAACAGAATCATGTTTTTGCTGGGAAATGTCTTTCCTGCCCCTGCCATTTGCTGTGGTAAGGCTCTTGCAGCCAAACAGGGAAGCATTACTTGTGGCCCATGCACAGCAATCCAGCAAGAGCTGAAAAGAGCTCTTCCCAAGGACCTCCCAGGCTCTGGAACCTCTGTGTCTTGTCACACTATTCACAGGGGCTCAGACTTCGTGGCAATGAAAAAAAGCTGTGTGCAAACATGGCACCAGAGAAAACATGTCACAAAAAAAAAAAAGCATTTTTGTGATGCTATTTTTTCCAATGGTGACAGTAATAATTTTGTTCAACTCTTTTTGATGTGTGCCTTTTTTAAAAAAATTCCAGTTGATACAATATTTTCTGGAGAAGCCTCTCATCTCCTAAAAGCGTGCACACTCTAAAGTAGGAAATGAATCTGGAAAAATAAAAGAACTTTGCCCCTCCTATTCTGCTTTTTCTGTACCTTTCTTATAACCCAAAGACTTGTCTTAACCAAACAGTGTATTTATTCAGCTTTATTCTTTTGTGTTTTATTCCTTTTCTCAGTTACAAAGTCATATTCTCCACATTAACGCAGTGTTTAAAATAACTATTTTAATGACGCACCCGGAAAAAGCCCTGTAACTGTAGCAAATGAAGTGCACCAGAAAACCCCATCCAAACAGCTGGGAAGGCAGAGCAGTAGCACAGACAGAGGGAGATGCTGGCCCTCCCTGCTGCTGTGCCCCAGCACAGCCCCTTGACCTTACAGAAGCTGATGTTCTCACCCAGAAGAGAATCTCTTCTGCTTTGTTCATCCCAGCAGGCTGTCCTCCCGACCAGATTTTGCACAGAGAACACAGAGAAGTACAAAGA
This sequence comes from Irena cyanogastra, assembly GCA_013397155.1. Lineage (NCBI taxonomy): Eukaryota > Metazoa > Chordata > Aves > Passeriformes > Irenidae > Irena > Irena cyanogastra. The sequence goes on along the minus strand of VWZV01011460.1, from coordinate 760,753 downwards.
ACACAGACACACAAGTTTAGCTTGCTGACATAATGCCCATATTTAATCTTTTAAAACAAGAACAAAATCAAGAATAAAATCAAGAATAAAAATTTCATTTAAGTCATACAGTACATTAATCTTTCAGCAATGACCCAATCTACAGTACTCAAATGCCTGGCATGAAGTCTATTATCTCAGCATTTAACAAGTGTATAACCAGTGACACAGTAAAAGAAGAGCTCACAATACACAGCTAACACAATGAGTTTAGATTTTCTGCTAAGAGTCCAGCTAGGGTTTGTAATACATGGGTCACTTTGGAACCATACTTTAATCAGCTTTTTGTTCAGTCAATCTGCTTGGGGCTTTTTTTTTTCTGTTATGTGAGTTTTTCCATTATGTACAGGAAGATTATTTCAAATGAAATTGCACAAGTTAGAATATCTATCTATAGGCATACATGGTCAATCTAACTAAAAAAATTTAATAAGCAGTAATTACTCAGTCCTGGTTATACATTCCTAAAGGCTTAATAATACAGTTTTAAGAAAAAGAAAAATAAAGCAAAACACAACAAAACACAGCTGTAGGGTGGCAATCTCCATAAGTAGCCTTCTTCCCTCCCAAAACAACCAAGGGCTAACTGTACTTTCCATGTTTGAAATGGGGTCTACAAAGAAGTAATTTCAGCAACTAAATAATAATAAAAACCGTGTGACTGTCCCCTCTCTAAAGTCTGAATGGTTCAATGCATAATTCAGCGAAGCTCTCAAACAAATAATACTGGTAGGATGCAGACTGTTAACAAAAATTAGGACAATATGCCCCGATAGCACATTTGGGTAGCAAAACTGGACGTGAGAAAGGGCCATGACCCAGTGGTTAAAGCAGCTTGAAGCAGGGCAGCCCTGCCTGGGGAAAGGATGGGCTCTTCTGCTCCTTAGCCAAGGCTACAGCTGGATTTTCCCCACTTCTTACCAAGCACTTGCCCCGCCCGCTCTCAGCCCCTTCCTGCTGTCCCAGGCGGAATCCCCAGCCAAAGGCCAGGGGAGCATGGCAGGGTGTGAGCCTTCCCTCTTCCCAGCCCAGGTCCTGATGCTGAGCAGCAGGCACAGCTCTGCTTCTGCTGCAGCTCCCTGCAGGCAGGAGGGCTCCTCTCACCCCGCCGTGGTGCAGGCAGGAGCTCTGCAGGCTTCCTGGGTCCTGGCCCTGACTACCAGGAGCAGACTCCCTCCAAAGAGTAACTTCACCAAACACTAGAGACCCTGAGGGCTACCTCTAAGGCAAGTTAACGGAACAAGGGTGATGGAGCATCTTCTTCCCACATTAGCAAAACATAAATGTAGCTAATTAACACAACTGCTTTGACTTCTTTTAATCTCTCTTTTCTGGTGCCAGGTCCTGCTACAAATGGAAAAAACCCCATAGAGAGCTGCCTTCCTAGATGGAAAAGCAGCAGAATCTTACGCCTTGTGAATCTGCTTTGTAATTTGCTACTGGCATAAACAACAAGAAAAAGTCCCATTTGTTTGGTTGGTTTTTCTGGTGTTTTTTAATGAAAAAAAAAAAAAAAACAGACCGTCTAATGCACCTTCTCTGCACATCACACACACTCACATGCACACACACCAATGGAGAGCTCCAGAAGAACAGGCATGGGAACCACAAAGCCCAGATGGAGAAAAGACATGGGAAATCTCACATTTCTGTTTTCAATTCTCATTTAGCAATGAAGCAGTGAAATGATGTACTGCAAGAAATAAACAGTCACAGAACACACATACATCCAAATGCAACCATGGATACATTTTTCCCATTTTTTTTCTTTTTCTGACAGACGTTGCTATTCATCTGATAGTTTCTTTCTGGCTGTGCTGAAGTTTTTAAAGAGCATCTGGTGCTTATTTAACCTTTATCAGAACACAAGAACCTCAGTGGCAATGGACAATCCATCTCATTAGTGCCACAACCAACCATCTCTGCTTGAGATTCTCTACAAAACCCTTTTGGAAGCTGAATCTGACTCTGCCTCTTTAGTGCCACTCTTGGTTGTAGTTTTTTTGTTTTTTCTTTTAATTAACAAACACAGCATATTAATGCAAATTTGATGTTTTCTAAAAAATGCTCAGATAATTAGTTCAGCAATATGCAAAGTGCATCTATTTGGTTCTTTCCATAGATCACCTTCTGTTTTAAGTTTAAATTCCTTCACAGTTTAAAATATTGTGAAGAAATTATATGTATACTTTATGTATAGAACTATTTATATACATACACATATATACACACAACTCTGTACTTTATATAGCCATAAACACTCACTACTTAACTATTTATATTATATACACATGGCATGAACACACGCTTAGTGAAGAGTTGGTGCAGGCTGAAACCATTCCATTGGGTTTAATGGAATAACAATAGTGAAACCATGAGTGAGTTATCAAGAGACACAGACACACATCTATTAGATAAGTGAAAGACCAGTTAAATCAGCTCTTCTGTTTTCCTATTAGCACAGGATTGTTCCCACCCCATTCCATGCTCCATAAACACATACACAGCTACTTTGCATTCAGTTTATGTGACAGGGCAGTGGTGGTTCTTTTTCCTAAATGAAAGAAGAGTCCATATTTACTCGGGCTCATCGCAGCCTCCTCTGCAGGAGTGGGCACGGCCGGGCCTGGACGCCTTGGAGGGTTCCGAAGGCTGCGCCGCCGTCAGCTGAAAGCACCTGCCAAAGCTTTATTGCATGGTTATGGGACAGCTATCAACTGTTCACAGTCTGTGAACTCTCTCCAACAAGTGGTACAACTGTATAAATACGTATTTTAGCACAAAACAGTTTAACACGAGGCAAGTCCAAGTACAAATGAGACCTAAAGGCCTATGGGTGAACTTTAAAGGCCAGCAGTTCTTCAGAGTGCATGTTGTTTAAGGAACGCAAGTCAGGTAATTTCAAAAGAAGTTTTGTGAAAATAGAGGCTTCGTTTGGGTGATTTTTCATAATTAAGGTCCTTAATGCACGGATTAGTGTTTCCTGAAGTGCCTCCACAGAATTGACATTTTCTATTCCGGAGCGATCTAAACAAAAGGGCAGGGTGAGAGGGAGAGAGAGAAATTAAAAAACAGGAGGCTGGGGGGAAAAAAAAAATTGACTGAACAGATGTAGCCTGCAACATAAAACCAGGGCAAGAATCCCTTACTAAATTAACAAGCACAAGAAAAATCAGATACTTATGGCAAAAGTTTTAAATCACACACCAAAAGTCTTTCAAAGGTTATTTAGCATTAACTTTTCCAAGTACTAAGTTCATGCCAAACTGGCAGCACTCAATCACTATTTCTGTGATCCCTAACCCATGTTTCCAGAGAAGGACAGATTGAAGCAAATGTTTAAATATGTTGCTGAATCACAACTTTCAACACAAGGAGAAAGACAGGGCACATGAAAGTAAAAATTTCAAACACTTCTTAAGGCTAGACATAGAACCCTAAACTTAAACTGAAGGTTTGAGGACGAAATCCCACTCTGGACAAGCCACACTTGTTATCTGCACAATGGGATTCTCAGGAGCAAAGGGAGTACAAGCATTCATATGACTGGGCACTATTTCTGAGCGTGTTCTGAAGCACTGAGAAAATGGAACATGATGCACCCAAAAATTCCCAGCTGAGGAAAAGAAGAATGTCGACATCAAGACAAATATTATGTTCTCCCATACTGCACTTCCACCACACCTGAAGCATTTCTTTCAAGAGAGCTGTATTTACATTGAACACACCTGGTATCATTAGGTGGAACCTAAGTAAGTGGCTTGAAAGGATGAATTTCTAAGTAAAACATCTCACCTTATAACCATGCACAGTAGCTGGTTTTTTTCCAAGCTGTAGCGTCTTTTCTTAAACACTGTGTAAATTCAGCAGGGCACATACACAGCCGAGTGACTGGCACAAACAGAAATGTGCTTTGATGTGTACATGTACTTAAGCACTCTGCAGAACTGGGACGTGGAATGACAACAGCTTTCTGGAGTAACACTGAGTCAGATCCTACAGTCACAGTGGGAATCCCTTCCTTATGCTGTCAGTGTCAATCCAATCAGATTGCTCAGGTGAACAGTCTAGGAAGTCCTCCTGGACTACTTAGTGCAGTTCCCTACTGCTATAGGAAAAATCATTACATAATCCACTTAAGGATGCATCCTGAAGCAGTTACATGTGTTTTGTTCCTTTAGGAAGAACGTTCCTGAATCTTCTACAATTAGGAGCTCTGATTACTATTCAACAATTTTTACTAGCACACATTCCACTTTTCTGTGAAGACTGTCCAATAGGTTTCACAGCTGCTGTCCAAGAGAATATGAGTGAGGAGACATCTCTCTGTCTTTATTTATTAAATGATCTCTCCTGCTTGCCCCCTGCTCTGCAAGAGCTTTGCTCTGTTCAGAGTTTCACATGAGCTCTGTACAGTGAGAATAGCACTGCCTTGCCTCTGAAGGTGGAAGAATGCAGCCCAGCCTTTCCTGGCTGCCTCGGGTGAGTTACTGCAGCCTCCTCGCTTCAATTAGTCCAAGTCTTTCCTTCCCCTCTCAGTCTACTTCCAGTTGCTCCCAGGGGCCAGCAGAAGATTGTGTTAGTATTATGCCAGTAAGGGAAAATAAGAGGGTGTGTACCTTATATTCTTCTACCACAAAGCAAGACCCTTAGTTAAGGGATTATCTGGTCTCTAGACCTGCACAAACCACATTCTTTCTTTCTTTGCTTCCACCTTTCTTTTTCCTCCTCCAATGGCCATGATCCACCTTGCTACCACTCCTCCATCTTCAACACATCCAGCTAACTGAAGCCAGAGGTGAAGCATGCTTTTAATTCTGGAACAGTACCAAGATAATTCCTCAGCACCACCCCAGCATGATCCTGCTCTTTCTTTCTTTGTCGTATGACATGGGAAGGAGAGGATGTACAGAGTTACACACAGTCCTTGCTACTATTCCTGCATCTTCTGCATGCTCTGAATACTCCTCCTAAGAGTGGTTATTCACCCAGTGTTAAGTGGAGAAGTTTCTGACAAGCATTCTCCCAACTAGCAGTATTTAGAGACTTAATTTCTTTTTCCATTGGTGGGTTTTGGTTTTTTCTTAATCAACTAGAAGTCTTTAAAAAGATCTTTAATTAGTGCAGCACGGTACTTTATATTGTGGATTCTCGGTTTTCGACTTCTTTTTCTTACTCTTGTTGAGACTGGGATTCACTTAATCAGCATTCAACAGTCATACTCCTTTCTGCTTTTGGAACTGATGTAAATCTTGACTACTATCTTCCTTTCAGTCTTCTCTTAAATAACTTTCATTCTGAGATGAAGAAGTCATAATGGCATTTTTCTTCCACCTTCAGTTCTTCTTACATTTAGGACATTTTTTCCTTTGCCTGCATCTCCAAGTCATTCTCTCTGATCCTGTTCTTCAAGTCTTCGTCTCTAACGAAGCACCACCTCCCCTTACAGGAAATTACTTCTTCAGTTACACTAGTCCTCAAAGAGTGGGATGCAGGGATCTGTCTTTCAAGATCTATTTAATCAACACATGCCCACAATCCTTCGGTTCTACAGGCACCTTCTCCTCCTGGAAATCCCTCGCACTGTAAGCATCTTCCCAGGAACTCTGTTGAGCCCACTTCTGTTCTTCAGTACCTGCCTGAGCATGAAGCCTGCTCACTTACTCACTTGTGCAAAGTAACAACTGCAGCATTTCAATCCAGTCTCACGTAACAGAGTAAAGTTGCTCTGAAAATTTTTGAACTTATAGTGGTCATCAGGGTTAGCCTTGTGCGTGGAATACAGCCCCAACATTGACTAATAAAGCTGTGCTTTATAAAACCCTGTAAAATTTTGTGAAGACGTCGAGGAAGGCTGTGATCAGACTGCATATCAGATAATGAGGAAGCTAAGATAGGCAGCAGTAATATCCAAAATATGATCTGAAAAATCCTCAGCAACTGCAAGGAGCCTGAATACCAAACACCTTCTCTTTTTGTCCTCTTGCACAGCTGACACAACATGCTGTACATGTTACATGCCATCCCTAAGCTAATCCCTGCTGGGAGCTGGCAATCAGCACAGTGCATTAAAGGCTGGGGAGATGGCACTGTGCTAGAAGCACATTTAACAGAACAGATACAGCCACTTAGACTGAAAACAGGTGGCACAGAGATTGAGATATTCTAGGATCCAGGAGCTGAGCAAGCAAGAAGAATGGCTGTAAGCCTTGTTAAGAGTGCACAAGAGGGGAAGAGACCTGGTTGTCAGTCCTTAATTTAAAGGTTGCCTCCAGTTCTTGTCAAGAATTTCAGGAGTCTGGAAAGGCAACTAAGACCTCAGGTTTCTCTCTGCTACCTGAACATTTTCATTAACAGATTCCATGCTTCCTTCAGATTATAGTGCCGTGTTTCCTTCACACAGCCGTTTGTTCTGGCTCTTGAAGCCTGCTAACTCTGTGCCACTCTCTGCTCATTATCATGGCTTACAAACTGAAGAGGTGACAGCTGCCCCATCTTGTGCTGTGACATTTCACTTCAGCCACGCACAAAGCTATTAGACTGAACTGTCCCACCTTGTTACAGAGGCCTCACGTGCCTACAGCACCATGCCTGGGTGCCCCTCCCTGACAACACATGGGTCTAAATTGCTCATGTGAAGGGGTGCACTTGTTCAAGGAGTACAGTGCTCCCCAGCTGCTGCCTCGTTGCCTAAGGGGGCACTGCAAGCATTCCTGCTACCTACCTCTAGAGAGCTTCTTACCCAGCAAGCAGGGATTCTGCATCTTTCATTCCAGGCATTATATGCAGAGCTAATGTGCCTAATTTGAGGCTTGAGATAATACTACAGAAGTAGGTGCTTAATCCTTCTTTGAATCTGGGCCAGGGTGTTGTGTCTATCCAGGGACTGAAACAAGATAGGAGGCCGGTGAAGATGCCAGTGGATTGGCAGGCCTTTGGTGGTAAGAAGTCACGATGCAGATGATAGGGCTTTCTTGCTGACATAGGCAGAGATCAAACTGTTGGATTTAGACTTAAGTAAAATACGCAATAGCCTTAAATGACAATACTTGGAAGCAAAAATACCACCTTATCCAAAGACTTATGCTGTGCAAGTCAGGAGTAATTTCAGTGATGCTGTCCTGTGAAACTCAGAGGAGCCAGACAAATGGCATCTAAATGGCCATGGAGCAGCTATTTGTTTTTGCATTACATAGAAAGCAGTAGGAAAATATAAGGCCACTGTCACCTTTTTTTAAAAAGGCAATATAAGAAAGACTAGGTAACTTAAAAACGACATTACAGGCTGCTAGTACCTCAAAACCTACTCAACTGCACTTATACAGGAAATAGGGGTATACATTTTAGAGAAAACTTTTAATAGAGAGTCACATTCAATTTTTGGCAAAGGTACAAGTTAACTTTCTCTCCTTACCAGCAGATACCAGGACAACCGCTGTAAACAAACTCATTTCCTCATCGCTAAGTTGCAGAGCATTTAGTTTCTCACTAAATTCAAACATTGAGTTGAGCAGATCACCAGCTCCCATTGAATGCAAGTCATCCACACTGTACTTCTTGCCACTCAGGAAGGTGACAGTACGTTCCTTTGCATCAAACAAAGATGCAAATCGTACCATTAAAACCTGATGAAAGAAAAAGGAAGAAAAAAAAAAAAACAACAACAAAACCAGATAAATGTAGGTGCATTTCTGGAAAAGCCAAAGAAAAAATTAAACTTTTTAACATCATTGAAAGTATCTCATTAACCATTCTAGAAGCATTCTATACAGAAACTGTCAGCATGCTATTGAGCTGCAAAACACAGTGCAAGCTCTGGCCTCGTAATCTGAGAGAAATAAACAAGTGACAAAATTAGGGAGTGGATGCAGGGGAGGGGCTACAGCATATGAAAGGCAAGAAAATTAAAATTTAAGCCTCAGCCAGCCTGAGCCACACAGACCATGTCATTCATAAATATGCCAGTAGGACAACTTGCTTAAGCCACACAACAGCCAAAGGCATACAAAGCATTAAAAGAAATGTTTTCTTGGCCACACTCACGAGGAGCAAAATGAAGGTACTGAACCAGATTCTCACTTGGCATAAAGTGGAGCAGCTCTATGGAAACAATGCTGATTTACACCACCTGATGCTCGGGCCCCCTAAGCATTCTTTGGAAAAGTACCATGCCACATCATTGTGCCCACAGGAACGTTAATGAGCTCTGCTACAAAGGAGCCACATGTAGAGCTTTTAAGAGGCTGGGGAAGCACAGCTTGAGATGGCACCTGGTCTGCAGCAGCTGGGAATACCCCTTCAGTACAAGCACCTGGGCTGGAGCAGTTGAGGTGTGCTAAACTTACCCCTTTGGGCTGAAATTTCTCTTGTGGTTTCTCAGTTGTACTGTGAAATGTTTCCCTCTGGAATGGCTTGTAAAGTTTCATTTGCTCATGGTCAACAACCTTATTTACATTTTCAAGGTTTAAGTTGCACAGAACAGCTTTCTTATTTGAAGAAAATGAACTAACTGGCATTGGCTAAAACTTTAGACTCTCTCTAATCTCTCAGTGTGACAGCTGTCTTTTCTCATTTACCCTATTAACTGCATTAATTCAAATGTTTACTACAGGTGAGAGGAGAACCAGGTTTTTAAAGACTAGTGCCTGTGACAAGCTTAAAGAAAGGAGTGTTCAAAACCAATGAAAATGTTTGAGAATTCAAACACTGTTCATGCACATTACATAACCTGCTCCTAAATTTAAAGAGCCAAACAACATGCAGCAATCTTGATGGACACAAGAGCACTACATACTATTCACTTTTGTCAGCTAAGCTATCTGTCCTTTGATGACATTAACTACAGAGTGCAGAAACCATCAGAATACAACAAAAACAGGCAAAGGGCAGGCAGACAAAGCTGAACTTGTGCATTAGCACAGACCCACCATGTATCCAGCAACCTTTCAGTTCAAAACAGTATTCTCCCTATAGAATTGGGCTTTAGAAACATCTTTAAATAACGAGCAACCAGGATTACTGCTGATATTCAAAATGGAAGCCCATAAAGTTGTGCTGACTTATTCTAAGGCAAAGACCTCACCTACTTCAACGTCACCATTCTACACAAGGAAGAACAGTTTGAACTATGGCATAGCACAGGATTGATTCATGCCATTTCACTTCAAACCAGGCTCATACTTGTGCATGCTGAGGATACACTGATCAATACTAACACCTGACCACAGCAACACAGGCACATAAAAACTCCCACTCTTGGAGGTTGCTTGATCACTTCCCTACCAGCTCTAGTCTAATCTGAGCCACTACCCAAAGGGATCCAAGGGCCTTGTTAGCTCTATCATCAACTACATTTGGAGGGGAGGTGGAGAAGGGCCCACTCAAAACCAGTAGAGTTCCTTATTTTAGGCTCAGTGCTGTTTCTGAGCTGGCTCTCCTAAGAAGCCATGCAAATGCCACCACAATACACTGAGCTCCCCAGTACTCCCAGCTCTAAGAGACCTTTTCAGCTCGCATGTGTGTGAATATATATATAGCTGTGCAGCTTCTGCACCAACACTGTCTCCATGTGTCCTCTCACCCTCAAAGGAACAGGCACTCCTCAAATACGAGCTGCTAAGAAGCACAGTGTCAAGCCAGCCACACCAGACTCAGAGGCAGCACTTTCACTTGGATTTTTCTATTAAGATGCAGACATAGGAATATCCTGGTTCAGTTACCCAGAAGACAGAAATGACCTCAGATGCACCAGGCTTTCAAGATGCTTTTGCCTCTATCGCAATGGTTTCATTAATCCTGTTGTGGATTTTTTTTCCACTGTTCTGTAGCCCTACCTTTTTTTTTCCTGTTGCTAAGATGCCACATAGGCCTTTAACTACAAGTTGTAGCTCACTAACAGGAATCATTAATGTTTCTTATAAATAAGTGAATAGTGACAAGCATGTAGCCATACATTATTGCTAATTCCCCTGGATATAGAAACCTCCTTATCAGCAGTGATTGTAACCAGCAAAAAAGCACATGAGTGAGGCCTGAGAAAAGCTTCAGGTGAATCAAGGCCAAGACAAAACATTTCACTTGCAAAACATGAAGGTTTGGCTTTACATTATAGGGACAGTTCAAACCGAATTATTTACCCTCCTTCTCCTTTGCAGAGGAAAAAACCAACATTTTTGTGAAAGGTAAAAGTAGCGAAGAACTAAAAATACAGCCCTTTCACTACAGGAGTTGTAGATGAATATTAAAAGTCAATAATAAGTATAACAGAAAAAAATACATGACAGCAAAATGAAGGAAACAAGAAAACTAATAGACTCTAGGCAACAAGTCTTCTGTGTAACTTGTACCTTCCAACCCAACAATTACCTATTTTACAATTGGGCTGTATAAATGCAGACAGAAGACCCAACACATCACACAAGAAATGTCTTCATTTCAGGTAAATATAAAATCCAGCATCTCTCTTTGAAAGAATAAATCACATAAAAAAGAGCAAAGGCATCACCAATGCTACACTCCCTAGAAAAGCACAGTAACATCAAATACTTGGGACTCTGGCTCCTCTGACCCTCTCTATTCAAATTTCACATTTGAATATTTATGAAATGTGTCCTCTCTAGTCAAATTTCACATTTGAATATTTATGAAATGTGTACAGTCTCCAATAGACACAAGGGTCTGGAAGGGCAACTAAAACATGATGTAAAGGCCATGTAGTGAAGGTCACTAATTATAAAACAGCACCAAGCTCTGTGGTATCACTTTCAAATTAATACCACTAATTCACATATACGTCATGACCACAAGTGGATGCAATTAACCACGAGGACCTAGTGGGATTAGTCTAGAGTAAGTCAGGCTGCAGCTGGCACACATTATCTACAGAGCTGCAGCAGGACAGGTATTTACTGTTGTTACTGCACTGGACATGGAAGCTTCAGACACACCCAAGCTGCCACCCAAATGGTGACTGGTCAGGATTGGATACTCTGGCTTTTGTAGGAAGCAGAGTGGCACAAGGAAGGACATGCAGAGCAGTAAACACATTCCTCCACAAAACTTGTAAGTCAGCAGACAGCTTTCTAACCTATGCACCCATTCAGAGGCAGTACAGCTCCCCAAAGAAAGCAAAGGTAGCTAGAAACCCCTAATTGTGCATTTATTAATGCCCAGGGAAGGGGGAAGGGTAGGAGGGCTGAGCAGTTTTGCGCTCACTGGAGGAGGGACAGGTCACCAAGGTGTGACCAAACAGATCCCATGGACACCATCAGCTCAGAGCATCCATGAACAAGCTGGTTTCCCCTGATGTGCCCCAGTTCTTTTTGGTTCTGTTCATACAGGGTCAGACTGACGCACAGCTTGTCAGGTTTGCAATATACACAGTGGTCTCACCTCAAAGGTCCCAGCCTTCAGAAGATTGACCTGGTCATGCTGGGAGAGATCTCGGAAACCTGGGATGCGCTTGGCAAACTCCACCACTTCCTTCACTGCAGGAGTAAAACTCAGGGAAAACTCTTCCCAGATTTCATGGCCAGACTTGTTTGGGTCCACATGGGGAGTCTTACTCATTGGGCAGACCTGATGTTTGCAAAACACAGGCAGAAAACAACTTTTTAAGGTATCATTCCAAGTATTGACAAACACTTAAGAGAAACATGTTTATTATTCAACAAAACTTTGCAATAATAACACAGAGAAAAAAGAAATCAGTATTCCTCAATCAATTCCCAAAGAAACTGGATTTCTTCTCCTTGCTTTAAAACAAACAAGAAAAAAATCCATGCGATTGTTAGCAATCTGTTTATAAATTTGTTAACTTTGGAACCTACAATACTGTGTACTGCAAAAGACCTGACAGAACCAAGGTTATACTATTCTTCCCTGATCTCAACTGATTTGGTCTGACATCTGAATTTCTCTTTACTTCTATTATCCCTGCAATTTCACAGTAAATTGCAATTTCACAATCAATCAGTTGCAATCTCACAGCCACTATGACATTCATTCTCTGATCTTTCTCGTTTCACAGACAGCTGAAGTGCTTCAGTCAAGGCAACAAAGATGTCAACACCAGAGCAAGAAAGCAAGCCTTGATTTCCTGAGTCACAGGTTTACACCCTCATTACAAGGACAACCCTCTTCTGCAAGTTTGCTATTACTTGTATCACTGAAGGAGAACACCAACGATCTGGTATTCCAGTATTTCTCAGTCATAAGACGACAAAATGCTCTTTCTTTTATACAAACATACAGCATTTTTTTGTAGGAAAGTCTGAATCCATTACATTGAGATCAGACTGATCAGTCAGGGCTGACTGCCAATAAATTCCCTATGCAAGAGCCAACCAGAAGCTCTGCGATATTTTCAGTTCTAGCTTCTAAAATTTACATCTTTTAATGAAGCTTAAACCTTTTAATATTCATTTCACCTATCATCATCAAGGACAAAAATTCCTTTCAAGTATTCGTCACAAGTATACTAAATGGTGTATGTAATCCTACATAATGTCAGCAAAACAAAGAGAAAACAGTGAAATAGATTAGCAATTCCTCAGAGCTGTGCTGTTTTTGCAGGGCATCTTGAATATGTTAATTGCCTAGCAATTCTTTGCGTGGGAGGTCCTAAGGTTACAAGACTACAATATTTTGGCAAAAGAAAAGGTCTAGGCACACAACCAGATGCCAACCACTGCTCTGCCTGTGATATGCAATAGTTCACATAGGTATTGTTATAAATACAGCAATTTCCGAAAATAAGGAGTCTCTGGTTTGGTACCCTGCTCTGCAATAGACACAAAAACCACCCTAACTTCTCATTCTATGACAGCATACCCTTACCCACAGGCACTCAGCCCCAAGGGGACACTACCACTTCCACAGCCAGTGCATTGTGTCTGTGGTCTCTTGACAGACCTCGGCCCAAGAATCAGAGTATCTCAAATTAGAAGAGACCCATAAGGATTGAGTCCAATTCCGTGCTCTTTGCAGAACCACCTAAAACTAAATCATATGCCTAAGAGCGCCATCCAGGCACTCCCTGAACTCTAACAGGCTTCCTATGGAAGCAGTTGTCAGCTTGTACAGTCACCAGTTCTCTTCAGAGGAACCTCTTCAGGAATGACCTGTTCTGCTTTTCTGGTTACAGGGGTATTGAGCAAAAATGACCAAACCCCTGAACATCTGTCTCCATACAGGTTCAGAGCCTAATTATTTGCCCTTATTGCTAGTGACTCATTTTGGTCAGATCCTGTGCTCATTGAGTTCTTGGGCAAAACCCTCATCCATATCAGGGATGTGGGGCAGGGAGGGGGAGCTGCAGTGCTCTGTTGGACTTGGTTTTGTTTCCTCATCACTGATTAACTCCTGCCTGCAGCTGCCACGCACAGGTCAAACTGACTGGTTGAGCCTCTGCAAGGCAGCACCACTCCCTGCCCACCCATACTGACAGGTTTAACCTCTGCTTCTCAGGAGTGCCAAGAATGCTGTTGCAGTGACACCACATACTTTCCCTGCAAGGAAGAAAGGCTGGGAATTATTATTTGCCATGTCGTAGTGCCTGGAGTCTGCAGTTAAGGTCAGACCCTGTTAGGGATGGCATGGTCTATATATGCAGTAGAGAAAAAAGATCTTTATTTTACAAAAGAAAAAACCCAAATAAACAAAAAAGCCCCCATAGAAATGCAGCAACAAAATAAACACCTTCACTGTGGAGACCTTTGGGGGTCTTCAAGAACGTGTGAAGGATCTTCACAAAGTAGGAGGCAGGAAAACACCGGCAGCTCAAGTACTTCAGAAAGGTCAGGGGCTCGTGCTTCACACCAGGAGCGCAGGATGAGAACGAGGATGTTATGTTCTCTCATCCCAGGCAGCTCCAGTGATAAAGAGAAGGACAATCTATTTTAAGGGGCTTACAGAACTGGTTGCCTGAATGGCACAGAAACAGCAGGTGCAAGGCAAATGAGAGGGACCTGCTAAGCAAAGGCAAAAAAATCCCCAACCAAACCAAATCATCAACCATATGCAAAAAAAAGGGAAGCATCCTTGTTAGGAATTCAGTGTGAAAATGTTCTAGCAAAGTCATCTAAGGCACTCAAAAGTGTGTCCAGAGCCTCACTTGTTTAAGTACTACAGGGAAGACTCTGAACTTCTCTCCAACGGTTTAGCTCTGCACCTTCCTCCTGCCTCTCTTCAGATCTGATTATGTTCTACAGTGAAAAGGGTGAGCAGCCCATGGGCCTCATTAAAACAAAACAAATCAAAAAATCCCCATCACCAAAAAAGCAGCCTACCCTGCAACAAAGATTTTAGAACCTTTAGTAAGGCCTGTAGACTGGCTTAAAATCCTAGTCCTGGGGTTTGACCCCAGAAATTTGGTCTTAATACCCTTAAAGAAAATACAGTACATCTGACTGTATAGATTATTTGAAAGTAAAGTCTTCAAAAGGACTGATTGAAATGGGGAATTTTATAAACTCCTATTTTCATTTTAAAGTCAACTGACATAAAAAACCCATGACTTTTTTTCATCCAATACTCTTTGATGCTATTTTACTTTGTTAGCTAAAAACCAAGCCAAGAAACCCCATTGCTTGTATGATTTCAAATCCTTCACACCTTGAGCCATTTTTGTCCTTCATCACAATTTGCACTATCAAACCTGTGTCACCCTTTAAGGTTTCAGCAGTTGTGACAACTGTGTGCAGCTTCACTGACTACTGAGGCACGGCTGGATCACACCCAACCAATAACTAAGTCAAATCAAACAACTGATATCAATATACCAGATGCATTCTTCCTCCAGTGCTGCAAGAGTAAGTGGTATTCTTGTTTGGAGAAAAGCCATCTTCAGGGATCCTCTCACACATTCGCTGAGTGTAACCACTGGTGAAGTTCATGCAGTGGCTGTTTGTGAAGCACACGGCGTGCCCGCTTGGATAATGCATTGTGCTTCTCCCTTTGTACTGTCCGCCAAGGTGCTGCTCCCTTTCAGGGTACTGGGGGCCACCGAGGCCACCAACACAGTGCTCACTGCTCAAGATGTACTGCTCGCTGCTCTTTGACACTCTCTCCCCACTCTGGGGCTGCATCATCTCTGCTGGGTTTTGGGACTGCTCCTGGTTGTACATGAAAGTGTCTTTGTGGGCCCTAGTGACCATACCGATCACCTCCTCCTTAGCCATGTCAGCACTAGGAGGGGGAGAAGGGCTTTTGATGGTTTCTCGCTCTTGCTTGGGCTTGGAGGAAAGATCTTCTTGAGGTGCTTGCTCTTGATGTTCTGTCAATGCTTCGTTGGGCAAGTGACCGCTGAACTGACTGTTCATCATGGTTTTCATGGCACTCTGCATTTCAATCAACATCCTCTGTTTTTCACGTTTGGGAATACGGCCAAATCGAACAGCTGCCAAGGTGGAGAAATAGATAGTGGTGGAAAGGGAAAAAAAAAAAAAAAAAAAAAAAAAAAAGAGTCAGTCCTGAAAGTGTTAGCATGCACATACAAAATACACACCCCAACACAAAAAACCTGCCTTTTAAGGCAAGATTTTAACTGCTCTCACCAATACTACAGCAGGGGTATTAACAGTGAAGTCAGAGAGCTTCTGGGGGATAGGACCGGCATGAATACGAATGTATGCTGTTGTCTGCACACAGGGAGAAGGCAACTCTAAGGTACACAGTCTGTAATGCCTTTTCCCCTTTTGCCTCAAACCTGGCTGTGCATTATACACACAGTTGTGTTAACTGAAGAACTGTCAGGCTTTAAGATTGGATCCATTAAATCAGCACAACTTCACGAGCTGACAATTAGCTAAATGTAAACACAGTTCATATCACCTTTGCATAAAAGTCCTACAAGACAGGTCTGCATGGACCAATTATGTAACTTACCAAAACAAGAGAATCAATGCTAAATGAAGCTTACCTTGGCAAATTTTCTTGATAACTTTGCCTTGACAAGGACATTTTCTGCTGGCAAGGGGATGGGCATCATTGTGGCTGCAGCACTGACCCTGTCCTAGGGAATCTACAACTGCCTCTACCACCTTGTCCAACCGCAGCCGCACAAGGGCTTATAACCAGTTTCGACTGATGTAATTATGCAGTAGTACATCATTAATGTAACTAAGTCTCTTTCATTAAAGCAGGTGCAACCTTGTGCGCAAACAAGCGCCTAGGGGATGAAATAACTCCTATGCATGACAAGAACTCGGAACAATTATTTAAAATAAGTTCTAACACTCCACCCACTAAATTATTAACAGCCTGAGATTGCTAGTTCTTGTGAAATAAACACCCAGAGAAAATTAAAAAGTGAAACAGAAGGAAGAGTTCTGATTGTGGCAGTAAGTTGTAGCAGAAAAACGAACTACGCTTTCAGCATTATTTATTAAAATGGCTCAGGGAGTGGACAGCAAGCAAGGTGGTCAGAGACACAGACCAACATCACCATTTCCTCCTTGCCTTTCCTCACCCTCTAAGAAAAGAAAGAAAGAAAAAAAGGAGCAGATACACACTCATCCTATACACCCACAGCTAACTCTTTGGGCTCTATGGTGACTACTCTAAAGCTATTGGGTTGGGCAGCATTCCCTTTCATTGAAAAAAGCAATAGTAACAAAAGAAAATAGAAAAACAAAGACAAAAAAAAAAAGAAAAATATGAGTCTTGTTCAGATTCAGGTAGGATACAGCTGTAAGTCTTAACATTAAACCAAAATCTAGACACTTGTTACAACCATCCCCTTAGCAGGCCACTGCAGCACATCCCACTGCAGCAGCTTCACAGGCGGGAGGACAGCTCTGCAGCTGCCCACAGTATCACCTCACCAGCCCAGGACACTCATGGAGCTAGAAGGCAAGCTGAACTAAATGCTCTCAGACAGGAAAGCTCTCCTTGACAATAGGGCTTGGCTGCATTATCTGCCATTAAGACCCTCAGCAACTGGCTTTGAGGTGGGCAGCAGATTCCCTCTCCAAGGATCCCTGCTCAGTACAGGAACGTACCATCTCTTGACATCCCAACAGACAGGCATTTTTTGAAACGACACTGCTGGCATCTGTTCCTATTCATTCTCATTATAGAACAGTTGTTATTCTTCAAGCACTTCTTATACTGGATGTTTTGCTGAATGCTTCTTCTGAAAAAACCCTGTAAACAAGCAAAAAAACACCACAACCATCATTACAGCACAGGTCAAATCCTTCCACCAAGATTCATCTCTCTGCGAGCACAATAAACCTCACTGCATCACATCAGCAGCTTCAGAGCCATCAGCCCCAAGAGATTTTAAAGAACTTGGTACTCCTCACGACTTACTTCCCCTTTGTGTGTGATCTGTATGTAATGTGAACTAGTTATGATTTCTAATTACAGAAGATGCTAAGTTGTTCCCTGCACAGTCAGCACCTAAGAGCAAAGTATCTCCAATATTACCTCTATCACTGTGCCAACAGTTCCTAAGATGTGCTCTCAAACATCTACGACATCAAGTGCAAAGATGGGAGTCAAAATAACGTATTCTGACTTCCATCTCTGCAGTTGGGCAACAAAACCATCCTGCTGCACCACATGACCTTCAAAGGCAGTTTTTTCAAATAACTCTTTATGCTGAATAAGCTCCTTCACAGAACACAACATTTGCAATGTTACACATTAAGAGAATACATATCTAGTTCTGGCTTTCCCTGTAGTAAAGAACTGCTTTTCCAAAGATGTTTTGTTCTGTGTCCCAGCCCAGGTGACAACTCACACCCACTATCTCTTAATGCAATTAACATGCATATGTCTTGCGTGACATGGTCCTTACCACCTCTGCTTCCAGTTCTTGTTCTCTGCTGTGCGCTCCAAGTCAGGCAGGATTGGACAAGGGGTGGGAACAGAAAGTACTGCAGAGTTTGGAAAATGCTGCATATTCCTAAGTGGTTCGCCTGTTCCTTACAGCTTCTGAAATTTCTCATATTTAACAGAGAACTATACCAAAATTTTTTTTTTTGGCAGTATCACCCCTTTTCCCCTATGGGGAGAACTTGAGCATTTCACCAGCAGAAAGGTGAGCAGAAATATAGCTCACCTTGCAGCCCTCACAGGCATGAACACCATAATGAAATCCTGAAGCGACATCTCCACAGACTTTGCAAAGAAGAACCATGCCATTAAATTCTAGAATCAAACAAAAAAGTCAAGGATATAGAAACCAGTGACAACTGCAGGAACATGTTTCCAACTTTTAAAACCTGGACTTAAATCGAAATATGTCAGGTCAGTTCAACACATGAAAAAATACAGCAGAAGAACAGACAACATGAATGTACAAACCCCCTGAACAGTTCAGAAGGTACCAGTGCAAGGGTGGGGGGAAAAGAGGACAAACACAAAGCACTCAAACAAACAGGGAGAAAGCACATATTCACTGGGCTGTCAAGAGTAGCACTGCACTCAGCAGCAGAAAAAGAAAGTCTGCTTACATTTAAGTACTTTTAAAAGGACCATTCAGTTAACTAGGCCACCAAAGTTCAGGCTCAATCTGTTTTTTCCATCAGGACATGAAAGCCTATGAAAGGCTACAGTTTCCCCAACAGAGAATAAACACTTTTTCTTAAAAATCAGAAACACTAAAGGACACTTTATAATATATTCAACACCAGCCATACATCGTACCCTATCTGACAACAATTTAGGACTGGTCACTCAGTCATATCTACATATGTAGAGACCACTCATTTGAGTGCATATCCAGAATGGCTTGCACACTTGAACTTGAAAAATACCTTAATCCTATGAAAATGCTCATGGTTTGGGTTTTTAAAGTTTTCCCCCACCTATTTTATTTCAACTTGTCAATAAACTTTTTTTGCAAGCCCTAAGTGCTGGTCTAACATTGGTTTCACTGAAACCAATGGGAATTTTACCAGTGAGTTCAGTAACCACAAAGTTACCTTAATCCAACAGAGACAGCTGGAAATACTCCCACAGAAACATATTCTACCAGAAAAGTAACTTATTTGACATTTGGGTTTCATTTGTGAAGAGGAACTAAAACAATTTTTACGGTTTTCAAAAAGAAAAAGAATCAAACCACAACTTTTTATTTTTTTAAAAACACAGTTAGTACTGAGCTAAAAAAGTTATCTATCTATCTCAACAACTTACAACAGATTTCATTTCAGGAACCTCTGCCCCCATACCAAAAACCTAGTTACTTAAGAATTTTCAAGTAAAGGTTCTTACTAAGAACTTAAGGTAGGAACACTTAAAAAACCCAAAAAACAAACAACAAACCAACAAAAAACCCTATTTGAGGTAGAACTATTAGACACTTATTCTAGCTTCGTAACAATCCGAATTGATAAAACAATTCTGCTAATAAAAGAATTCAGCCTCCAAAAGACTAAATTTCAGCTGTTTTCTGAATCACTCGTTCCAGTACTTATTTTGAATCCTGCCCTTCCAAAACTGTTGAAACATACTTCTCTACCACTGTTCTTTTCTGATTACCAAAAGAAGTGTGAAGTAATATGTGGAGATAGATTCTTACACGCATTTTAAAAGGCCGTTCTTTAGTTCCAGTTTACAAGTATTTTATTTTTCACATTCACAGAATTATGACTTGGAATCAAGAAGATAACTGTTCCACCCACAGCTATAAAAGTATTACGCTTGGGTAATTTATTTTGTTCCTCACAGACTGGGGGGGGGAGGGAAGGTGAAGGGGCAGGGGACAGAGTATGAAAGAACAGAGAAACCAGATTTCCAAGACAGCTCCATAAATACTCTTGAAAGTAATTTCTGATTACATTACCTTAACTTCATCACTTCTTTTTAACCAACTGTTTGATTTTGCTAAGATTGGTTTTCACTAATGAAAATTTGAAGTAAAGCTGGACTGTATTTATGGACTGTTTGAAGCTGGCAGCAATGGGACCCCCATTGTATTAGCATTTGTAAGGCAATGCCGTACGTATTACCACACATATAATGCCAAAAGACAAAAATGGAGGCTTTGCTATGTGCCTACACCACAAGCCAAAGGGAGACCTGGTTGTAACACACGAGGTTGTAACACACAAAGGGAAAACGGTGTTTTCAGGAACTGGCACCAAACATACTTGTGACTCCATTATGGCCTTTTGTCAAACCAGCAACACTCGGCTGGTTTGTTTTAATAGCCTCCTCCAGCCGATCGCTCTTCGGTGCCCCGTCAGAGCCTTCACTGCTCCGGCCATTGCATCCGCTTTCCGAGGAGGAGCTGTTTGGAGGAGATGGTACAGGCGAAGAGGACGACTGGAAACCGCTGTCTGAGCTCTCGCTGTGACATGAGGCTGGGCTAGATGCCGAGCTCGAAGAGCTGATGTAAGCTATCACACCCCCTAAGGCAAGAAAAAAAAGGCAGCACGTAGTGACATAACCAGCAGACATGCACCGCTGCCATGTGAGCCACGCCGTGACCCAGCACCACCAGATCAGCCATTACATGCTCCTGGGAGCACTCCTTTCCCTCCCTCTCTCCCTCAAGCTTGTTTGTCTCCATTCGTTTTCTACGGCTGACCTCCCAGTCTGCCTCATCCCCTTCTCCCATCTTATCAGCCTCCTCTGGCCCAGGCCGAGATGAAACGGCATAACCAAAAGACGGAGCAACAAGCCATGGTGCTGGAAGAATGGGGCAGCAGGGACAGGGCATGGAGTGACCCAAAGAGAGTTTCCCTGGCCACTCTCTGAGCAGAGCTCACCTGGAGCCAGAGCAAAGACAGGATCTTACAGCGCTGTGAGCCAGAATGCAAACAAGCTAGGTTAGGGACAGAAATAGGGCAGAGAGAAAGACTTCATGCAGGCTACATGCCAGAGGCACAGAAAGGAAGGGCTGGGAGGTGCTCACGATGCAGAAGGGAAGGGGGCAAGGGAAGGAAATAGCACTGCAGTCTGGTTAGCCTACTGAACGCCATTTGTCCGACTGCAAGCCTTTGTAGCCTTTGTAGCAGCAGCTAAACTCCAACTGCCAGGCTGCTATTTGCAAACAGCCTCTGTCCTGCCACATCTTGCAATCTGACACACTTGAGAATCCCTCATATGAAACAGCTTTTTGTCCTCAGGCAGACCTAGGAGCAGTTCTGGCTTTTCACAGGCTCCTTCTTCTTGCTTGTAAGCAAGAGAAATTGTTTGCACTTCGTATGAGTTTGTCTCCAAGACTCAGCATTTCAAAAGTCAATATAAAAACATTTGATATTTCACTCAAGAATTTCAAAAGCCATAGCCATGAAACTGTTTAAATAAATTACACTCAGTATGTTCTGCATTTTATGCCTCTATTGCTCAGTAGACTCTCTTCACTGATGACTCAGGACATTGCAGCAAGGAACTCTACACACCAGTAAGAATTCAAAAGTTTAAAAGGACCATGCACTGCCTTCCTTTGGAGGAAAAAAGCACTGGTGTCTGTAGAGTCCTTGATCAACTGAACTGACACGGCAGGCAGAGGCTGTAGCATCTTACATCAGCCATACCCTCCTCACAGATAAAAGCAGTGGTATTATACAACCCTGGAAACACCACTGCTTGCAGGGAACAATTCTGACTTAAAAATTTTCAATACTTTTATTAGACATAACGGTCCTCTTAGCACCTCTGCAGCAACAAAACTGGCCCACTTCCGCTTCAACATTTCATTTTTTTTCTACCAAGGAAACCCTTGGCAGGAAAGTTCCCCAAGGAGCACACAGCCCCAGAGCTCCTGGCAGAGCTGGCTGGGAGCAGAAGTCAGACTAAGGGGCCATGTGACACGTGCAGGACACACAGACTGCTGCTCACGTTCCCAGACAGCAGTGTCTCTGCACCCTGCCAGAAGGGCTTGGTCTTGCACAGATTTTTTTTTTTTTTTTTTTTAAGAAATCCTCCACACAGCATAGCACGCATTCCGGATCAGGTTTTCAGAGAAAGGAGGATTGGCAAGGGGGTCATGGGTTCAGCCACGGCATGAGAAACAAGCCATCATCAGCCACCCGTGCTGGGCTAAGACACCACCTGTTTGACAAAGGTCTGTGCCATCCCCCAGCGCCGCACGCGCCTCTGCCAGGTGCCAGGTCAAAGCTCACTGTTCACCTGGTCCAAGGGAGGCACCGGGCTTCTCAGCAGGCGCCATCCTTATCGGCAAGGGGCAGACCGGGACACGCAAGCACAGCCCCTACAGGGAACTCCACGTTTCTCCATGCTGCCACCGCGCCCCATTATCTTTAAACCCTGCTCATAAAACAGATGCTCTTTTCCCTCAAGGGTAAGGCCAATGTCACAGAGGAGCACAGAAAGTGTGTGCCTGTGGGGGAGTTTCACCCCTCTTCTCCTTAGAGCTGGAGGAGCTCCAGATAGCTGGGCTGCTCTGGCACCCTAGAGAGCTTTGCAGTCTTGCCAATGTCACAGTCGCGATTCTTCGTACTTTTTGTTATTTTAGAAGTTACACTTCCCTGTGACCCCTGTTTTTGTTTGGTCAGCAGCCAAAAGCTGACTCTCACACAGAGCACAGGGTGACATCTCAGAACAAAGAGCATAGACACGGAGCACGTACACGTGCACACGGATGCCACCACACCGCAGAAACGGGGTACCGGGGTGCTCAGTGAAGGAGGCAGCCGTGGGTCTGTGAACTGCCGGGGATTTTCTTAGGGAACCCATCTGGCGGAGGGTGGTGGAATGAGTCCTTTGGGCTACGCGCTGCTGCTGCGGCGGCGGCACCGCCGGCTGAGAGATAAGGACGCTTTGGGCTCTACCTGGTGGGATTCACTTTAGGGATGGGGCGGGGGGCACCGCAACGTGCCGGTAATTCATTAACACAGATATGGGAAGCCGTAACGCCGCAGGGGCGAGAAGCAGACGGCGAACTGGCCGGGGGATCAAACCAGTCCCCGGGACGCTGCGGCAGCAGGGGCTCCCCGGCCGGCATCCTCGATCTCCCTGGCTAACAAAGCGGGAAGGGAGCAGGGAGCGCGGTCGCCGTGCCCGCAGCCGCCCTCCCGCCTCACCCCATTCCACCGCACCGGGGCTGCGGCTTTTCCCTGCCGCGGTCACGCGGCGCCGGGGCTGGAAGAGCCGGGCCCGCCCTGCGCTGCCCCCGGGCCGCCCCCTCCCCGTTACACAACACCGCCC
>VWZV01011460.1:654948-737040 GCA_013397155.1 Irena cyanogastra | reverse complement strand
GGGGCAGCCCCGCCGAGGTCACCGCCGCTGCCGCAACCGGAGTGGCGCTCGCCCACCGCGGCCGCGGGGCAAGGTGAGGGGCGGCGGTGTGTCAGCTGCTCCGGCGCCGAGCACCGGCAGGAAATGCCACCGCTGTGACTGCCGCAGCTGACGAGCTCTCTCCTATCCCGACACGAGCATTTGACGGCTCCCAATTCCAACTGTCAGCGCTCCGCGCCCTCTTAGCCGCGTGTGTTCTCACTGCCGGGAAAAGGGAATATCGGGGAGAGAGCCTTCTCGGCAGGGCACACACACCGCTGCAGCCATAGTCTCTCCCTCTGCAGCCATAGGGAGAGGCCATCACACAGTTGATATCAATCTCCGTCTCTCCCGTTTTCTGCCAGGACGTGATTTTGTCACTCCCATAACGATTCCAGCCTCTAATACCTTATACCATATAGTGATGTCTCTGGGCACAGACCTCCCGCAACGGGAGTTCTCTGCGCCCCTAGAGGACCTAAAGCAGGGGTGTCCCCGCCGGGATCCCCATACTCCCGCTCCCAGAAGGAAACCCGCGAAGAAAATGCACCACAGCAAAAAAAGGGAGCAGAAACTTGGGGAAGACTCTCCGTTAAGCGAATACAGAGCCCAGAGTGAAGCTCTGTCCCTCCCTGGGGTTCAGAGGCAGGTGCGTGGCTTCATGGACTATATTGTCCTCTCTCCAGACTGAGAGCGAGGCAGTGGAGTTAAATGAGGTTAATAAGTGGAGGTTAAACGCAGCTAAATGTAGCTTACTGCCTCCTAATTTGGGTGAGTTTCCTCTCCTCTCAAATGAGGTAAACAGGTCAGTTTGTGTGAGCTTCATCGCTTCTCCAATAAGGTAAGAGGGTGAGTTTTCCCATTTTTCTGTGCATGGTCAGCAGCTGGGAGGCGTACAGCTTTCCTCTTTGTCCGCACTCAATATCCATCACTATCTCCAGACCCTTCATCCCCCAGCCCCAATTTCCTACGGAAAAAGCTCCTCATATTCCCAGTTCTCCTCCTCATACCAACTCTAAACTACATTTCCTAAGCCCTGCCATGCTGCCCTCTGGCTCTTGTATAGTCCCTGCCAGTGTGACTGGCTGCCAAGCACTGCTGCCTGCCCTGGGCTCGGTCAGGTACAGGGCACGATGGCCCACCTTCCCTTGCCATGCTCAGGGCTCTGTCTTGCTCCTCTGCCTGATTGCTGGTCTTTGTGGACAGAGCACAAATAAAATGTATTTGATATCAGCCTATCATGGTATCTCAAACCTCTCGACAGATTAAATGGGCCTACAGACTCAAAGGAGAAGGTAGTGAATACATCAAATGCTATTAGAAAACTAGCTTGGATGTCAAGAACAACAGCAGAGCAAGTCCTCTCTGTGTATTCTGTGTCTCTGGGGTTTCTAATGCTGTATTTAGGTTTTAACAGATGCTTGAGTAATGTTTATTAACTGGTGGGTCACCAACCCCAGGTGTTCACTGGGTCTGCTAAAAAACCCCTACAGAGCTCTTGCTTTTGGATAAGGCTTCAATTTGCAGGTGGTGGTGGAAGCACCCAAAGATGAGTGTGGAGACACTGGCACTCAGACCAAAGGTCCACCTGGCCTGCAGGCCGTTTGTGGTGCTCAAGGGAGGCTCCAGGTTTTTCAGGTGTATGGACTCCATTCCTGAGAGTGGTCAATAAAGGGAAGGACTGCTTGTTCACTTCCTTTGTGGGCAAGGATAAATGCTGCTGCTCCTGCCTGGCGGGACAAATGGGAAAGGCAATGTACGCAGGTTCGTAGGATGCCATAGGGAGAGGCCATCACATTATTGCTCCCAATCTCAGTCTATCCTATTTACTGCCAGGACATGATTTTGTCACTCCCTGAGAGATTCCAGCCTCTAGTATCTTTTACCATCTACTTTTGAGACTCTCGGGGTTCATTACAGCAGTTTCAGCCTGCTCTTGCCTCTGGTGCTGCACTTGGCAGTCCTGAAGCCAATCCCCATCTATCTTCAAGAATGTATTTATTTTTCTTCTCTCTCCTATCTCAGAACAACCCATCCAGACCTAGGAGTGCTCTCTATGCTCCAGTACTACATCTTTTCTGGTTCCTTCCTTGAGGTGGCTACACACACACACACGGTTTGTAAGAGCCAAGCACTTCTCTTAGGGATGTAGTGTGGCAAAGAGCAATTAATGGCCCCACTACCCAGCCTCACACAGGATCCTTGTCCACATCAAGAGCACCAAAAGGTGTGTTTCCTGACAAGATCTAGCAGGTAGAGCTGGCTGTGGGTGGCCACAGGATGCAAACAGTGTGACTTCTGAAGTTTCCTGAGGTTTCCAAAGGAGGTCTCAGAAATGGCTCATTCACTCCTGTGCCCTAGTTCTGCTGTTCAGCACAAAGCTGTGGACTGCCACAGCAGACCATGACAGGCACTTCAATGTTTGGAGAAGAAAACCGTCTTAGAGAGCATCAAGGTTTTTATTCTGCCCTCTAACCTGGAAGAAGACTCCACTCTGCTAGTGTAATAAGAGGGTCAATTTTTTCTTAGAGCCTCTTTCTGCCTACCTCTTCCAAACCCACACAAGCAAACACCTGGCTAATAACTTTGTGGCTCTGGGTGCTGGCCAAGTCATGGTGCCTGGGCTGCTTCTTGGGGGGCTTCTCTTTGACTCCAACTTGGCTGCTAAAGCTCTAGAGTTACTTGCTGAGCTGCAAATAACATTCCCTTAAAGATGCGATGCTCAGTGGATTTTCTCTGGTCCCCACAATGATCTGTGATTCAGCTTTCCATGAAGGGCAAAACAAATCCCAGCTTTATGGAGAGGCAGTGTACTGCTGGCATTCACAGTGGCATGGCACCTCTCCAACCTGAAGGCTGGGCAGGCACTTGAATGATCAGTGGAAGAGTGATTGGGAATTTGTGTGTTTGGTCAGTCCTCAGAATCCTTCAGGCTCTGTGTACTGCTGCTGTCTGCAGAAGACTTGTGGTTCTGGGAACAGGCTGAAGTGAGGCATTGAAACACGAAGGGGTGGAAGAAGGGGAAAAGCACAGAAGGTGGGACAGAAAGCTTCTTCACACCCCTTCCCACCCCTGGGAAAGAACACAAACATTTATCCCTCTTTCCTCCCAGCCCACACACATGGAGCAGCCCAAGCAGCATGTTTAAATTCCAGAGGTTGCAGAGTGATTCCCATCTGTGCTACCTCTGGATGGGAGATGGCACAATGTTGTTGCACCAACAAATACTGACTTAAATGTTAAGTGCAGCTGATAGCTGGATGGTGGGACAGGATGCACTTTGGCCACCTCAGCAGAGGTATGTAGAGGCCGATGACTCTTTTTCCTCAGGCCTGAAATGCTGGTGGTTCCTCAGGTTGGAACTGAATGCCTGCACCTTTCTGTCCCCGTGGAGAGGCCCTCCTGATCCTAGTAAACATCCACACATCAGCCAGGAACGCATGAGTTTCCATCAGCAGGCATTTGTGCTTTCGGATGAGTTGGATTTCTCCAGTGCCTGGCACATTTACAATAATGCTAGTTTGATCCCAAAACATAAACTTTGCAAAGAGAAAAAAAATGTTTATTTGAAGAGTGCCAAGGAGCAGCATTTTTTCATGCCGCAACAGCTCCTGAAGTTTTCTATTTCTTTTTTTCTTTATTACCTCAGGAAAAATTCCTAACCTCTTATTTGTCTTTTTGACTGATGCTCAGAACAGTGCTGACATTTGCACAGATCTACAGTAAGTCCTAGTTCTCTTCCCTGGTTGTTTACAGCATAAAACTGTTTAAATATAATAAAAGTCATTTTTCTCCATATAAAATTATTTGTCACTCTTTTTCACTCTGGTCAGTCTGTGTGATAAGAGCCTCCTGAAACCCTCAGTAATGTGTCTGTCCTGAATAATTTGTGCTCCACAACTGCAGATGGAACTAGTTCGTACAAGTACACTTAGGTGAGGCAACTGATACCAAACCTATGCTTGCATTTCCAGTTTCTTTAAAGCAAAGATTCACTTGCTATCTACAGCTGCTACCTTAAATACTGCCCTCTAAAAGTCTTTATAAAGATAGCTGTAACTGTGACTTTCTTTGGTACATTAAATGATATAAATAGCCATAACTCATCTAACTAATCTTAGCCTCTGGAAGCCAGTGGAAATTTTTCTATCGATTAGAGTCAGCTTGGGTCAAGCCTTACACTGTGTTTTCTGACCCCCTGCCCTACTTTTTCTCCATTCCAATATAACATATATATCTCTAACTCTTTCAGTCGGTGCACTTTTTTCTTTCTGTCAAACAGAAATCCTGATAAGGAGGTCCCAGAGGTCTTTAGCTTGTCATCACATCCCTTCATAGGCTGAATGTGTGCAGAATGCCTGAGGAAGAAGCAAAAGCTAAATATAGAATAATTTAAAGCTGCCCATTAAGGGCATGCCTACATGGCACAAATGCAGCTCGCTTAGGTACTGGGAGTGGTGCAGTCACAGAGCTAAGTATAACCAAGCAGAGGATGTGGCTCACAAACCATCCCCTTGCATTCACATCCTGTCTCTCGGTATCAGAGCCTTAGAGGAAGATATAAAAGCTCATAATAGATGGTCATATACTAACTTGCCCATAGGGTAACTCTCTTCCTGATTAAGCTCCTCAGCAGTCAGTTTATAGCCTGAAGCACATAACCCTGCCACTTTTTTCTCTTACCCAGCGTTATTACAAGCATGCTTTTTCTTAGCATACTTTGGTAGTACATTTGGTTGCCTGGGCTGGTCAAATTGGTGGGAAATAACCTCATGCAACAGTGGTGTATTACCACTAGGCTTATCTGCCCCTGTAGATTTTAATGGAAGGTGATGACTTGGACTTTTAATCTAGAAAGATAAAGCATTAATTCTATGTTAATTAAGCCTATCTTATATGGCACTAATATCACTGCCTGCCTTTTCTTTTTTGTGCTATAAGTTCCTTAATCTGTCAGTATATCATCTATTTATTCAGAAATAAAATCATCACCTAATGAGACAAAGATGAGAATATATACTGCTTGATTGGGCCAAAAGTGATTTTTGGGAGAGAAGCAGAATGGATAGTGCAAAGGATGTACAAGGAGCTACCCTTTGCCTTCACTGAAAAAGACTCACACAACTTAGCACTTAACAGGTGATCGCTGACACATCGTGCTGTCTTGGAGAAGGCATCAGCAGCGTTGTATTGAAGGCACAGTCAGCACACGACTGATAGCTGCCAGTCCCTTCTCTCCACCACCCAAACCTCTCCAGGGACAGCTGCATTTCCCACTCTGGTGTCTTTTGTACTAAACACCCTTCTAAGTCTGGATTTTTGTGTTTTCCCCTGCCTTTCTCCAACTCTTTTATAGCACAGTGTCCTGAAGAGCACCTTATTTCAAAGCACCGATGCTCTCTAGGAAGTTAGCTAAGCTGGAGGCTGGCAGCAATCACGTTGGCACTGTGTGCCATGGTGCTGGCCAGGACATCCCTGGTGTGCTGTCACTGCTGTCACCAGATCAAAATCATTGCTTCAGAAGTCTTCTCGTAGCTCAGCTCCACCATTCCCCTCCTGAACCCTCCATGCCACCAAAACATAAACCCAGTTTGATTTTTCTCCTTGTAAGCTATGTTAATTCTTGGAGAGATGTAGTGTAACACAAACATAAAGCTCATCCTGGGCAGAGCAGAGATGCAAATGATGCTTTCTCCTTGTTTTGGGGAAATTCTGCAGGTTGTATGAAGGGGACATACAGACAGAAGTAATATCCCCAGCTCCTGCAAGGTTTTATGTATCACTCTTTCTTCTTTCCTTTGAAGCAGCACAAGCTTACTGTGATTACTGAGGTATTTTACAAGGAAAATTCCAGAGAAAACTCACCAACAGAGGCAAATGCAACTTGCATTTGGGCCTTAAATAACACAAGTTTGTAGAAAATGAGCAGCTTTCATAACAGGTGCCATTGGTCCCCGTGCATTGGCCCAGAGAGTGAGAACTGCCTTTTACATCCAGGCAAAACAAAGGCAACTAGAGTCAAATATGAAAACATTCTCTAGGAAATGAACCAAAATGCATTTTGACCCTGACACTTATTACCTGTAACTACCCAAGGGATAGCTAGCAGGGCCAAGACAGTTCCAGGCTCTACACATCACAATGTTTTTTTTCCTTGATTGTTGTCTCACTCTGGCTAACTTGGAGTCCAAAAGATGACTTACAGCTTCAAGGTGCTGAGTTGAATCAAGAGATGATGCATGGGACTCTGTATTGGACCTTGTGTGCTGCTGGATTAGGCCCAACTGGTCAAACTCTTGTTCTGAAAAGCTGGCTTCTGTATTCTGCTAAGAGCCTAAAGAGTTAAAGTTATTAACTCGCTTCTGAATAAAATGCATTAGGAATAAATATGCTTTAGGATAAACCTATTAAATGGATAAAAATGCCATTACCAGGGGTGAAATATGATTGTGTGACCTTTTAAATAAATAAGCCTGCTATGCACCAAATTATGTCAGATAATAAGCTTTATACATGATAAAGTCATGCAGTAGGTCTCAGTCTTCAGGCATTCAATGAAATATCGCTAGCCATAAAGGGCTCCTGAAATGTTACACTAAAGAAAATTGCTTCCAGCTATAAAAACTTAACTGTTAAAACAAATGGAGTTTCTCTCATAAAACCCTTTGCAAGGCATTGGTAGGTAAAGTGAAAGCTTACTAGAAACAAACCTGAGGCATTTGCAAGTACATAACACTTCTTAAAATAACTCGGATTCCAGATAAATCTGGAATAACTCTATTGAAAGCAGAAGGGTATAACCCCGAAACACAGCATGAGATCCAAGTTATATTTCTAGGACCTTAGAAATATGTTGGTGGGGTATCTCTGGGTAAAACCAGTGCTGTGTATCCAAACTAATGTGCACTTGCAGTTTTGGCACTTGTACAAGCAGTGGAAATGCTGACCTCTCTGTCTGTCCTGACTCTTGGGTCTGGCTGTGTTATGCCTCAGCGACTTGGCCAGATTACTCCTGACACAACAATATTCCTTCTAAGGGACCATTCGTATTTGATGGGATGGAAACAGAGCTGGATATTATCAGCCTTGTGAATAAAGGCAGATGTGCATTTAGCCAGATTCAGCTACCAGCTTCGTATGCAGCAAAACTGGCCCTCTGCATTAAGTCAGAGTAAGAACTTTCTGCTCTAAACCATTACAAACAAGAGGGAAGGAAGCCAATTCTCTCATTCCTTCTAGTGATCACAGGCAAACCAAAGAAACCTCCTGGTGAGGCGCTTGCAGTTTTAATAGAATCATCATGGTCACTTCATCTCTTATTATGTGAACATCAGCAAATAAACGCAATTCCCAGCTTGAGTCTTGTGCTGGTTTTGGCTGGAACAGAGTTAATTAGTTTCAAACACAGTTCCAAGAACTGAAAATACTCCTGTAATTCCCTGACACAATCAATTATCTTCTTAAAAAGTTGATCAGACATTGACAAAAAGGACCATTCCTGGTTTTTCCTGGGTTTTCTTTTTCTTTCTTTTTTTTGTTTGTTTGTTTGTTTGACAGAGTTTTCTGGTGTGGGGGTGTTTGTTGTGTTTTTCCCCTGAATTAGGAGAATGCATCCTAGAAAGGATCTTCTTAACCTTCATCTACAAACACTGATAATTTTCACCAAAGCTCAATCCACTGCTATCTTTTCCAGGAGGGACACTTAAAGAGACATAGCAAAATTCAAGCACACAAAATAAGCCAGCCTTGCTCCAGTTCCCAGAGAATTTGCTCCCTGAGCCTTAGCAAAGAAAGAGGTACACCCTCCACAACTAGTTTTAGTGCTCCTGCTGAATACAGTGAGGTACACTGTGGCAAACACAACCTAAACAGGACCACTGCAAAGGAATGGGTGGCATCATGAGGCTAGCAGCGAAATTTTATAATGTTTTTCTGAACTGGAGTGCGATGTCTAGAAGCAAATAATAGATCTGTTCCAAGCAGGAGCTCAGCTGCATCCTGAAGATGCCTCCAGGCACTCGCTGTTTTGTTTTATTGCTGTTCCTCAGCACTGGTGAATTGTAAGCATCAGTCTCGCAGAGAAGACACATTATCGGGGTGAAGGACAACTGCTTGTTATATAATCCTGCCAAATCCTTGATGCAGCAGTTCTCACCAAACAACCATCTTGCTCTGAGTCATCTGGAAAGTCTCTGGTTCAGTGAGCTTCCAGGAGCAGACCATCAAAACAGGTTGTATTTCCACTTCCCATTTCAAATTACAGGAGGCACTTATGAGTCAAGGCAATAATTTTCTCTTTATCTACCTTCAGATGCCATCCCGCATACGGATCCAGCCCGTGCACCTGCTGAGCCAGGAGCCCTGTGGGAGTTCCCAGCCAGTGCTGGATGTCACAGCTTGCAGCTGTCCTGGGTGGCTGCTGGCACGAGGGCAACCACAGTGTGAGGAAATCCTTACCCTGCTCTTCAGAGAACTGGAGATGCTACATGTGGGGCTGGACTTGCTCCACACTCACCAGCCTTTTTCCAAATGCCCATTGCTGGGCCCTGTCAAAAGCAGTCACCATGCCCATTAGACCTCTGGGCTGGCCCTGCATGGCCATTCACATTTTTTCTTGTTTTATTTCCCTTCGAGGCAATGCCAAGTCTTAGTTCCGTGCTGGGTCACAGATCCCAGCAGGACACATTACACTGTGTCTATCTGGGAATTAGGAGGTCTCCCACCCCAGAGCTGGCCAGCTCAGACCCAGCGCTCTCCCACCTCTGCTCCTCCCCACCGTGCCTGACAGACAGTCACCATCAGCTCTTGTGACAGCAGCATTGCCACAAGAAGCTGAGCAGCTCATCTTTTACAAACTAAACAACTACAACTTTGGCAATCTCACTCCTATTGAATAACAACAACAACAAAAAGAACCGAGTCAGCAGCAAGGAGTAGCCTGTTGCACAGAGCTGTAAATAAACCCAGGAGAAATGAGAGGGGTCAGCTTGGGTTGGCTGGTGGCTGCTGAGAGAGCTGGTCCAGGGTTACCACTTCAGGGTGGGCTGAAGTGGGGGAAGATGGAAGGCAGTCACTTCCCTGGTTCTCTGTCTGACTCCCTGCTTAGGACAAAATTGCTTCAGCCTTTACTGCTATTACAAACGTCCTATGAAAGTACCGTACAATTCAATGCTCAAGCTGTAATGCAATTCATGTGATTTTAGGACAATTTGCAGAATCTGCAAAAACCATCAAGTTTCATCTCTGTGGTTCATTTGAACAGTCATCATTTGGCTAACAGAATTATTCATGCTCAAAGCATCTCTTATTTTAAAATTTTTTTTTTTCTTAAAACAGGTTAAAATTTCAGAATGTTGTCAGAATAGCACCTACTAGAAGGCGAGATTATTTGCTAGAGAGGCATTTTGAAGTTTTCAGTTCTGAGCAGATGGGGCTATCATTGGAGAAAATGGAACTCATATATGCCATATGCTTTACACAGTTTTATGATTCTCGTATTTTTTATTAAACTAGCCAATGAAAGTAATAACTATACTAGAGATTTTCATTTAGCCTCAGGAGTCAGAACAGTGATTCAGTTTTTCATGGTGGTGTCACTTCTGTTTTGCTTCTCGGCAACATAAATCATAAATGTAAGAGCTGGGTTTTCAGTGTAACTTGCAGTAATCAGCTTATTTTGTGTTTCCCATTGATATAACTATTCCTTTAAAATTGCTTTTTACTATGGACAGCAATCACCTTCCCAGCACAAATCATTGGTCTAAAATGAAAAACTTAGTATCTTACTATTAGCTCATATGGATTTTTGGTCTCTGCTTCTTAAGAAAGGACTACCAGGCATCTATCAGAAACTACTTAGATTAAGACTGGGGATTAGATTCTACAGATTCAACAGAACCAAATGACTCAAGTATTTTCTATAATTCTATTTAAAAAAACCCAAACCTCAAGAAAAGTAATTTTACTTACACACTGACTTTTCCTGTGTAGCTGAATCTTACTTTGTGTCTTTTTCTGTAAAAAAGATCTTAAGCAGATGTTCTCCACCAACACCCGTAGTAGTAATTTGCAAAGTGAAAATAACACAAAACTTTGTGTTTTGCTTATAAGGTTCCCTACAACTTTGTCTAACTGTGCCTTAGCAAAACTGCTTTCCAAATAGTTGCAGACAAAGCAATTTATAAAACATTATTTTTATATATGGCTCTGAAAGAACTGAAAACACAAAGCTCAAAACACATAATTTATAAAGGTTGCGTAACTTGCTATCTAAACTTATCTGACTAATCATGAAACCTGTGAGAGAGGCAGGTGGATTGTAACAGCAGATGAGTTGAAGGGCTGTGATTCTCATACAAGGAAAGGGTTCAAATAATTGCTTGTTAGTCACAGAAAAACAATGCTGCAAGAAAACTGCATGAATAAATGAATGAGTGAACACTGGACTAATGAGTTACTTCCTCTGCCTGGTGGATGAGCTCTCAGGGGATGACGACTCATTTTCGTGACACTGGTGAATACAGTGCAGAGTTAACAGGGTCTTGGTTTCTGCCTGCTGCTCTATTGACACACAGCCTGGTGACAAGGCCTGGGACATGGAGGGCTTGAGCTCTGGACACAGGACATTTATTTCACAGCACCAATTGAGAACTGTCCTCCTGCTCTGCGTTTGGTGAAGTGCAGCTGCTGCCTGGTGTTTCAGGAAAGCAGATTGATACTAGAGACACAGGTGAAGCTACTCTGAGGAGCTGTAGGTTCATTCAGCCAGGTTTATACTGTGGGCACTGCCCCACACAGACCTGGCTGATGAGCCAGGGACCCTGGCTAGCTGTAGCCTCCTCTATCAGGTGTTCCTGTCGTTGAGCAGCACCAGGGTACGAACAAGCCCCACTGAAAGCCAGCTTACTTGTCCTATTCTTTTTTTTTTTACTTCTCCATTTTTTTCTTTCCCCCCTTTCATGTGCCTCTCCATTCCTGGGTTTCCAAGAGAACTCCTCAACTTGCACATGGACAGGCAGACTGCAAAACCCCTATGGAATCAGCTAGGGTCCAACATACTAACTAGTGAGGGTTTTCCCAAAGCCTGGCACCAGAAGTGCAGGGAGACCTGAGAAGGCTTGGAACAGGGGTACCCAGCATTTGAGAGAGCAGTGTCAGCCAGCATTGGTCTTATCAGAGCCAGGCTTAATTTAATCATTCATCTGCTCTCTGATCTCCAGGATACCCCTGCTCTCCATTTCCCTGAATGATGGAGAGATGACAGTATTTAACAAGATTGAATGTCATCTTCATTACAATAAGAGTGTTTAATTATATCACTGACCATCATTTGATACCAAAGAAAAGCATGCTCTCTTAAATTTCAGACAGTGACAAGGGGTCCAGAAGAACTGGGTTCCAGTCCTGGCTTTGCTAGAGGCCTCTTCTGGCCCATTAGGTAAGAGCAGGATAGCCAATGAATTAAAGGTTGTGTAAGCAGTGTAGCTCAGACACTTCCTAACTGTAGGGAGCGAGGCTCTGCAACCTAAACACTCTGTGTGTAATTATTAAATTGAAGCTGATTCAGAACCTTGACACATAAAGAGAACAACCAACAGGCTCTCCATCCTTTCATACAGCTTTACATTTCAAACAATTACTTTAAAAGGGTTGGATCAAAAAGTTGGTGGTTGCTCAAAGCCCCAGAAAAGAGCATTCAATTCAAATCCAAATTGGATTTTTTTTGTGGCTGCAGCAGTGTTTTCATCACTCTGAGTATTCTGGCTTGATACTCTCCGAACTAGACTTGTGTCTCCTGGAAAAGAAAAGGGATGTACAAAAATATGGTGTTTTTCCCCAGCTTGGAGAGTGAGTAGATAATAGAGTAGGAATCAGGCTCTATTTTTAGACCCTAGCTTTTTAATTCATTAGCTGTACAGAACTCTTCACAGGCAGTCACTTTTCTCTACTGGGTCAAGGCTAGTGAACAACTGCTGCATTACAAGGACAGAGATAAGTGAGAAAGTCGAGCTATAACTCTCCTCCATCGCTAATTACTTCATTCTAGGGCCCCCACAAAAATCACCAGTGAAATTCCATGACCTTCTGCTGCAAGGAAGGAGCCAACTGCCTCCTCCAGCAGCATCTGTGTCTTTTGCAGGCATCATGCCAGCGTGCCTCTCCCAGCAGCACACAGCTGCCTCGCAGAGATTCCCAACACTTCGGAGACAAAGCAAGGAAACAATTACACTTGCTGTTGATTAGTGAGTCCCTACTTTTCAACCTAGCTAGTGTTGCCAAGTAATGAGCACTTCTATTAGCTATGTGGAAGGGAGTTTACTACTTGCTTATTTAAAGAACATCCTAAATCACACAATCTGTTTTTACACATCCCACCCTTCGGGACAGAAATAGTGCCCTTGCCAGGTCCTCACCTTGTACCAAAAGCTGTGTGATTAGCTAATCTAGGCAGCTGACACAAAAGTGAAATCCAGCCTAATAAAAACTTACAGTCAACTATTTTCAACAGCACCTAAAACCAGGCTGAACCAGCCTGGTACTGTACAGCCCCATTTCTCCACAGTTTAACCATGGTATTCATTTTGTCTTGCCTACAAACCAGACAGCACTTTTAATGACATCCAAAACATGCCTGCTCAGACTGGGAAGTGATCAGTCCTGCAAACAGAGCCAAGTAGATGGCTTGGAAACAGATTATTAGATTCCTCTATGTCTTAATAGACTTGCCTACAGAGATTCCTGAAGCTTCCTCTTCCCTCCCCCTGCCCTCCTTCAGTTACAGCTTAGTGTCCCTGTTTCAGGCAGACTCTTGGTGTCTGGGGAGGATTGAACTCAAGTTACAGCCTCTCACTAGGACTCTCAGATCACTGGTTTCTACCACAATCTTAAGGAACACAGACTACTCACAATCTCTTAAACTTCCACAACAGGTTCAAGAATCAAGTAGCAAAGGCAGAGATCACATAACCTCTCTCTAACCCTGACTTCCCAAGACAATGACCTCAAACAAAAAAGGTTTTCCTCAATGTTTTGCTTTTTTAAAATAAAGATAATTAAAATAAAATATAATTTGTCTTTCCGCTTCACACAAATTCTGCACAGCAATGTCCCTTCAAACCCAAAATCCTGTCTAAGAGCATGAGACACTTCCAAGTGTGGAAAGACACTAAGGCAATCTGACTTCTCAAAGACTTGGAATAAGCATCCTCTGAAGGCACCACCATCTGTTTCACATTCCTTTACTGGTCTGCCAGATACCATGCCCTTTTAGTTACACTGTCATCAGCAGTTTTCAATAAACTTCAGAGGGGATAGTACTTTCTTTTCAAGTTCAAAGAATTACAGGACCACAAGGGCCAGCCTAAGTAGGTCTCACTGAAGACACCTGCCACACCACGTGCTGCAAGGTTTGAATGCTGGCAAATGACACAGCATTAGTGCTGACTGCCCCATCACCTGCTGTCACCCTCCCCCATCAATGGCAAGGGTCCCAAACAGCTTAACAGCCCCCAGTACAGCATCATCAGTCTTGAAGTTGTTGCCTTAAAAAAAAAAATCATAGATTTGGGTTGAAGGAACCTTGAAGATCATCTAGCCCCAAATCCCCTGCCATGGGCAGGGACACCTTTTTCTAGACCATGTTGCTCAAACAGACAAAAAAGATTCCAAAGGAATGGACACGCTGACCATACTAGCAGTACCTGAAGCCGTTAAATCTACAAACCAGACAGATCAGCCCCCTCTCTGCAATAACCCCCTCCATGCTCAGGGGAGACCTCACTCATCAATTTGTTCAGAGGAACTTCCTGTCCTACACCATCACAGGACTACCTTTCAAGAAAAAGTGATACTTTACATGAGAAGCTAAAAAAATCTGTGTTTAGAGCAGATAGCTTTAACACTTTCTAACAGATTATTCTGCATTTTTGTTTGAACCAAACAAAACATATCATCAAAGAATTGTCACCTTGAGCTGTTCTTCTTGGCTTTGAGAACACACAGCCAAAATATCTCTTCTTTAGACTACCACTCTCCTGTAAGAACTTAAACTGGAGTACTAAGTGAATTTCTCCGTTGAAGGGAAAATCTTGACATGTTTTAAGTCTCATTCCACACCTCAAGCTGAAGTTCCAGGAAGACACAGCTGCTTCTTGGGCCTTCTATCAACCTCTTTTCCTATCACCACCTAATGGATATAATACCGAATCTGTGGAAACTATGACAGCCATCTACCTAATTTACCAGGAACTGCATTTCATCTCTCAGTGTTTATGTGCAAACTGACTTCATGCTGAAAAGATCACACTGTGATTTCACAAAAACTAGTCTAAATACATTCATCTATAACTGTTATCCAAATGTATTTATTTCTACCACCTAACCATGCTGAGTAAATCAGAATGCAGCTCTTTAACACAGAAGCATGTTTCCTGTTCTGGTATCAAAAGGAAGGTTTAAGAAGCTGCCCCCCCCCTCAATCTTGACAAATTAGATACCTACTCTACAGTCAGTATTTTACTATTCAGCCTAAAACCTTATCATTCTTTGCAATGTGCCCACATTTTTAATACTGTGCACTGCAATGAACACAGCAAGCTTTACCTTTTCATTCTGTGCTTAGTTGATTTAGACAATGTTTGTAGCTGAGAGGCCGAAGAGCTGGTTTGACCCTGAAGAAGTACAAAAAAACCCAGAACTTGAAAAATAAAATAGCCATTAGTATTTAATTGCCTATAAAAAACAAATGAGCACTTTCAGATTACATCTCATTGCACAAGATCAAAGCTGGCCTTCAGTCCAAGCACAGGACAAACAAGAGACCCCAACCTACAAACAGTGACTAAATAAACTTAGACCAAGACAAAAAAAGAACATGGACCAGCCCTTGGGCTTTCAATACACATTGTACATGTCCTTCCACGTTATCGAAAGTGAAACTCATCACAGAACTCCATACTTGGGGCCTACAGTCTCCACAAGTATCAAATTACATTTTCAAAAGCCTGTCAGAATACGGAAACACCTGGAGAATGCTATGCTTATCCACATAACCCAAGAAGCAGCGGAAGCACTGTTAAATTGAACAACCTGCATGATCTTTATTAGATGGCCACGGTTACAAGAATTAGCGGTAGCGGTGCAGCTGCAGGGTGTTGCGCCTTCTCCAGGCCGCACGGCGCGAGCCACCGATGGTGTGGTGGAATTTGTGGCCCTTGCCAAGCCCACGGCTCTTGCGCCCGGCTGACGTCAGCCCACGCATCTCTCTGTGCTTGTGGACGGGCTTGGTGATCCACTGGGTATCGGGGTTCCGCCTGATGGTCTTATGGAAGGGATCAATCAGGATCACTTCAAAGAACTTGTAAGTGGAATCTTCGCCCACCCAATACGAGTTCAAGACTCTCAGAGCCCCACAGTGACGGCCAGCACGTTCCTAGAGGAAAAATAAATGCAACAGGCTGTAAAACCATGGATGTTGGGCACTCTTCATGCAGAAACATTATTAACTCAAACATAAAATTTCAATTTTCCCTAGGACAACCTCTTTTCCTATAAAAACTCATCCCCTTCCAGCTGCAAAAGTGCAAGGAAAGTAACAGCTCAAAAGAATGCTGTGCTACAAATAAAATAGGCTGTTTGGATTCCTGCATGAAACAGGTTTTGAAGACCATGAACAGGAAGGTGCTTGGTTGACAAAAGAAAGAACTCTGTGTACACAGAAGCACCCAGTCAGTAAAAACACAATGTTAAAAATAACTTCAATGTGAAGATGAAGAGCGTGAGCTGCACTTGGAGTCACAGAACAATCTTTTATGGGAAGTTATGAAAGACTGATTAATTTGCACATCCAAAGCTACAGGGGAAAAAGAAATTTCTGCAGAGTGTAAGCCTGTACTGGTAGGAGCGAAGGAATAGCTGATGCAACAAATCTTTGTACCACTGCTGCCGTATTAGTGCTTGCTATTCCTATACTCACTTGTGGTTAGGAAGACACAATCTTAGTTTAGAAAACAAAACAAAGCAGAAAATAGCAATTATGCAACTCAATCTGCTTCTCCTGTCAAGACTGCTCCTTATTTAAAACACACAAAGTGTGTTTAATTGTAGGACTTTATCATCATCACAGGGAAGCATGAACCAATGGACCCCATTTATATTCTTCCCCAACATGATCTTAACCTATTGCTACAGGCTTTCCTGAACAGCTCTTGACTGTTTTCTGCACATGAAATAACATTTTTTCAAGTCTTTTTATTCTAGTGTGTGAGCAACACCTATATGAAGTACTAGAACACTAATCACCCTCGACCAGCTTCTATTTGAGGAGGGGAGCTCCAATTGAGGCTTTGTCTTCTGGAAGGACTGTCAGATTCAGAAAATCTGAAGCTAAAACTGAGGGCAAATAACCTCTTCCATAGCTGTCATAAGTGAGCATGTGATTAGCCATCAGGTATCTGGGAATAACACATATGAAGAGAATGCCATGAGCAGTGAAAACAGAATAGCATTTTTAATTCAAACTCATCATCTGTGTTTCTTTTAAATAAGCATATCCCATTTATATTTTTTCCATGGAAAAAAATAATCCCACCATATTCAACTTGCAGAAGTCACTCTGCAATATTTTCAAAGTCCTGAGAACAGAAAAGTCTTCTGCTTCAAGATGGAAAGACAGTGACACTCACTCGTCTTCCACAATGTCTAGTTTGATAATGCACCCTGGTATTAACTCTAACCCACTGAGGTTTTTTTTTACAGGTGAGAACTCTATCTCTTCCAGACTACAACTGTGACAGCAATGAAGCTTACAAGATCTCATCAAACCAAAGTTCACATTTTGAGTATTTCAGTAACAAGATCTCAACTAAAAATAAGTGAACCACCAAGCTGTGTGCTTGGGGTGGGGTAGCAGTTTTTTATAAAGAAGCAGAAGGTCTTTGGCACACTGCCTTCAGCTCCTACAATACAGCTAAGCATGCTGTGCAGCGCTACTACACAAACAGGTGCTACAGGCTTTGAGACAGGAACTCATGTGTACTTTGTGAAAGGACCATCACCTACAGCTGGTGATCCACACCACAGGGCAGGGAACACAGGAGTGTTCCTGTACTGTTGCCACAGTACTGACAAGTCAGACACCTCAGCACATGCAAGTCTTATTTCTCATGCCTAGCTCTTTATTTTACTGTGGCTTGGACTAAGTTACGTTGTTTTTCATAACAAATACTGTGGCATACTTGAGAAGTATGAACTTCACTAAATCACTCAAGTGGCTCCATAGACCCCATTTTAAAAGTCTGAATAGTTTTTTTATTGTCCCAAGAGAGCTTTTAAAGACATTCCGCTGCTTTCCTGCCACCATTATTCAAAATCTTACTAACAACTTATTAACAAAGCAGCTGGTTTGGTTTTCGTTTTTTTTGTCTTTGAGTATTTTCAGCTTTTACAGACTAAAACTTTCCAACCCGAATTTGCGAGGAATAACCAAAACACTCACCTCTGCTACAGACTGAAGACTGCGGGCAAACTTGAGCTGGTTGACACCATGATGAACAGGTTTACCATAGGTTGCACCTTTGGGGACTGGGCGTTTGCGGCCACCACGGCGAACACGGACACGGTAAATAACGTAACCTAAAACAAACAGTGACTTAGGAACTAGAGCAATTCCAGTAGCAATTTTCACCCCTGTACTGCATTTCCAGTCCTCCAAAATTTACATGAAATGCTGCAACACAAAGGCATTTTACCAATTTGTACCAAAATTTACAACTTGAGGTGGATAGTGCAAGATGTTTTTGTTATTTTCATTACAACTGAGTAAAGAGATATCTTGACATAACTGTTTTTTGTTTCCAAACCACAGCTGATGGCACCTTTCCACTATCCAGTCCCAAACCAACTAAGATCAGCTACAGTTATACTGTAATCAATCATAAAAAACCACCACCAAAAAAAAAAAAAAAAAACCCACCAAAAAAACAAACAACAAAAAAACCTCACCAAAAAAACCAACCCAAGAAAAAAACCCGAAACAGCAAAGCCACTACCCAAACTGCACAATTCAGATGGCAACGCTCAAAAAGCACTGAAGCACAAGCCATCCACAAACACTGCTGAAATCTGGTCACTGAGAAATGAGGAAACCAGATAAAAAGTGATAGAAAGTGTCATGTCTTAGCTTTTTATTTTCTTTGTGAATAAATATACTGGGTTTTTAAATGGATTTCCACAAGTTACACAGGGATGGCCACTTTTCCCATTTCTTTCCCCGACCAGTAACTGTTTTTCAATGACAGTACAAACTCCATCATCTTGCCCAAGTGCAAGTAGCTGTAATACAGTCATAGTATGGCTTGGGTTGGAAGGAACCTTAAAGATCATCCAGTTCCAACCCCCCTGCCATGGACAAGGGATACTTTCCACCAGACTACTTAGCTCAGAGCTCCATCCAACCTGGCTTTGGACACTGCCAGGGATGGGGTATTCACAACTCCTCTGGGCGATCTGTTCCAGTGCCTCATCACCCTCACAGTAAAGAGTTTCTTCCTAGTATCTAACCTAAACCTACTCTTTCAGTTCAAAACCATTCCCCTTGTCCTGTCACTACATGCTCTTGTGCGAGTCTCTATCCAGATCTCTTGTAGCCCTTTTTAAGGTGCTAGAAGGTCACAGTTCAGTCACCTGAAAAAACTGAAAGTAACACATGACAAAACTTGGGCAGAGGAAGGACATCCCCCAAATCTATTACACTAAAAACCCTGCTCAATTGCGTGGCACTAACACTGCACAAGAACAAAAACTGAGGCCAAAGTCCACTTGGTCTTCACCTGCCAGAACAGCAACAGAAGGCAGAGATGCAAAATTAAGTGATGTTAAAGTTTTAGGCTGTGGGCACTGCTACCAACTGAGGACATTTACGATACTCTGTTCATTTCACGCAGGACACTTCAGTTTGCTGGGGGATACTTCAGTTTCAGACTTTGTTACCCTGCTGTCACCGAAGGAAGCCAATGTCACTCCATCGTGAGACACACGGACCTTCCCTGTCTGTGCCATTACCTTGCTTGGCCTTGTACCCCAGCCTGCGGGCTTTGTCCGGCCGCGTGGGGCGCGGGGCCCGGTGCAAGGCCGACAGCTGGCGGTACTGCCAGCAGCGCACGCGCAGCAGGAACCGCATCACGTCCGACTGCTTCTTCCTCCACAGCTCCTGGATGTACTTGTAGGCACCCATGTCTGTCTACCTGCTGGATAGAGAGCTCAGTGAAAACACTGCACCAAAAACAACTCCCAGCTCGAACATCTTCCAACAGCAGCACTGCACCAAATCACACACGGAACAGTGCTGAAAGACAGGGAGCTCTCACGCTCCTTGGTACCACTGATACATCTGGGAACACGGATCACACCTGGCAGCCTTCAGCAAGGCACCCTGCAGTCACCATTCCCAGTTATTTTCTTCCTTTTTATTTATTCTGAAGCGTTAAACTCCTCAACCAAGGAATCTTCAGATGCGCTATGTCTGATCCTACCAAACCAACAATTAA
Organism: Irena cyanogastra; assembly: GCA_013397155.1. NCBI lineage: Eukaryota > Metazoa > Chordata > Aves > Passeriformes > Irenidae > Irena > Irena cyanogastra. The sequence continues at coordinate 717,478 of VWZV01011460.1, read as the reverse complement.
CACCTGAATCGAGTTTTACATACAAACCTATCAAGGACTACAGGACTGTGAGGAGTGTGGCCTTTATTGCAAACTCTGACTTCAGTAAGGTTTTTACTTCTAAGTGAAAGTGTAACAGTTTTATTGGTAAGGGGAAGTTTAACAGTTGCTTAAGAAATGGACTGGGTTGGTACTGTTGCTTCCTTAGAGCTATTCACACGGTGTCTCCCACACCTCAGGAGAGACAAGGCCTTCCTCCACATACACTAAAACTGGGCTTTAAGTAAACTGGAGCACCCTGACTGTGTCATACTAAAAAAGAAGTGCCATAGCTCAGTGTCCTACTGCTGCTGACATTTGTGTTTTGCTCCACAGAAGCCCTGTGGGCTTTTTTAAAGTTGTTCTTAAAAATCGTTTCTGCTGACCACCATCGGGGTCATTTGTATTTTCAGCAGAGCAAGGCTCAACACAAAGCTCCTACAGGTCAAATTCTGTCCTTAAGAAAACAATGATTACTACGAACTCCCTCTTCTGAGCTGAATACAACTTAATAGTTGAAGGCATTTAAAAAATCAAACATTACCTTTCTTTTTTCATCATGTTTACTCCTGTTTGCCTAAAAACCTCTGAGGCCTTACACATCTACAGCAATCAGCACGTGTACCTGAATTCCACCAAGCCCAACTCACAATCATATACGCAGCTCACTTTATTTACATGTAAAAACACGCCACAAACAGTTCGTGTGTGATTGTGGATACCCCTCTTGTTTGAACCTGCCCAGCTATAGCTCATCCATTCCCAGCCCCAGCCACCCCACCTTTTCACGGCCTAACGGCACAAAAACCCCCCACAATCAAACCGCAGACCCGGAGCAAACCAGGGCGCGCCGTCTGTCACCGACCCGCACCCGCTCTGGCGCGCCAGGGCCACNGGCCCCGGGGGCGCGCTCTGGGGCCGGGGGCGCGCTCCGGGGCCGGGGCAGTGGGGCACGGCCCGCCGGGGCTGCACCTGGGGCAGGGGCTTGGCGAGATGCGGTATCCCCCGAGACAGCCCCTCTCCTCAACCCCCAAAAGATGCCCCAGGTCAGGGATGGGGGTGGGACTTTGCTTGAAACCCTAAAAAGAAGCCTTAAAAAAACCCCTCTAAAATAATAATTATTTTTAAAATCGTAAGATTNAAAAAATCAAACATTACCTTTCTTTTTTCATCATGTTTACTCCTGTTTGCCTAAAAACCTCTGAGGCCTTACACATCTACAGCAATCAGCACGTGTACCTGAATTCCATCAAGCCCAACTCACAATCATATACGCAGCTCACTTTATTTACATGTAAAAACACGCCACAAACAGTTCGTGTGTGATTGTGGATACCCCTCTTGTTTGAACCTGCCCAGCTATAGCTCATCCATTCCCAGCCCCAGCCACCCCACCTTTTCACGGCCTAACGGCACAAAAACCCCCCACAATCAAACCGCAGACCCGGAGCAAACCAGGGCGCGCCGTCTGTCACCGACCCGCACCCGCTCTGGCGCGCCAGGGCCACGCTGGCTGCCCTGCTCCCCTCCCCGCCCCACCGAGGCGCAGCCCGCGGGCCCTCCTCCACCGGCCTCCCAGAGGCTNGATTATGAGGAACGGCTGAGGGAGCTGGGTTTGTTTAGTTTCGAGAAGAGGAGGCTCGTGGGGAGCCTCATCCCTCTCTACACCTGCCCGAAAGGAGAATGCGGTGAGCGGGGGGTCGGTCTCCTCTGCTGTGACTGCAGGGAGAGGACCAGAGGAAAAGGCCTTCAGCTGAGACAGGGGAGACTCAGATCAGGTATTAGANCCCCACAATCAAACCGCAGACCCGGAGCAAACCAGGGCGCGCCGTCTGTCACCGACCCGCACCCGCTCTGGCGCGCCAGGGCCACGCTGGCTGCCCTGCTCCCCTCCCCGCCCCACCGAGGCGCAGCCCGCGGGCCCTCCTCCACCGGCCCCCCAGAGGCTCCGCGCCGCAGGACCCGGAGCCGGGTGGGCGCGGCGGCGGGACGGGCGGATGGGCGCTGGGATCCCGGGATGGGCGCGGATTGAGGGAAAGGCCGCGCGCGGACCAGCCCTCACCTGATGGCGCCCAGCGACGGAAAGGAAAGGCCCTACTTCCCACAAACCCTCGGGCCACAACACACTTCCTGCGGCGGCAGCGGTGCCTCATGGGTAATGTAGTCCGGCGGGGGTGCGGGTCGCGCGTCCCTNGTTGCCCAGAGAGGGTGTGGAGTCACTGTCCCTGGAGGGGTTTAAAAGGCATCTGGATCTGGTGCTGGATGATGTGGTTTAGTGGTTATGGTGGTAGTTCTGGGTTGATGTTTGGACTGGATGATCTTAAAGGTCTCTTCCAATCTAATGATTCTATTCTATTCTAAATAATAAACACTAAGGGAAAAAAAAAAAAAGCTCTAAAACCAACCCTGAAACATTTTCAGTGGAGGGCAGGGGGAGGGCACCATGGAGTCCCTGGTTCTGCAGGCCCTGGCTTTACCTGCTGATCTGCTCCTGTCCCTGCTCCCATCCCTCCTGCCTATGGCATGGCACCGGTTGGATGGGGCGTTGAGTGACCTGGTCTCATTGGTGGCATCCCTATCCATGGCAGGGGGCTGGAAGGAGAGATCTTTAAGTTGCCCTGCAACCCAGGCCATTCTATGACTCTGAGTTAGGTTTTCCCAGCCTTTCCCTTTCTGCCTCCCTACCTGCAGCTGCAGGATGACCTTTCTGTTTTTCAGCGTATGCTTTTCAGAGCACCCTGGCTTGTGAAGCATTACCTGATTAAACTGGAATTGAAGCAGGACAACGCCAGCCCCTCCTGGTGCAGAAAAGGTACTCTTCAGCTCTCTCTGTGGGAAATGCCTCCAAACAGCAAACTGAGTCAGGGCCTGCTGCCCTGCCATGGCTCACTGGCAGAGGGAAGTGCCCCTAGCTGCTGGATGCCTCCTCCTAGAACCAACCCCCACCCATCAAACTGCTTTCAAGCAGAGTGAAAAAACCTGCTTTCTGCATTTGCTTTCCTGTGCTTCTGCCTTTAACGCTCCTGTTTTGTAGCTTCTAGTCCATAAAAGCTAGAAACTTTCTGTGAGCAGAATAAAAGGGAAGGAACCACCATTTTCTTGCATTTCCAGAAGCCATCCTGGTACCATGAGATACCATCAAGTCCACTTCAAACCCAGGAAGCCCGATAATGCCGTGCACAAACATGCCAACAAACACAGCCCCTGCCCCGGGGGTGTGCATGCTCCAGCACTCCCAGTCTCCCCAAACCTGACGGGACAAGTGTTGAGGCTGCAGGCAAGCATCAGCACCACTGGCAGCAGCCTAAAACCTGAAAAAATGGTGTGGGAGGAAACTCTAGTCCTAAAAATATCAGTCGCTGGCGAGCGCTGGGAGGGAGCTGTGCCCCCGCTGCTGCTTCGCGCTTTGCCTTGCGCCTTCCCTGGGCTCGGCTCCCACCCGTGCCCGTCCCTGCGCCTGCCAGGCTCACAGCCCAGGCTCACAGCCTCCCGTGTCTGCACCTGCACAGGGCTCCGCCGTGGAACCGGCCCTCGGGAAGCATGGGAAAGGGCTACAAGGTGGTGGTTTGTGGAATGGCCTCAGTGGGAAAGACTGCGATTTTGGAGCAGCTTCTCTATGGAAAGCATACTGTTGGTGAGACATTTTTACTTTCGGGGGGAGGTTGTTTCCTTTTCCAGCGTCTTGTTCGGTGTGGGCCCCAAAACACCAATAATGGAGGACTCTGCAAACGGCGCTGAGGTGAAGGAGGAAATTAATGTGGTTTTGTGGCATCTTTGGGCTGTTCTTAAAATTCATAGTCCCTTGCTTACGGATTTTTAAAAGAGTCTTGGAGAAGAACTTGTTCCATGATGTTCCCAGTCATAAAACACAAGAATGTTTAAAAAGAAACAAACACTGAAAGTAGGTGATGTGCCTGCTGCGTATTTACAAAAGAAGTATCTCGTTCCCTGAAAGATGCCGTAGATGCCTGAAAAATAAATAGCTGTCACATGATGAGTGTAGACACTGTTTAGACTTTTGTTTCATCTTAAAGCTTTATTTTGCTTGGTTTTGGCTAACATTTAATCAAAGCTCTGGAAAGAAAAACAGCTCAGCTGTAAGCTCCATGTTCTGTGCTGAATTTTGAAGGCCAAGTGTCTCCGCTCTCTACGAAATCCCCACGGGGAAAACAGACTTGACAGAGGAACAGGGGATACCTGATATTTGCTGTGCACAAAAGAAAAGGAACAAAGGCAGAGCCTGCAGTTTCCCTCTGTTTCCACATTTGGCTTTGAAAGGAAGGGCAATGATTATCAGGCTGACAAATTATTTCTGCCTCACCTAGAAACAAGGGGTGGCACCAGGACTTTGACAGAAGATGTTTAGTCACTTTGCATTTTTTTCTTGAGACCGTAAATTAGATGTCAGGATAAGTTTTTGGATAAACACTAGGATTCCTAGCATGGTGCTTTGCAGCACTGCACCTTTAAAATGTGTGGATGGGAGGAATTTGCTGGCAAAGCGTGATACAGAACTGTGTGCTAATACCCGTGTTTAAAAGGAGGATTTCCTCTAATGTTGCAGCAACATCTGTTTCCAGCATCCTACTGAGCGCTAGGCACGTAGCCCCGTGTAGCTTTCAACGTGAAGACTGCAAAGCTTTGCAGGCTGAAGGTTTTTCCCTTTGCTACCGACCTGCCTCTCCTCTGTGCCGGGCTGGGTGACTGTCAGAGCCAGCCGAGCAGCATGAGCAAGGCCACGTTATTTAAATCGTATTGCCTTGCATTAATTCCTGCCTCCTATTAGCAACCCAGGCAGGAAGGATATTTGGGTGTTGCTGATCAGAGGAGCTATTTATGGAGCCAGCCATGTACATGATTATACAACGTCATGGACACTGGCTGACATAACCAGAGGGAGGCCTCGTGCCTGGGGTTTAGCCGTGGGTGTCCCTCTGTCACTCCCGAATGCCCTGCTCCAGCTTGGCCATTGAGCAATGTAGACCTCCACTCTGGCCCCCCTCCACTTAAAAAGATAATTTTTCCTGGCCTGCAGCTCTGCTCTTATTTTTTGGTGTTACTGGTAAGGGAAGGAACAGCTGATAGCAGATGGAGATTGCAAGGGGAGAAGGAAGAAGGTAGTTTCCTGTTTTCTGTGATTTTGGTGAAATCAAATTCCTAAGACATTCAGAGAAAGAGGGCAAGTAACAGGGTCAAGATATGGAGAGGGTCATTACGGTGCTGCACTCCCAAGAGGCGAGTGGCCATGGCCCAGCAATTTTGATATCCCCTACACAGGCCATCAGGCGCAATTGAGGGGATGGTGCAACAAGCTGATGCTTTTGGCAGTCCTGCTGAGTGGTCACCATCCTCCTTGCCTCTTTCTCAGCACATAGGCAATGGTGGCAGGGGTTGCCTGGAATATGGGCTGGTGGAAATGGTTCCCAGAAGACCTTCAGCTACTGTTCCACTCTGTATTGATTTAACTCCTGAATTGCAGAGGCAGGATGCCATTGTGAGGATATCACTACGCAAGGACAGGGTTTGAGGAATGGTGAGTCTTTGACTGCTCCTTAGTTGAACTGCTTTTAACTGCACAATGGTGCTACCATTGCAGGGGTGGCCCTTCCACACCTGAAGCACGATTACAGGATCTTGGTCCTCGTTTCCTAAAGCTTGTGAGCTCCAGAAAGCTGACATGTACATCTTGGCTGCTGGCCTTTTTGGCCAGAGGCAAGAAGGGACTAGCGTGTTTGCTGAAAGCTGTTCAGAGCCAACCAGGAAAGCAGCTCACCAGGCATGGCAACATGGACACAAGCTGTTTCAAAACCTGTGCTTCCTGACTGACGTCAGGAGCAGCTCTGCGGCTGCTCCAAGGGCCTGGGAGCTGTGGGGAGGATGGCCCAGCCAACACAGGGAGTCTTTCCATTCTGATGGCAGCCACGTCCTCCTCTCAGTGACAAGGGGCACGCTGGAACTTGGTTGGAGGCTCAGCGCACAAGGTCTGCTGCCATTCTCCGAGGTGTTGCAGCCACTGTCACGGGGGTCTCCTCCTGGCTATAAATCAGCCACAACTCTGTCAATGCTCACATGCCTCCTGTCGACTTTCCTGTAAAAAGGAGTGGTGGCACAGCTGGTGTCAGGGAAGTGATTAGAGTCCTTGGAGGTTTCAGGCTGCTATGTAAAGCCCTTGGCTTTGAGCCTGTGCTTCTGGCTGTGTGCTTGGTGATGGTGCTGTAAACCCAGTTGCACTGTTTCTTTTCCTAGAAAGACATGCACCTTCAGGTCTCTCTGGCTTGTCGTGGGTGAAGTCCCTAAGTGCCACTGTTACTTACGTGGTCAGCAGCTAACACTCTTGCAAAGGCACTAAGATTGCTTGAGGTCAAAGAGAAAGAAGTATTCAAGAAGGAGGAATACCCCAAAAAAGGACTATCTGTGTCCCTGTAGTGTGTGAGCAACGATGTCTGGTATTGGATTTTGTGCTAGGCTTTAAACTGCAAGGGAGTTTGCCTTGTGTCCCAAGATGGGAAAGGAGAGGACAAATAGATGAGAGATGCTCTCAGAGCCATGTAAAATAATGTAGCTATTGCAAGGCAGACACTGTCACCAAACTAATACAAGGAATTAGAAAAAAAACAAAAGGAAATGTTTGAAAGGGGTGCAGATTTAGCACTGATTCATGTAGGGACTATATGGTCGTAGGTCAGGGCAAATAGTTGCTAAGGAGTGCACATATGTATGTGGTACATCTACAGGTACAGCAGTGTGCCCAGGTGGCCAAGAAGGCCGATGGCAGCCTGGCCTGTGTCAGAAATGGTGTGACCAGGGCAGTGATCATCCCCCTGTGTTCACTCAGGCAGCACCTTGAATCCTCTGTTCAGTTTTGGGCTCCTCTCTACAAGAAATACATTGTGGGGCTGGAGTGGGTCCAGAGAAGGAAAGTAAAGCTGGTGAAGGGAAGGGTCTTGTGCACTATTGTGATGAGGAGCAGCTGAGGGAGCTGGGAGTGTTCAGCCTGGAGAAAAGGAGGCTCCAAAGGGGGACCTTACTGCTCTTTGTAGCTACCTGACAGGATGGTGTAGCCAGATGGGGGTCGGTCTCTTCTCCCAAGTAACAAAGAACAGAACAAGAGGAAATGGCCTCAGGTTGTGCCAGGGGAGGTTTAGATTGGATATCAGAAAAAATGTCCTCACTGAAAGGGTGTTCAGGCATTGGAGCAGGCTGCCCAGGGAAGTGGTGGAATTACCATTCCTGGAAGTGCTCAAAAACCATGTAGATATGGCACTTGGGGACATGGTTGAGTGGTGGGCTTGGCAGTGCTGATTGAACAGTTTGACTCGATGACCTTAGAAATCTTTTGGGCCCTTAACTATTCTATGATTCTATGATTGCCTTGTTCCTGGGATGATCTCTCTTTTTGTGACTTAAGTGTTATGTTCATCCAAATCCTCCACTTTGCTGTCCTGGAGGAAGAGGGGCCAGTCTTATCTCCTCAGTCATGAAAAGGGTCCTTGACTGGCAGCAGGAGGTTGTCCCACTAAGTGCCTGTGGTACCTGGCACTGCTTGGCCTGACTTCTCTTGACCAGGCTAACAGGAGACTTGTTGGCTTAGCTTTGGCACAGGACATGTCTGTGAAGAGGATGGATATTTATAAAACAGTGTTCCTCTTCAGTGATGGTACAGAAAGGAGTCTTTCTTCTGCCTTTAAAATATTTCTGGCCTCTCAGCCTATACTAATGCTTATCAGCTCAACAGGAGGAGATGAGAACTCTCCCTTGTAGAAAACTTATCTCTGCCTCCTGACTGTGTAAATAGATGGTATGGTCACATACAGCTACTTCAGATCCTCTTACTAGCTAGGAATGAAAACACCATATATTACTGTGGTAGAAGCCATAATGAGAGAAATTGCTTCACTTGTTCCAGCTGGAGGGATTTGGGGTTTTGGCTTACACACTTTGGATGTGGAGGCCAATTAACCTAATTATGCATTCATAGAATCATAAAATGGTTTGTGTTGGAAGGGACCTTAAAGATCATTTCCTTCCAACCCCCTTGCCATGGGCAGAGACACCTTTTTACATCTTCACTTCTTCAATTAAAACTACCTAGTGATAGAGTTGCAGTCAGCTTTGCATTTTAGAAATAGATGAAAATGGAGCTGAATGTGTGGCACAGAGAGTCACAACCTGGCTATATGCTGGTGGGACCAGTACTTCCCTAGCAGCTAAATCTAAACAGATCAGCTCCTCTTGAGGTTTGTCCAGCTCTTTCTCAAGTCAGGGATCCTCTGATACACTATCTTTTGAGATCTAAATAAGAAAAGCCTGTTATTCTGTGGTTTACAAACACAAGGAATAACAAGTTTTAGGAGCTCTTTGCTGAATTTCTCTGAAAAAAGGGAAAAAGAGATTATACAGGAGAGCTTCAAAAGTACTCAAGAAGACACAAAATTTGTACTGCATTGATGTTGAAGATCCAACTGGGAACTTTTGAAATTCCATCCCTCCTGAAATTTTGATTTACTTAGGTATTTGCAGTCTATCTGCTGTGCCTGAGTGTGCAGTATTCATTAGTTTATTGAGCCTTTTCTTCTCCTCATTGGGAAGCCACAAGGGATTGGAACAACACCCAATTTATGACTGAGGCTTCCCGTTGCAGTTCCTCTGTGGCAGCAGTCGGTAAAAAACAAAGACCTTTCTGCCTCTCCTAAGATTTGCACCAGCTAAATAGGTGCTAGAGAGTGGCATCACTTCTGTCTGTTCCCCCTCTCCCTTTCCAGAGTTTTTATATCTTTAGTTTTCAAAGGAAGCGTGACATTGTGCGCTATCTTGTTCCCCTTCACCCCTCTAACTTCTGAACCTGAGAGCTGGCCCACTGTAGTGCTCTGCTCCATGGAAAAACTTGTCAAGCTGGCAGCAGTCTGCAGGACAGTAACTTCCCAGCACAAGCTGCCCTTGCCCAACCAGGCAGAGATGGTGGAAAGATGCCTGGGGATGCCAGTGAAGGGAAGGAGAATCAGGATCTCTGTGTCAGGGAGGATGGGATGGTGCCAGAACCTTTCTAGGACACTGACTAGTGTTGCTTCTCTTACAACAACTTGCCTGACCCATTTTTGAATGGAGACCTTGGAAATGTTTGGATAGAATGCTACTAACAAGAAATATAAATGTCATTGTCAGCAAGATGTGGCTGGTTCATGGTCTGGGCTTTAGGAGCAGGGCCTAGAATAAGGTGACACAGGTATTTCTAAAAATGATCTATGTTTACTTAGGAAACTACTTGCATATACTCCCTCCCCCAGTGCATGTAGGTGAAATTTCACCTTTGGAATCTGATACTGGTGCATAAATTTCAACTCCCTCCCAAGTGCCCACCCCCCCCATTTCACATCAAAATTTGTTGCTCTATTCTGCTGAGTTAAGTCTCAGGTCGTAAATTTTCCCCTTTGTTTTTAAATAGGATGTTAAAAGACATACTTTTCACTGCTGCTTTTAATGCCATTAGGAAGAGATTGTCACAGGATAACAAGGATGCATTAGAGGCTGTTGAATTACAGTGTAGCATTTAGATGATGAAAAACTGTACTATATTATTTGTTGCTTTTTAAAAAGAAAACTTAGGTACTTATGGTTCCTTCCTCCTTGCCAAAGCCGTGTTTACTGATGCCAGATATTTCCTTGACCTGTCTATACAATGCAACAAGGCAGAGCAAGAATATAGTGCTAAACAACAGTGCTATATCCAGAAAGGGCTTTTTTACTGCCTCAGTCTTTAAAAGTGCCCCTTTAACACATTCTACAATCACACAGGATGCATTTGTGCTTCCTCTTTTTATTAACCTTTGCTTTGTCCTTCTGTTCTTGGTTTTGCTCCCACACATTAGCATGGCTATATTTGGAGTTGAGATAAATTAAATCTTTGGAAACCTAATAAGAGTTTGATCTATGAAGATTGCACAGAGAGGGGCAAAAAGAACAGCTTGTGCCACTTTCCTGCACAGAAATGCTGCATACATCACCATCAGCGTGGGTGGAATGCTTTAGCTTGTTTGTCAATGTGAAGTGTTTTGAATAGTGTCGTTGAATATAGCAAAATCCTTATTTTCATAGGCCAGATAATCCCTTGTGTTTTCTTAAACAATACACTGAAATGGTCCCTTTTTGGCAGACAAAGAGAATAAAGCAGGACTCATTACTGTAGTCCTGCAGCAGCAAACAATTGTATATAGGAGTGCAGTGGAGGCAAAAACGTGGGTTGCAGAGGGCTTATATGAATACTTAAAACCAACTCTGAAAGTGGCCCAGCTACCCTATACATAGATTGTTTCGACCTGTAACCTTATGCACTGCATCCAGGAGGAACACAAAGTTAAGGTGATTTATGTGTTTTCAGGTTTGGCTTAGGAAAAATAATTTTAATTAGTTCAAAGCAAGCTGCCTTGAATTACCTCACATTTACTGTGTGGAGGGGAGGAGGGAAGGAAGGCCAGTATGCAGATACTCAGGGTGGAACAGGTGATACATATATGAAAGCTTGTTACCTTGTGCATGCTCTTGCCTTGCAGTAAATGAACTTGCTCCTATTAGCAAATCTGAGTCATTTTAAATCCCTAGAGGATGGAAAAAGCTCACTGTGCATTTGAGCAAATATAGTATGCAACTTTGTTTGCCTGCAAACATCCCCTTCCCTTTCTGGCTTAATTTCATGTATTGGTTAGTTACACCACCATTACACATTCATTTCCAGAATTATTCCTTTGGCTCCTGCTTCTGCAGTGTGATCCAGCCCATTATGAGGCAAACAAGTAGGCTTAAGATGTTAGTACTTGACTATGTGGTGTTCCCTGGCTGTTGTTCCAAAAGGGTATGTTTGGGCAGGCTCATTTTGCAGCATGTTTGGCACAGAACTGGTACAACTGGGTGGTTGGAGTTTGGAAAACTTGGGAGGACAGCATATATCTTATCCTATTCTGAATGTGCATGTTGTATAGATTAATTTTACAGGCATAATAATGTGCTTACATATTAATGTATTTACAGTGTCACTATTGGAAAGAGCTAGTGCAGTCATCTATGAATACAGCCCTGCATGGAGATGCCAGGCAAGGTCAAGGGCAGGTCAAGTCACTGTAAAACTCACACTAAAAGCTACTGTGAGGCAAAATCCTGCTGCACTGCAAAGAGTTCTTATAGTGAGGCTGTACTTACAGCAGTGGAACATTCCTGCTTGTTTTCAAACAGGCTTAGAAGAGGGTGCCACAATGGAAGATGTGTATTTGGCGTCGGTGGAGACAGACCGAGGCGTGAAGGAACAGTTGCGGCTTTATGACACCAGGGGTCTGCAGGAGGGCGTGGAACTGCCCAAGCACTATTTCTCTGTGGCTGACGGCTTCGTCCTGGTGTACGCCGTGACCAGCCTCGAGGCGTTCCAAAGAGTCGAACTGCTCAAAAAGGAGATCGATGTCTCCAGGGACAAAAAGGAGGTAAATGCGCGCTTGGCTAAATGCTGTATCAGTGATAGGAAGTTAAGGTCGCAAAGCCCAGCTTTTGTTTCTGTAAACGTCGTCGTGTACAAAGGAAAATGAACGTACCCACAGCCTTGGGCAACCCAGCAAAAAGGAGGCCTTCGCGTGCCAGGGAAGCTTAATTCACATGCCATGTAGGTCGTGCAAAAGAATGCTTTTTTTTTCCTCCTTATTTCCTCTACTACAGCTAAAATTCAGTCAGCTGAATGCACCAGCCAAGACACTTATGACTAATAAAACATATGGTCTACAGCAGCGCAGCTCATGCTTTTTTAGACATTGTACAGGGGAAGTCAAGTGCATAGAATAATGTAACGAAGGGCATTATCTTTGTTTGTTTTGTATTCATGTACTTGATGGCTTACAAACTAGTGTAATTGACAATGGGTCTCCTAGACATTAGTCAATTGGCAAAGCAGCTTTAATGTATTTTAACAACCATATTGAATCAATTCAATTGTGTGAAATGACTGCTCTATTTTCCCTTAGAAAGCAGCTAGTGTTTTCAGCTGACAGTGTTCCAGCTTAGCTAAACAAATATAACTTGCATGTGGCATAACCATTACGGCTTTTCCTACAGTATCTTATATTCTGGAGTAGTTTTCCCTGTTAAATGTCTTTAGCCTACAGCTTTCCAAATGCCTGTTTTATGCTGTTTAAAAGAAAAAAAAATGCATGAAGAATTAATTGGATAATGGTAGGGAGAGACTTTGCAAAAATGTAACTTGTTTTGTACTGACAGCACACAGGGTGGTAAAGGAAGGCAGGCTCAAGTTTGATGGCAGACTAATGTGCAGTCACAGGAGAGGTATGTTAGGTGGTAGGGCTGGTGTGAGCTGCAGATTGTCACATATATCAGGGATGCTGGAGTCAAGCATAACTCCCCTGCAGGGCAAGGAAAGGTGGACAAGCAGGAAATTTTTCCCAGGCACTGTGTTTTGTGATGGTCCTGATTTAGTACTATACAGCATGTTGTAATGCAGAGAGGGAGTCACAGCCCCAACAGGATCTGCGTCCTGCTCGTCTCTGTTACCTGTCAGAACTCTTCTCTTTCATTGCGTGCAGGTGTTTTAGAAAACAAGCCAATTTGCTTATTCTTTTGGAGAGCTTAAAATTGTGATTTTGACTGAGGATAACACGGTTAAAAAAGTGATGGCCACAATAAGATACATAAACCAGTTTTCATTCCTGTGATTTTCATAAAAAAGTAAGCTTTAAGGTGAGATCAGGAGTCCTACCTTAAAGTAAACTGTTAATCAGCAGATTAATGATTCTGTGACTTAAACTCTGGGCTCCACGAGAATGAATTCTTTCCTGAATTGGGGATGTATTTCCACACATGGTGGTTCTAAGCTGGCAGAACTTCAACTTGTTGAGTTCCCTGTTGTGTGGCAGATGACAGAAAGCACTGATGGCTGGTTCCTTGCCTCTGCTGGCTGTGGGGGTTCTCCAGCACACACCTTAAAGCCTGGCCAAATTTTATAGTAAATAGAGGGTTTGTTCTGTTATACTGACAGAGCTTTGCCATAGCTAAAATTCATGCTGGAGCATGTGGTAAATACACATGAAGATTATAGCTTCTTTCAAAGCCCTCACAGAGGGGGAAAAAATCCCTAAGCAGCATTTTTCCAAACACCCTGGACTGCTGTTGAAAATAAAGGAAGTCTCAGACCTCACAGGAACAGGACAAACATCCCTAGCTGGAAAGAAGAAGAAGGCATTCTGGAGTTAGCCTGATGAACAGGAAAGAGCAAGCAGGTGTGGCTACAGCAAACCCCACAAATCATCAGCACGAGAGGACTTTATCACTTGATCTTTGTCAAACCACTAATGTAGAGATGAAACAGGATTTAACTAAGGACCTTGAACGAAAAATGTAGGCATGGTTTTCCCTAAGAGCTGGTGCTGGTAAAACAGTTTTCGAAAACAGTTAACTTAAAATAAGGAGGAGCAGTAGCTTCACGTGGCCAGCACTGCCTTTGGCACTTCCTAAGCTGAAGCACTGGGAAGGCTTCATGTACCTACTGAGCTCAGCCAGGCTGGACTATCTGGGTGATGGTGACACAAGTCACTTGATGGATCCTTACAACTGCAGATCTGAGTTGATACAGCTGTGCTGCTCTTGAAACTGCTCCCCAGAGGATGCTGCTGGTGCTTATCTACCCCTCTCAGCAGACTGCCCCCTTCAGCCCTTACAGTGGCTCTTGGTGCCTGGGGCTCGGCAGCCAGCAGGGCTGAGCTGGGAGAGGGGCCCTATAGCCCAGCCTGCCCGGGCTGCTGGCACAGTTGGCTTTATCTATATTGTGGGATGGGGCTTGGGAAAGAAACAAATGGCAAAATCTACCACTGTGGGATCCAGGCTTTCTCTGCTGCTGTGCATTTTTTCATCTCAAGCATCTCCTGCTGTGACCTACTCGGATGTCATGCTCTTATCATTTGTCTAGGGCGGCTCAATTGCCAAGTAAGGGGAGAATAGGGCTGTTTAACTTTGGATCTCTTGGCTATTGTTTCCCTTCAAGCAATCACTGAGGGCAGGGAGTGGGGTGTCGAGAAGGGGAAATCCTGCATATCCGATAATTAAAACAAGCTTCCAACCCGTAAGTAGATGAGGCTAATTCAAATCCCAGCCCCTGATATTCCAAACTACATGCAACTTACCTTGTGCCAGTGCTAAGTTACAGAACAAGACTGAACTGTGTTGCTACTTGCCCACTGTTTAAAAGGATGGTGACTGGTGGATGGTTTTGGTATAAAGCTCACCCTCTTGTTTGGTTTGTAGGTTGCAGTTATTGTCTTGGGAAACAAAACTGACCTCCTGGACCAAAGGCAAGTGGAAACAGAAGCAGCACAGCAATGGGCAAGGGCTGAGAAAGTGAGACTGTGGGAAGTGACTGTGACAGATCGGAAAACACTGCTTGAACCCTTCACCTTCTTAGCTAGCAAACTGTCCCAGTCCCAGAACAAATCAACATTTCCCTTGCCTGGAAGGAAGAGCAAAGGGAATAACTGTGAAAACTAGACTAGCTTAGCACTGTCTCCTGCTGCCAGGTCACAGTCTAAGTCCTTTCTGTGCCATTTGCTCCTTGCAGTTTCACTTAAAGCAATAATATCATTCAGCAATAAAATCAGCAAGCTTATAGCTAAGAGGTATCCTTCCTTCTCACAGACTTGGCTTGGAAAAGCTGCTGGTGGTAAAAGCCTCAAAAAGCACTTTATGAGAGCAGTTATTTTGCAGCCAGAGTTATGGAGGAGGAAGGGATAGATGGATACCTCTCTAGCAGGGGCTTTTACTATGCCTGGATACAGCCATGTTGAGGGACAAATCAACAAGCTTACCAGTGTATAATGCCCCTGCAGCTCTATAGCCTGTAGTCACAAAAAGTATTAGCTGTAATAAAACATTCAATTTGGAAAGGTGATATATTTGAAATGGCAACAGTTATTTTACCTTGACCTTAAACAGGGCCACAGGGCTTTTTGATGCTGCAAGAGGCTGAGATCAGTGTCTTGCTGTAGGAGAAGGGTATGGAACAGGAGGAACAGTTACCAGATTTAGCCAGTGATGTTTTGTTAGTGTCTGAAAAAAAAAACCCCAACAAAATTGTAAAAAAACACCCCCCACGTCTTCTGGGAAACATCCCCACATGAACCTGGGAAACAAAGTCTAGTAAGCAGTGCTTTCAGGTCAGGAATTCATTTGTAGAAACCAGAAAAGCTCTCAGAGCACTCACTGATTGAACAACAACCTAAGGACAACATAGCTGTGGGTTTGTTCCAGCATGTCCACTACAAATCAGTGACATTCCCATAGGTGGTCATTTTACTGAGAATTATGTGGATCGATTTTGTATGCAGGAGGTATTGCTGGGCTCTGCTTAGAGCATGCTTACCTGGCTGCTCAGGCAATCTGCAGCAGTCCACCCTCCCCAGGCCAGGAAACAGCTGGTACCAAGTGCTGTATGACTCTGCAGGTGGGGGCTAAGGAGGGTAGGAGGCTGCCTTTTTGGAGACCTCCCTGGGCAAACACCAGAAATACCTGTACAAATGGCCCCGGGTTTCATGAGCTGCACATGGTCCGGCTGCAGGAGCACAACTGCATGTGCTGTGTTTGACTCAACACTGGCAAACCTGTGAGCTGCAGCCATCTCCTGTCCCAGGCCAGCCTGGCAGTAAACCGAACAAAAGGGGATATAGAGCTACAGAATGAGCAACTTTTCTCAGAGACAGGGGCCAGTTTTTGGCATCTAACAACCTCCTGTACTAACTGATGCTATCTTTTGGTTATATTTGAAGGCAAGAGCAGGGAGAGGGAACGAAGTACCCAGTTTCTGCATTTTCCACTAAATTAATCCTCTTTTGAACAAATACTGAGAATTTCACTGTGAATCAGCAAAACCACAAGCAATATTTGCACTGTCATATCATAACTGCTAAATAGTGTGCTTAATGATCACAATTAAGCTCATAGTATTGCTCTTCCTGAATACTGATTAATAAAGCCTGTCAGCATTACTAAAGTCTGTCAGCATTATTAATGTCAGAGCAGCAGTACACTTCACTAAAAATTAAACAGGAATCTCTACCATCGTAATGAAGGTAGATGAAACTGTTTATGTGCTTTGCTCAATATCGTTTGAATTGCTGTGGCCAAGGAGTAAGATAAGAGAGCAATTATGAATGAGCAAGCTCTTGTAATGCCCTGCTAGGAACATACAATTGTTTCCACACTGCAGCTGAGTAAGCACGATAGCACGACCTCCTGCACTTGGCCAGCAACAGTCATTGTCCCCAGCAATGCTGCAGGATGACACTCCCTCCTCACTCATTTCCTACTGAACACACGTGTACTCCAGGCTTCTCCCTGCCCAGAAGACTCCACATCTGCCTGCATGCTTGGGAAGTGGAGATGACTTCAGAGCAGCAGTGGTTCACCTCCTCACTGCAACCTCTTACCAAGGAACGGGTCATGTGCCTCTTCTTCAGCTCTGCAGAACCCTTCTGGAAGGGACTTGAATCAGCCTTGGATCAATCAAAATAAGTGAAGATGTCTACTAACAGCGCATCACTAAACCTGACCCTTGAGCCATGGGAGTGCAGGTTGACAAGTCAGAATGAACTTAAAATGCCTGGAGATGGAAAGAATGGGGATGACTTGTTTATGTCCAGCTCTGCATGCTGCAGAGACTCGGTGCCAATTCTTCTGCCAAGACTGATGTCACCTTCAGGCTGCCAGAGCTGTGGAGTGCAAGTGTAGCTTGCTCACTCCCTTCACTGGACTCCCAGGACTTGACAGTGTTTTAAGACAGGCAAGAGAAACAGTATCTTCTAAATGACTAAGGCCATTTTTCCAAATAGGCTACATAAAGGCAAACACATTTTCTTTGATTTGGCTAAATTTAGAGTTTAGATAATTCGAGGCATTCAGATAAAAAAAAAAAATCACCACCCACTGTTTTCTTTCATAAACTTATTTTGATGTTTTTCTAAATATCGCAGTGTTTTACTGAGTAGTGATGGAAAATCTAGTGTCTCCTCTGCAAATGATATGCACACAGTGGCTGGTACTGAGTAAAAATGAAACTTGCTGTAGTAGAGTTTTACATAGGGTGAATAAGCAAAGTACAGAGTATAATGTAGTAGCTAATGGGCAGAACATTTATTTTGCTCCTACTGTTCCACTGACTCAAAACCTGTTCTAGGTCACTGGGATCACTTACCTTCTGCAAAACCAGAGTCCCTTCCCAAGACAATGGAGAAAAATTACTATAAAGAAGAAAAACAAATTAGTAAACTAAGCCATCTTTCTCTGTTCCCCTAAAGCCTCTACCCCTGCTGAATAAACACTGTTCATTCAGTGGCCCCCACCAGTTACAACAGTTAATTTTGACATGTCCTGGTGGCACAAAGCAAGAAGCTGGCAAAAAAAACTACTGAGATCAAGCCATTTACCTCTTTACTCAGTAGAGGAGAGGGAAAGATTACCAGAGATGCTCCTAGTGTGATGTAGCTATGTACCAAACAGGCAAACAGGTGAGGGAGCTCATACACTAAAACATGCATTGTGTCAAATGACGGCAGTTCAGCCGATGACTGTACGCTGCTATTACCCACCCAGCAAAGGAAAGGACATCTCGAATTACCAGATTACTTGAGACCAAGTTAGATCTGCTCTGTATCTAGATAGGAAGAGAAGTATGTAAATGAAATACATACAGAATTTATTTTAAAGTACCAGTCTGAGAGCACAGATGACCATCCAGCATGCACAAGAATGTCACAAGGTGAAGCACTCGCCATGAAAAATGAATCTGTGCTTCCGGACTTTACCTTAAGGGAGTGGTCAGAAATGCCATATCCACAACTAAGTGCCCCATTGCTACACCTCAACGCAAACACTATGTCTCTAGGAGATAATCTTTATAGGCAGTTAAAGGATGTACAGATACTCCTTTACGGTGTTGTCTGCTACCTTACCAGGACATGATTCCTTCTCTTCCAAGTGTGGATAGACCACTCCACCAGAAAAGCATCAAGATATTTTTTTCTTCCTTTTACTTCCGGTCTCTTTCCCTTCCAGATAGCTTACACTTTTCTGGTTGTACTTTAAAACAACATGCCAGTCCTGCAGAGGCAATGCTGTGAAAACTTAAGCTAAAAAGTAACCATCGTGGACTCTGGGCAAGTTACCTCCTCATGGCCAGGTCCCTGTGCAACACTTAGTGAACAGTCTTTATGCTCTCATTCATTGTATGGTTGTCTAGAACTGTCTTCCTAAAATAGCAGCAGCCACCGCACTCACCCGCAGATCTCCCTTGTCCTTAACCACAGCATAAATGCATAAATCCTCCAAAGCGTACAGAGACAGCATTCTGGCAAAATGATAAGGCATGGGACTAAGCAGAAATATTTTCTTCTTCTTTTTTTTTTTAAACATCTTTTTATTAGCACAGTAACAAATGCAGACTTAAGTAGCCCACAACATACAACCAATCCACTGAGTGACTCCTATTCCACACCTTACAGTTAAACAGCTTAAGGTATTTCACTACAGGTTACCGTAAGTCCTGATTAAACCCTTTATTCTTTTCACAAAGATAGATTGGCTTATAAAATAATACATTAACTACTTCTCATTTCATATATGAGGCCATATATCCACCTCTCCATATCACAGATCATGAGATGACAGTCTTTAAAAAGGATTTGTTAAATACCAATGTGCCCTCCAAAGGGAAAAACAATTCCAACATCTTTTTACAAAAAAAAAAAAAGAAAAAAAAAAGAAACTCAACTCAGAACAAAATAAATCCCTCAAACCCAAACAAACAAAAAGCAAAAACAGTGTGTAGAGTCTTGAAAGGACTTTTACATAAATGTTAACCTATGTACCTGTACAAAATTAAGCTGCTTTAATCTTTTACATATTGCAAGCAAACTGAAAACCAAAGAAGTCTAAGAAGTTTACATTCTTCTCGGTACTATATGTGAGCTAATATTGCTGAACTAATTACAGTCTTAAAGTATGCTATTCCAAATCCTAGCTGTCTACTGTAGCAAGATACCTTAAGTTACAACAACAAAATCTTAGGAAATAAAAGACTGAATAAAATCTGTTATAGAAATACCCTACTCTTTACCAGCACCCTCCCACCCCCCACCCCTTCAAAATCATAAGCAGCTCTTTCCATCACAGACAAATAATGTAAGAGTTTGACGAAAATCCAATTTATGTAGCGTATCTTTTGGTCCATTGTCTGGCCATTCTGTCATGCTCTGCTCTGTTAGTCATATACTGAGTGGCAATGCTTCCAACCAGGGGGTCAGCTGAAAAGGAAACACACCGCTTATCTCAGACAAGTTACTGAATAAAAACTTTTAAATAAAGCTGAAGTATCAATTTCATACAAGACAAACACATGGGTAAGGTACACTGTAACAACCTAAACATACTGAATTGATGATCTGTATCTTCTCTGATTCTGTGTATTTATGGTGATGTACTAATCTGTAATTTAATGGTGTGAAATGCCAATAAAGTTTTAAGAAGTTTAAGACACAACAATCAGTCATATTTTGCATTACTGAGGGTTTTCACCGATTCATGCATTTCAGGTTTATTTTATTCCTTCTACGGGTGCCTGAGATACTCATGCTAAGTGCACTTGTAATAATGTAAAGCTGCTTTCTAGCAAAGATAAAATCTCAAGAGGGGGTTTAGTACAGGTTTAGTACACTGTGAAATCTGGCCTTTCTCTCCTCTTTAGACATATAAAAATGCAACCTGTAAAATGACTTTGGAAATGAAGACATATTTCTCTTAACTCATGTGGACAGCAGGTGGGTTAGAGCAGCAGTGATGACCACTTACAGCATAGTTGGTCACTTCATTTAAATGGATGATGCAAAGTAAAAGGCCAGCCCTCCTGTTTTCAGAACTGTTTGTGGCTCTTCAAGCTCTCTAACTGAATTACTGTAGCCCCACAGACCAGTGAAGGCTGCGTTTGGAAGGGGAAGGAGTTTTCATGTGCAGGAGGATCACTTGTTTCCCCACGGGTCAGCCTAAGGAGCAGTGAACAGCAGGCTGGTGAGGTATATCTCCCTCCACCACCTCCAGCCCCTCTCTGGCCGACCTGGAGAGGGAAATGTGCTCCACCGGAGGCATGAGCTGAGATGGCCATACCAATGGGATGAGGAAGGCCACGTTATCTAGGTGCTAGGAGAAATGCAAGGTGACAGGTGGACTTACCGGGGTTACAGTCTGTGAGGAGGGAGCAGATGGAGAGAAGAACTTTAGAAATGGTTAACGCTGGACTCCAATTGTCTTTTAAAATGTCCAGGCAGATGACGCCTTGGCTGTTAATGTTACAGTGGTAGATCCTTGTCCGGAACGTTACCTGCAAGAGAAGGCTGTGAGCGGGCGTGCCGGGGAGCCGCAGGCTGTGGGGAGGGACAGGACAGGAGCACCAGGCGAGGGAGAGATGCAGCGCCCGGGCGCGCCGGGTCCCCGGCTGACCCACGCCGGGCTCCCCGGGCCGCCGCCGCCCTCTCGCGGCGGAAACAAGGAAGAGCCGGATTTAGAACAAAAATGAGTAACAGTCTCAGGAGCCAACTTCAACGCAAAACCCGGGTTGTGGTGGGTTTAATTTCTTTTTTCCCACACACTAGCATTTTTCTCCTTCTACTCTCAAGGATTTGTAAAATCCTCCAGACAGGCCAAGGCACTTGGAATCACAGCTTCCATCACTTCTAAGAGGCTCAGCAACAGGGGTAGTTAGTTAGATTTACTTATTTTCATGATGTGACTGAGCTAGGCAGCTTGCCACAGAAGTTATCCAAAAGGGAAACACACGCACCAGGAGCCATTCTCAGAACACCATGGGACATGCAGAGAGGCCCTACCCTGACTCACTGAGTGAGCAGCGACAATAAATTTGGTGCAATTTGCATGGATTAGGATTATGAGCATGAGTAAAGGCTGGTAGGTTCATGTCCTAAATCCTCAAAATTTGTCAGCTATCTACACCTAGAAATTTTATTGTCTGTTTATAGGTCACAGGAGTATTTGCAAAACACACTTGGTAAGCATGCGACATGACAAGAAGACACTCGTGCTTTCTCTTGAGATGGGACCAGCCCACACATAAAACTTGCCAGTCAATCCTCATTTTTTCTACTGCCTTTCTGATGCAAAAAATTTGCCTGTGACCCTTGCTCTCACAGGCTTGGGGAGCAGGCACGGGGTGGGGTGAAACAGCTACAGAGCTCTGGTGACTGGCATGTCCCCTTGCACTGAATCCATGCAGTGTTTCCAAGAATGCTCCCAATGCACAGAGCACATGGGCTATTTTTGGACTTGCAAAAGCGGTTACTTGTCACACAGGAGATACCCACACTGCATGCTTGGGGAGATTTTACGCTTTATTTCTTGTGACCTGCTTGGATTTTGGATTACAACACAAAGCAAACAAAGGAAACCCCAAATCCCTGCACGTTTGCACATTATGGGGGAAATAGCAAAATGACTGCAAGAGAGCAGAGATGTGTTACCCTCCCACGCCTTCTGCAAAAAGCTGCCACTCCAAAAGCAAGAACTCCTGATGCCTTCTACCTAGGGAGCCTCAGAGGTATAGCAGACAAGAAGCCTAAACGACCTTTGTTTCCCAGATCATCTAATCTGCGGAGGAAAGGCAGCAATTCCTCCCCGCAGTCATGTGGCACTCCACGTGCACCAGCCTGAGCAGAGGGCGGATCTGCCTCTGCTCTACCTGCCCCAGCCCACACTGTTCAGGGCAAAACACATTCGTGGCATGTGCAGTTGCTGGCAATGGCTCTGCCTTGGGTTCCTGAGCAGCCCTCAGCCCAGCCCTGCTGCTTGCTCAGTATTTCTGCGTTTGACCTGCACTTTTGGTCTCCTTCCAAGAAGGTTTCTAACTGTAAGCGAGGTAACAATCTTGACAGTTTAAACACTTCCAGAAGGGGAAGCATGGAGTATTTCCAAGTTGATACAATAAGGACCAAATTAACATAGGTCAACAGTTCTAATTTGTAAAGACAGAAAGTTGTTAATCCTGATTCTCAGCACAAAAGCTAAATACTCTGTAGACAGTCTCTTAGTTGAGTTGACTAATAACTGATAACAAAGCATGAATGCTGTTTGCCTTTAAGAGTAAGATTTATTTTTAAATTACTTTTTATGAAGGAGGGGAAAGTGAAAATGAAAGAAGACTCCCATATACTTTCAGAACAACCTGGTTCCTTAACACACCTTAAGACACAATCCTTAAGGGATATATCCATGGCACTAAAAGCAGTTTTCTCCAGTTAAAGGAACTCTACCCCAAGCACTGTGGAAAAAAAAATCTAAATTTGCTTTCACTTTAGCAGCTCAGAACTAGGATGGTGTTAGACACGTCTAGTCCAGCTGTTTGCCATTTACAATTTTAGCTGATGGCACAAAAGCCAGCAGTGCAGGGAAACCAAATGGAACTGGAAGAGGGAGAAACTGGAGGCCCACTTGAAAACAAACAAAAAAAAATTGAAGTAAATGCTCATTACACCCTAAAGAAAAAAAAATCTCACATCAACCTAGTACAGTCAGACCAAAATCAAAAGAAACTGAGTTACTTGGAAGGTAGTGAAGAGAACAGCATGTGGAATAGCAGAAAAATATAGTGTAACTGAACAATCCTTTGGAAATGTCCCACCTGAGATTACATTAATGCAGTAACTACATGGAGTTAAGCACAGCTTTTGAAAAGACATAAAAGAAGCTAATCTCAACCTTACCCTGAAGTGATAGCAGAGGTTAATTTACACAAGCAGCAGAATAGGAGTGGGTGGAAGGAAGTGGTTAGAGGTTATTAATACAAATGATCAAAGCACACGCACACCAGGTCAACACAAGCTACTGTTTTCTCCTCAGTAAATGAAATCTATCCCAACTATAATGTAACTCTTGGGAAAATGTCCATTGTAATAGTACAAACACTGAACTCTTAAATTCTAATTATACTTGTTTACTGGATTCTCCCAAATCCAGGCACACCCAGCACGTGCCTGAGTCATTTGCTATCTGAAACACAGGCAAAACCAGAATACAACACAAAACAAAAAACATAAAAAGCAGAGAACAGATTAACACTAACATTTTCAAGGTGTTGTATAGAATGCTCAATTAAATGCAAAAGAACTCCACAATACATATTTAGGACATGAAAGAGAGTATCTGTCCCTGTATCAGATTTCTCCCACTGAAGTTTCTTGTACCACGCAACACATTTGCAAGTCAAATTTTAAGATCTTTCATTTCTCCAACCTCAAGCACAGTAGTGCAGTCCATCTTAATATCCTCATAGGAATCTAAATATCACTTCTAGCATAGTCTTTTGGCTCTCCTACAGGAACATCCTCTCCAAAAACATTTGCTCCAACATACTGAATCAAACCCTCAGCTGGAGCTAGACCCAGTCCTCAAAGGCTACACCTGTATATCCTTCATCACACATCTCTAAGATGCTCATGAACCACACAGCATTTGTCAATGTTTATGCCTCAACACCTTCTCTTACACATACTCCTAAGGGCTTGGAAGCTTGCCAGGGTGACCATTTTCACCAAATTTTATTTAAGAAAACCTTCAATGACATTTCAGTTTCAGGTTATGAAATGTGTTCAGCTACAGGCACTTCACTATTGGGCAGCCCACCACAGCAGGAACTGTCCTCACAGGAGCTACCAAAGACTCAGAGAGGTTTTCTTCCACTGGTCTTACAGGGCTTGCAAAGGAAGATTCAGGGGTTGCTAGTCCTTCTTCCTTATAGAGCTTCATCTTTGCAGAGATCAAGGCTTTTAAAATTACATTTTACACTATTTTAAAATGACTCTACTGTTCTGTGAGTGCTTATCATCTAAGTGATATACACTGGGTTTTGTTTCAACCAGCTGTTTCTATATTTCTTGCCCTAAAAGACACTTACAGGAAGGCTACTGTAATTACATTACCCTACCACCTAAACACAACTCACAGACAGTATTTACTCACTACTGGAAGTAGTTGGACAGTCTGAAATCAACAAAATAGCAGAAATAAAGCAGGAGCAATATGATAATCATATTTCCCACATTACTGTTGATTACACCAGTGTAGATTTTAATACAGGAGCAGCTTTGGTTCTCAAAGGATAGCTCTTCAATCAACTTGAAGTGTCCAAGTAGAAAAAGTGTGTTCTATTTTAGCACCACCATGCTTTCCCCTATATCATCTCAACGAGACTGAAGTTACATGTATTTTACTTCCATGCCTACATGTGGTTTGTAAACTGACTTGGACTTTGCTGGATAGAAGACTCAGTTTAAATGAAATTGCTCCAATACAATGGATCACCACTAAACTCATCTTTTAAAGCCTCAGTAAGTGGCGCCTGTTTGGTATTTTAATCCCACCCTTCTCTTCATCTGGGTGAGGGTTTAGATGCAAAGATAAAGTGATCTCAGCCAGAAGCACCAAGCAGAAAGCAGGGCTGAGCTGGAATGACCTAACAGTTCATTTGGTTCTGCATGGGGGAACTTGGCACACAGGGCTGTCTCAGTAGCTCTGGGCAGTTACAGTGTGGTCTTGCAAGGCATCCTACTTGACCCTCGAAGGAGAATGGTGGAAACACATCTGAAAGCAAGGGCTGCAACTCTGCTGGGGCATTTGCACCATCTATCCTGCCCATGGCAGGTACTTCTACCCAGATGGAGCTGCTGAAGGGAGAGGCTGCAGAGTGGACCTCAGACCGCAGGCAGTGTCAAGACCTTTCTCCTAGGCAGGACAGCCAGCAGGCCTGCCTGCAAAAGGTGCTGCCCAGGTGGAAAACCTCCTGCAGCAGCTGGCTGAGCTGTAGGAGGCAGTGAGAAGCCTGTGTGGCATCAGTGCTGCTGAGGAGGAATTAGACAGCTGGTTCCAAACTGCACTGGACCCACACCCTATGGCCAAACAGCCTGAAACTCCCATCAGCACACAGGGAAGGGAGGGGATTAATAATCCAGAAGAATGGAAGCTTGCCGTGGCAAGGATATGCAGGAAGGGACTTCTCCCCAAAGACTGAGGTGTCCCTGCAGAACCACTTTGCTGCCCTGAGACTGGAAACACCCATTGTATCAGAAAAGACACTAAAGCCAAATAAGGCAGTCCTGGGAGTAACAGTAAAGTACTCTGGAGCATGGGTAGTTTTTCCATCAATCCTCCTGGTCAAAGAGAAAGGGTTCAAAAGGGCTAGTCAAATCTAGCAAACCAACAACTGGTTATGGGACTGGTACCACAGCTAGGGGTTTGGCTACTTAGACCATGGGACTTGCTTTGGGAAACCTGGAGGGGCCTGCATGGATGAACAAGGAGCTCCTGGACAAACTCAAACACACAAAGGAACTGTACAGAAAGTGGAAGCAAGGGCAGGCATCCTAGGAGAACAGAGAGAGGTGGGCCTGTGAACTTATGAAGTTCAATGAGCCCATGTGCAATGTCCTTGCACCTGTATCTGGCAATTACAAGCACTCGTGAGACCCCACCTGAAGTGCATCCAGCTCTGGGGCCCCCAACATGAGAAGGATATGAACCTCTTGGAGTGAGTCCAGAAGAGGGCCATCAGGACAATCAAAAGGCTGGGGCACCTCTCCTATGAAGAGAGGCTGAGAGAGTTGGGCTTGTTCAGCCTGGAGAAGAGAAGGTTTTAGAAAGACTTTAGAGCAGCCTTCCAATACCTAAAGGGGCCCTATAGGACAGCTGGAGAGGGACTTTTTACAAGGGCATGGACAAGGAGTCATGGCCTTAAAATGAAAAAGGCTTAATTTAGATAAGATATTAGGAGGAAATCCCTTATTGTGAGAGTGGTGAGGCCCTGGAACAGGCTGCTCAGAAAAGTTGTGGATGCTCCATCACTGGAAATGTTCAAGGCTATGTTGAATAGAGCTTTCAGCAACGTGGTCTAGTGGAAGGCATACCTTCCCACAGTAAGGAGGTTGGAACTAGATGATTTTTAAGGCCCCTTCCAACCCAAACCATTCCAGGATTCTATGATGAGTCTGGGCTGATAAATGCTTCTGACCTGTAGCATAAAAAGTGAAGGTGTAACAAAGCGCACATGGAAAAGCAGAAGATCCCTCTTTAAGTGCTTACTGGGCTCACAACATAATTGCATACAGTTGGTTGGACAACAAATTATTCAGCAAATTAAAAAAAAACCCTCAAAACCAACCAACCAAACAAGCTACTCTAAAGTGAATTAAATTCTGACGTGAGAATCATCTGTGTTGCCAGAGAATCTCCAAAAAGAGATGGACAGATGTCAGCAGAAAAGCACTAGAGATGTCCCAAGGCAGACCATGCTGTTTGTGAATTGGAGCCCTGTCTTAGAAGTAGACTTCAAGGACCTGTCGGTACTACCAGAAACCCTGAAGTTACGTGAGCAAAAACAGGCAGTTTCCTTAATCTGGCAAGCTTGTATTAATTTGTCTTGTGTAAGCAATTAGCACTGCTCTGTTGAGATGGACTGATGGCCTGAAGAAGTCCTTTCTGCTGCAGACTAGACTAAAGTCTGAAAGATGGTACAGCCATTGGCATTTATCTCATCAATCAAACAACTTTTAAGTAGAAAGTTAAACATGCACGTAAAAGCTTTCAGATACAAGACAAACACCAAGTGTATACACAAGCACCTCTTGTAACCCAACACTTTTCCTGTGGCCACATATTGGAACCACCGGATAACATTCACTTGCACTGGTATTTGCCTTAGAGCACTGGAACACAACAACACTGGAACGTAAGAGCTTCACAAATATAACACACCTACACAAAGTTTGTTACTGTACAAATAGGTGAACAACACAAGTTGGAAAACTAAATACTACTTAAATACTAATTAAATTATTATTACTACTAATTAAATACTACTTTGGTGGCCAAAACACATGTGACTTATGCTTACAGTACCTGAGTTGTTTGAGAAATAAGTATTTGTAGCATTTCTCCTCAAGTTTATTTACTTTTCAGTTTCTCAGTCCTGTCCCAATGCTTGCACTAAATGCTTAGGACTTCTTATAAACAGAAGCAGGAAGAAAGAAAACAAGCTCTAGGATAATTATCAAGAGGGCTGGAAAAGCTGTTAACATTAGCTAATAGAAACTCCTGTAATGTCTAAAATGAGCTCAAGTTTGTTCTTAAGAAGAGCGGATCTCAAATGGGCTGGGTTCCATTAACACTGCAAGCTATTCGTGTTTAGCACTCATGACTTATGTTAGCTACAGGTCTCTTACCTTTGGAGGCTTGAAGGGATATTCTGGTGTAAATGTGATGTCAAGGAAGAAAACACCTCCCTCATAGACTGAACCTGGAGGTCCTAGAATGGTGGATCTCCATTCGTAGATGTTATCACCTTTGGGGCCAGCACTAAGAGATAAAAAACAAAATAATTTAGAAATACTACCACAGCTCAAATAAATACGACTTCTTACATTCTTCAAGTATGATATGGAAGAAATATTTCAGTGTTACTCTTCATATACCATAGAAGAGTAGAGACATGAATTAAAAGACTGAATGCCTTCAAACACTCAGAGATCTTACCTGAACTTATCAGTGTTCCAGACTGTTTAGCAAAACTAAGAAACTAGAGGTGGGGTTTGTTTCCATTTTCTCTCCCTTGACAATTACAAGAGCAGCATTGCCCAGAACTACTCCTAAACATACTACACTATCAATGCAATACAAGACCTAAGTTTCAAAGAACAATTTCCTACTGTATTACAGAAATGGTTCTTCCATCTCAGTCTTAATAAAACTGTACCACATTAAAGACCATACTAAACAAATTAAGGATTTATGTTTATTTTATTAATCTTGTGTGTTCTTTAAAATTAAAATATATCCTGCATTATTGTTTAACAAAGGTTCATAGTATAACTGAAGGAAGGCAAATTAACAATGATGCTCTGAAATGTCAAAATTTTCTACACTTTTATCATTTTACTGCACTGATTTCTAAGATGAGGCCACATGATCTTACTCGGTTGATATTGCTTGCATTGTGGAACTGCATTTTTAAGGGGGAATTAAAATCACTGTGCCAAATTAAAACTTGCACTTTCTCAAATGAGCCCTGCTTATTTGAGATTCTGCCTAACCTGCCAGTGGCTCACTACAAGCAGTACAAACTAAAGGTGTTGCAGAGATCAAATGTCTGCTTGGTAAAATTAGTTTCACTGATATCCTCAGACACTTGTACTCGGTAGTGTGCCATATGTCACTGAGTATTTCTAAGTACAGCTCAACCTATAAAGCCATTAATGGTGTAGGACTCCTTTGCTGGCTCTGCCCTTTTGTACTGCTATGGTAGTATTTTGTTTGTAAGATGCCAGAGCTGGAAAAACATTGGCATAACAGGAGGTGCTGAGACAGCTTTTTCCATCATGGATGTACCATGGTTTCAGGAATCTCCCTTTGTTCTGAAGGGGATGGATCTTAACATTCTTAATACAATAAAAACTAGCCTTGCTCTTCTTTCCTCCTTCTTTTAACAAGGCTCCTCAAAGACAGAAGGTAAAAACCAGGCTCTTTTCATATTATAACAATCACAGAGCAGTATTACTTGAAAGAGAAGCCAACACAATAAATTCAATATACACATGACAATATGCATTTGATTAACATGCAGGGAACCACAGTAATCACTAAGTGTTAATAACAATGTTACAAACAGAAATACAATTGCAAGAACATAAATTGTCAACAGTGATCAGAGACTTTTTTTTTCCCCTGCACTTCCCAGTACCGGTTAACATGTTCTTGACAGCAGGGGAACCAGGAGAGAGAAAGAGAAATAATTCTGTTATCAAATCTAACTTTTTTTTTCTCCCCAGATTAACCTAACAATAAAATTTCACAATATGTTGGTACTAGATAATTCCACAATCGAAGTTATGACTATAAGCATGCTTCAAGGGAAAGGAAAGCATGTAAGAAAGCAGTAGATAGATTCTCTACAAATGATGCACCAGCCACAAGGGAAAGATTTTTCTCTCCAGAACACAAAACCTTGCACAGCTCAAGATCAGTATTAAATTAAAGTAAAAGCCATTCCATCCTGAACACTCCTGGCATCGCACTCCACCTTAATGACTTGTCCCTGCCCTATGCAGGTCCATATATTTGTGCACTCAGTACTCTCCAGCTACCACTTGTGCGTTAGACTGGAAAAGTGTTGTATTTCGAGGGAAGCTCTGGCTCTGGAAAGACACTAACTTAACTGTGCAAACTTACTGAAAAGCACTCTCTGGGGCACCCTTAGCCACCGCTCCAAGGAATCACCTCTTTATGTACCTATTAGCAACCTACTGACACGCTGTCATTGCTGCAAGTTGTGCCGGCAATCATCCTCCCCTCCCTTCCTCCCCCTGCTAAAGGTGGAGCTACTGAATGGGAACAGGTACTTGAACTTCGTTAGCACCGATTTACTGTTGGAATTTATATCACCAGAACTGCCGATGGAGAGCACTTCGGCACTCAAGAAATGTGATGTGCGATTAGCACTGAATACACCTCTCTGAACCAATGAGAAATATTTCAACGTTTCGCATTTAATTTCCGGGTTCAGCCCAAGGGACTGTCAATAAAAAAATCCCACGGACTTAAAAAATATATTATCATTAGTAATAGTCTTAGAAATCTCTTGTATCCTATTAGGTTGCCAATTAGAGCTATCACTGCACACAAGTAATATACTGCCATATTCAGAGTGCAACATCTTTGTAAGACATCAGTAGGCTTTAACAATGATGTGCTAAGCTTTCCTTTTAAGCTTTTCATAATTCAATTAACAGAGTAAAATAGCTGTGCATGTCCAACTTTTACACATTAACATTGATTTCTTATAAAAGAAAGACTGAAAGAGGATGATGCAAGTCAGTTTCAAGTATGATACTGCCTAGATTTAATTTAGGATTAGTAATATCAAACAGCTCTTGAAGACCTAATGCATAATAGAAAAGTGACAATACTTGACCACAGTGTAAGAACAGTGGCATTAACTTTTGGTGGAGATATGGAAACTGTCAAAGTTCTAAAGATTACATTCTTTGTTTAAAATCCTTGCAATTATCTGCTTCAAAAAGAAATTCACAGATGTATGGACACACGGCTCACCAGCACAGCTGTCACCTTGCCTGATATGTGTCACCACTGCTCAAATTAAGTGACTAGACCTACTAATATAAAACTTTAAAGCTGTCCAACATATGACCACTAGAAAGACAATTTTAACCAATTAAATAGAAATTGTTTCCACTGCAAGATGAGAGTATGTGAGCAACAACTTTCTGTATTAACTCAACAGCCCACAACCTCTTCACTTCCAAAGAAAGAAATGAATAAAAGACCAGCAATTCAGAGTGAAAAATGACTCCAAAAGAAAAGTGAAAAGATATCAACCCATTATTATCCTATCAAGCAGCATGTGTTCACTGCAGTGCAAACGAGATCACTCTTGGAAAAACAGTGATATATTCAGTGAAGATGCACTGCAGTCACTGTAAGAACTGATCCTGATTGTTTCCAATGATGCTGGCTTATCCCCCAGACTGATGTTATGACAGAAACACTCCTTGGGAAACCTCCCAGAGCCAAGGTATTGTTCAAGGAATATCCAATTTTCCAAGTCTAGAAGCAGGAAAATGTAAGGCATTACCTCCTGGTAGACGCAAGGCAGAGAGAAAGACTTGAGCTCAAAGTCCTGCTCAGGCCAAGTCCTAACCAGCATTGTGCTTCTTTGGAAAAACCTGATCTTGCCCTGCCTCTCTTTGCTGGCAGGCATCATATTCTTTCCCAACTTAAAAATCCAACAGGTAAATTAGAAACGCCTGGAGCAGAGGCTGGGGAACAGAACGATGCCTAGGCAAATTAGCTGCAGATGCCTTGCAGTACTGAGCAACTGTAAACACAGAACTCTGTGTCAGAGATTCAGTGTTCACGGAGAACACACACACACACACACACACACACACACACACACACACACAGACACAAATGGGAAAAGCTGAAATGACAGACAGTCTGCAAGAACACCCAGCCCATGGCTTTTTCGTATTAAGCCTCCCAGATATAATCTCCATCACAGGTTTGCAATATGGGATACCACCCTGATATTTTGCACACACAAACTCAGGTTCCTCCTCTGCCCTGGCACCCTGGGCAAATCACTTAAAATACGCCTATGCCACGGAGGGAAGGCAGGACTTTCTGGTGTTCACCACATATAGCCACTGTACAAAAATCCCTGGGAACACGGTGACGGTACTTTCCAGGAGAATGACTCAGAGTGCATTGTTTACGTAAACATGCTAGTTCATTCGGAAACTACCTGGTCCTTTCTAGGAGTTGACGAAATGATAATGTAAGTGCTCTCTTTAGTGAAAATTCAGACTAGCAGATAGTTTAATTTCTCTTCTTTGAGATACAGAAGACACACAATAGCAGATCACTGCAGTGATAAATCAAACCAGTTGATGCTACAGACACTAGGTTAATACCCTGATATAGCAAAGCAGCACATATTCCTTTCAAAAGCTAACTAATTTAGCAGAGTAGTTTAGGAGCGCCAGAGACTGCTCTCCATCAGGGTGATGAGAAGAAGGGCAATTCCACGGTATGATGAATGAAATAACACCTAATGAAAACCTACAATATATTTCAGTTAAAATTGCAAGTAACAAACTCATGAACTCATACACCAGCTACTACATATCCCTAGGTGCTATTTTTGAGGCAATTTTGCCCCAAACATGAAGAGTCTGATGCTAGAAGCCAAGCTGTTTTGAAGTTGCACACTTGGGGAAAATAAACATAAATTCTAAAAACACTGCAGACATGACCTTTTCCAAGGGACATAGCTCAAATCAGAAAGCAAACAACATACTAACGGCACATGGGAATTTCAAGGTGGCAGAGAATCTAATGATCTCCAAAGTAAAACTTCACCATTACAAACTGACAGCGACATCAATTTTTTTTTTGCTGTTGCTTTGTTTTCTAGTAAGAAACAGTTAATGCCTAAACATGAGCATCTTAGTTATGGACTTACTAGGCAGCTTTAAGAAAGAGCTGACTGTTAGAAGATCCCTTTTCTTTCCACACCCCACTCCCTCTTTTTTTTTTCCTTCTCTAAAGATGTAAGCCCAAAACACATTAGAAGTTTTGGTTGCCAGGCAGGTAGCCTATCATTCTCACATGAAGTTCTGCTGCACCTTCATTTTCCTGACTAACCCACCCCACTCCTGACCTCAGGGTAAATACACTTTCTTTTTTCATAGCCCACCGGGTGGGTCCACCCCTGAACCTGCTCATTTACATTGTTAAGCAGAATCTGGTGGAGAGATTGGAAGAGCACCCCAGAAATACTGGATCACTGGGGGAAGCAGGTGCCACCTTTACAAAGAAGCAGGACAAGTCATCCATTTTAGCCATTGAAAACAAACACCAAATCCCCCATTCAAAGAAATTTTGCTCTACAGATCTTTTAGCAAGCTGTCTTAAAATGGAAGTGTTGAAGGACAGAGTGAAAACCCACAAAACAAAATGCAGCTAATCCTGTGGCCCAAACATCACTTCAAAACCTTCATATTAATGCACAGTTCTAATTTTAAAAATTGTCACCTTCTGCACATGCTTTAGCTACCAAAATCTATTATTATTATTATTTTGATTACTATAGCACCGAGGCACTCCATTCATAGGCAGGGCCCCACTATGCCAAGCCTGCTACAATACAATCTAAAGACCTGTGTACACAATTTACAAAGGTTTTTTTAATTATAAAATAAGCATTAAACCATTACACAGTTATTAGGAAGAAATCCAAATAGACAAAACAGAAGCAGTTAAAAGGATACCTGGAGCCATCCATTTAATTGCTATTTTCTTGGCAAAGTAGTTTAAAAGTGAGATGCCTCTCATTTTTAAGTCGAAGAATGGAAATTAAAGGAAAAGAAAGGAAAAAAAATCACAACACAAGAAAACCACTCCTGGGCAACCATGGCAAATTAAAGGTAACATACTGAATTACCACGTGCCTACGTGAATCAGCAGCAATTTTTGCCCACTGTCATTACATACAACCAAGCTGCTCCTCTGTGTTAACATAAAAATGATGGATTGATATCAGGCGAAATTCCTGCAGGTTCAGTGAGAGATAGAGGGAAAAGATAGAAAGAGAAAAAGTTGCAGCCAGCTTTAGTTAAAACATATGAAGGGAACAAAGGAGGTAGAGAGGCAAGCGAGCAAAGATGGAACATAATATTGCTACAGCAACCCAAACATAAAATTTTGAAAATAGAACTTAATTCTCCTTCTAGTTCATGTTCAGGGATATGGTTCTCAAGTACAAACCTGTAAATATTATTATTTTTCTTGTAAGTCATTGAAAGTATTGTGCTTTCTGTCTTCAATTTAAAATGCAGTCACAATATTATTGCACAAGCATAAGTGCCTTACAAATCCCACCACATTTCTAACAGAGTTAGAGATAATATCATTCTTCTCTGCATTTTCATGCACAAAATTTCTGCTTTAACATCTGGAAAAGCTTTTCCCTTAAGTATCAGCCTAATGTAAAATTAGGAAGGTTTGAACAATTGCACTAAACTTAAACTGGAGGATAAATGGTGCAGTGAATTACTTTCTTACTAGGTTAAAAAAGGAACTAAATAACTAAATAGCTCTGATAATGGAGCTGATAAGGTGTAATGCAGGGATTTACGGGACTTCAAGGAAAACTGATCATGGGGATTTCTTTGTGAGAAGAAAAAAAAAAGACTATGTTTTCCAATTTATATAAAAAATACTTGGCAATAAGATCACACAACAACCAAGAGTTACCACAGCCAAGATCTCATTCTTTTTCTATTACAATAGGAACAGAAATGCCATGGGGTACTTGCAAATTCAGGACTTTTACCTGAAATATTTCAGTCTCTGCAAAATATTACTGTGAAATTACTACTAAGCTACCTGGTGAAAAGGCCAACCCTCTTACACAATTCCACTGCAGAGTTTGATTTTTAAACCAGGCTTTGAAGATTTAAAATAAAATCTCAGTTTTGACCTCAGGGAGGTCAGGAGGAGACTTATGATATTCTCAGGAGTGTGCTGCAGCTCTATTTAGTTTAACAATAATCACTCCAATTTAGGAGCAAGTCCTTATAAAAAGGTTCAAGAGAAATTAATCCACTTAGCATTGGTTCCAAAATTGAAAATAAATCCAGCCTGCTCAGTTCTTAAGGGTTTCAGTTTTTCTTTCCAGTGGCTTCTCTGTAGCCTTCTCTACTGCAAAGTACTGGAAGTTTGTTCCACTACATACATGTAGGAACATTTCAGTGTCAAACATAACTGCAGAAAGGCTGTTGCTGTAAGTCTGAGACTTTAGAATGTACAGTACAGAAAAACAGAAAATGCCAGACTAAGTAATCAATGAAATTATTTTTGTTGTATGCAAATCTTTTTATTTTCTCCTCATATATTTAGTTTGAGGCCATGACCAAAAATTAAATAAATTAAAATGTCCCAGCTTATACGTGATTTTACATATCCCATTAAATAATACTCTGTATAAGAAACAATAAAACATATTGGGAAAGAGTAACAGAGAATCTGACCCACCTAACAATTAACAATTTCTCATTTAAAATGACAAAAAGATGTAATGGTAGAATCTGAGGTCTGCCAACATAACCTCATGTTATTTTTAAATCAGTTTCCTTCCTGCCATTTGTCTGTTGACTATCAACTACCAACATGGAGACAGAAATCATTACACATCATCAGACCTCATTTCCAAATTATTTATGTATTTATAGCACAGATGTGTAATTTAGAGTTGGTAAGCAAAACCAGGCAGTTTCACAAATGCATTATTTCTGCAACTACACCATTTTTAGGGGGCCTCTTCGTATTCCAACAGGTTTTTGGAAATTGATGTAGAAATATAACTAGTGAACCTATTTATTTCTGTAATTTTAATGGTTGCATAAAGCAAGCATACCCTAAACTGGTTGCCTAGAACCAAATTGACAGACCTATAATTAGAGACAAATAAAAGACAATCAATACTACTGATAAATATGAACGTTCTTGTTTCACCAATCTCAAATGTAGTATATTCCTGAAAAGAAAATAGATCTACTTCCTCCTGGCACTTACTGGGATGTAGTAAGTTCTTCATACATGGAAAGAAAACTACCCCCCTGACAACTAAACAGTTCAACAATACCCCCTTCCCCTCCGTGAGCTCTAGAGGTGCTACACTGAATGGTAACAGAGCTCTTTCCTAAATACTGTACTTTATCCATTAAGGAAAATAGAAATCTACTACAACTAACCTGCCAGAATCAAGCTGGGACCTACATCTGTGTTTCTGTCTATCATGCTCATCTCCTGTCCTGTTCTCACCAGCGTGAGAATACGGAAGATGATCTCACCAAGCAGATAAAACTCCCCAGTACATCATAAATATTTAGGAGCCCTGTAGTACACCAATTGTAAAAGTAATAAATTTGAACCCACATGATCTGGACACTTCTGTCTCTTCACAAGTTGCTTGCCCTGTTAAGGGGAAAAAAAATAGAGAAACCCACCTATTTCATAAGACTACCTATCCAGCACCAAGCTAACACAGTGGACTGTTTATTTTGAACTTTATCATCCATTTGCCCTACTGATTTCATTGTAATTTTGTAGATCAAGAAATGCACACCTTAAGTAAATTAAGTTGAAAGGGCGACAACAGCTACAAACCAGCTTGAAAAACACAGCCCCAGAAAGTTAAAGATGATATGTAACAATTGGCAAGATGCCTCTTCTATGCATCAATTTTGCTATACAAAATTGAAAGCAAACAAGACTCTCGAGCTTCCTCACACCAATAACGATAAGGTTTTTGAGGCTTCACCCAACTGCCTCCTTGAGCTAATTTTCTTACTTCCATGGGGAGGAAAAGGGCTATTTGAAAGAGAGGAGTCAACACATTTCCAGACGAGAGATACACTACCATCTCTCTTGCACTGAATGGCAGGAATTCTGCTTGAAGTCTGTACTTGGAACAGATGAAGTAGTATTTTAAGATTACTAGTTTATATGCAACTTCTAAGTTTTCAAGAGAACATAATCTAAGGGAAAAAAAACAGCTCCTGTACCACATGCTCTTAAACTGATTTACCTGTCCCATCACCTACACCTGCCTACCAACCAACTCACCCTACAAAACATGTTACAAATTAGAACAATGCATCAGCCAATCCACAAAGAGAGCCCCCTTCCCATTAGATGTAGATAGGTAGAGTCAACATCACCTAACCAGAGAAACAGGCTGTCCCACTATCTTGGCTTCACATCTTTATATTGCTTCCCATCAGCACTCCAATGCTGATACCGGTAACATTATGTTGCTGAACAAAATACAGTATGTCTTAAAGGACATATCTTAAAGATACATGAAAGATAGAAAGAAAAACAGAGTCTAATCTCCATTTCCTCCCCTTCTCCTTTACCTACATTAAACCTCCTTTCCTTGCCACTCACTAAATAAATCAAGATCACTGCATTTGAATGAACCTATTTCACTGTGGGTGCTAACAGCAAAGCTGCACAAACCAGCCAATAATTTGGCTCAGAATTTGGTTACTCTTCTCCAAACAACAACAAAATATTCTCAATTATGCTGTATTACCCAGAGAGAAAATCTTTCCTGATTTTCACAGTTCTAAACTATCAAAATTACCTGGCAGAAAAGTAAAGTAATTTGAAAACACTGCCTTTGAGTTTTGAAACTCTGGCATGCACAGACTAGAAACAGAAATCTATGATGAGAGTTTGCTTTAAGTGATTACCTACACTGTAATACAGCACAGCTGCCAGCCAACTACATAGCAGCCACTAAAAATTGTTTATATACCACTGCAAGTTGTTCCCATTAATAACACGAGCCAGTCGCAATAGCTAGCCAACATTTACTGTAGTAGATACAAATATTTCAAAGCTCGTTAGAGGTAAAAACCTTCAAAAAAACCCCAAAAATCTATCAAGACATTTAGTAAGGAAAATAGAACTTTGATTTTTCTACAGCAGATTCACATGCATAAAGGATAGCCTAAACAGGCGCTTGCAGTGACTTTCCAAACTTTTGTTCATTTTTTTGTTTTCAAAGTATTAGGAACATTAAATTTAATCCACATTAGGAGCCACAAGAGGACTAAGCAGTGCTCTTAAATAATGTATACAGTTTTGTGGCCAACTTGCATGCCTTAACTTGAAGAACACATATAGTCCTTCACAAATTATCTTTTTTTTCTTCAGAAACCTATTTGGCAATTGATGTTAAGCAACTTCTCTGTGCAATGCAAAAAAACTCATAGATGAATTTTGAACTTCTCAATACCTTTGCTTGATGACCCTTTTATTTGGAAATGTCCAAATGTCAGGAAACATCAATGACAATGAAGCAATGAAGTGACAGGCAATAATAGTTTCAACTTAGGGCATTATATCACTTACACTTTTTATGAAAAATATGTTGCATTCACACCAACCAACACTTGGTGTCTTCTCCTCCCTGATTTCCACCAAAGAGAAATGACTTAGCAACAATTTAATAAGCTGAAAGGCAACTCCCATGTGGCAGTTAAATTCTGCTGACAGAGGACAATGGCAGGCAGGGAACAATGAATTGCCAAGGAGCACAACAAATTCAAGGCATCCTCCTCAACCATCACTCCTCGTCCCATACGTCTTAGGATCTTGCTTCTTCAGCTGATCACTGACATTCTT
Organism: Irena cyanogastra; assembly: GCA_013397155.1. Classification (NCBI taxonomy): domain Eukaryota; kingdom Metazoa; phylum Chordata; class Aves; order Passeriformes; family Irenidae; genus Irena; species Irena cyanogastra. The sequence goes on along the minus strand of VWZV01011460.1, from coordinate 679,606 downwards.
AGTTTAAACTAAATTTCAACTTTTCAGTGCCACCAAAAAAAAAAAAATCATGCTAAATTCACACTTTAATTACCTGAAATCACTCATGTTAAACAATACCTCACGTATGTTGCCAAGGAGGCTTTTCTAGTCATTAAAAAAGAAAGACATTTTCCTCACAAACTTCTGGTGCAATCCAAGACATGTACAAAAAAGGGTCTAAAATACACTTTTCTTCACTGGATGGGGTAACACTTGAATTGGTAGTAGCTCCAGCAAGAGTTTTTCTATTGTAGAGGCAGAAGGAGGAGAGCACACCTCACAGAAACAGGCAAGTGTCTTTGAGACAGAGAACACCATACATTTTCTAATCTTTTAACCTCAGCATTGTTACAAGTTATACTTTGAAGCAAGAGTGACAAGATTAGAGGTATGTTTAGAGAGGTGAGCCTTGCTTTTGTTATGCTATAACCGTTTCCATAAATGCCAAGGAAACTGCAAAACTGACGCAGAGACAGGTGAGCAGTTTGCACCTAATATTACACTATTAAGTTTCTGAATACAAATGGAACACATTGCTTCTAATTAGGCACAAATATGAAAACAGCATAATAGCACACAGTGGTATGGCAAAACATCTGGAAGAGCTGCCAGCCCTAATACCCATGCTTGATGCAATTTTATATACATAACAACATAAGAGAAATGTATCTCTCACTAGCTACAAATCGCAGGGTTTTTGGGTATGAAGGTAGGGAAAATCTCTCTAAGCACAAAGAAAAGTGATTTGTTTCCAGTCACTCCAGATTAATTCACTTTGATTTTTCTTACTAAAAGGCATTTCAAGTATTTCTCGTAGTGAAATAAAGATGTTCAAACAGCAACGTGTTTACAATGTAAATATAAATACACTATGTTGGAAAATTTCTCATCCAGTCTAGACAACTCCACCTGAATTTTCAAGATAAAATAATAAGCAGGTATTTTTTCATTTAAGATTCTATGACAAGACCTCAGTTCAGAAAGGCCAGTAAATAAAACTCTTAGAGTACACACACACAGCTTTCTTAACAAATTAGTGAGAACAGACAATTTCCAAAGGCAGCTGACATTCCAATCATTACAAGTGACTTATCCTATTAAAAAAAAAAAAAACAAACTATATTGGGTTTTTAATCAAATGTAGTTACAGGTTGTGATGAGCCAACTTTTGTTCCAAATAAGGTAAAATAGCTGAAAATAACTCTTCTGCTGAGTTTGTAAGTGTCAGAAGAGTAGAACACATCACTCACAAAAAATCATCCCAATGACAGTGTCATTAACAGATTAGCAAGCTAACCAATACTAATGTGATTTTTTAATTCACTCTATATAAATATACACAAAACTCATGCAACTTTCAAGCCATGAGTTAATGATACTACGAACTTGAAATTCGATCAGATAAAGTCAACCTTAAGTACTGAAATGAAACACCAAAGTGAATCCTTGTTTTGTGCTTTAAGACTCAATTTTCTGAGACATACTAATTTAACAAAAATATAAACAGAAAATAGTTTTAGAAATCACTCTTAATAGTGGTTTTGTTATATGTATATACACACACATATATATGTGTGTGTTTCATACAGCACAAACCATTTTACAACATGACTTACAAAGATTTTTTTTCTAAACATATTTTTCCTCCTATAGAATGATGTTAAAAAAAAAGTTCAGTTCACACATTAGTATACTAGAGATAGTATTACTCCAAAGATTTCGACCACAGGTCAAGTGGAAATTTTATCTACTAGCTTATCAAAAGAAATACAGATCCACCAGGCTGGATCTGAAGTCCACCTGGTTTAACATCTCATTATCTCACTGATGCTTCCAGCATCAAATGGGTCAGAGATGAGCATCAGAAGGTTTCTGCCAAGTTTTCTGTTTTCCTCTACCATAACAACACCCTCAGTGGTAACTGCGTGAGCCCCAGTACCAGGCATCCATGTTTTCTTTCTGAAATCATTATTATGAATCAGCTGCAGTAATTCTGTCTGATTCTGCCCTCCATGGAAGCCTGAGACCTTTTGAGGCTTACTTAATTCCTCCTTCAGTAATGTAATACAGCATGGAACCCCTGTGCCTCATTTTGTTCTGTAAAAAGTGAACAAATTAAATTTCACTATCTTTTAATTTCATTCCATATGCCTTTGTTCTTGTCTTAGAAGAGGAAAAAAACATTCTTCTCTATTTTCTCTCAAGGTTTAAAAAAATGAGGAAAAGGCTCAGGCTTCCCAGGGAAGGGGTCACAGCACCAAGCCCGGTAGAGTTTAAGAAGTGTTTGGACAATAACGCTTGGCACATGGTGTCATCCTTGAGGATGGTGCTTTGCACAGCCAGGAGTTGGACTTGATGATCTTTGTGGGTCCCTTCCCACTCAGCATATTCTGTGATTCTGTAAATGCTGTATTTGTTGGTTTGGTTTTTCAGGGTTTTTTTTAAGAAGACAATCCCTGTCTTCACATGAGAAGTTCTCCAGTTCCTTTTTTTAATAAATTCCATCTCTCGTCTCCAAAATCTGCTTACTTCTCCAATACACTCTTTTAGATAAAGTAGATAGCATTCTACGGAAGCTGATAGATGAGCCATTACCTTGTATGTATTTGAATTAAGCCTTTATTTCATTCACATGATCCTTTCTTCAAAATGGGAAAACTTACCACCATAGGTGATTATGCCCCTAGTGAGCACAAGGCCAGTAAAGAGTAGGTTTCTTTCCCTACTTCAAAGTTTGTGGCAAGCCACTCATTGTTAAAGGTCTGTCCTGTAAGCACGCATTTATCAAGCCTCTCTCTAAAAGCAAGTACTTCTGTATTAGTCTGGGCTAGCTGAAGTCAATGACAAAAATTCCACCAAGTTCAACAGAACTAATTCATATGCACTGCAGGGCACAGAAATCTCTTGGGAATCGTGCAAAACTCCCCCAACAAAACCAGCAGCAACTGCAAAAGCCAGATCACTGCAGAGCACTTGGGTTGGGAGGTTGCTTCATCACACTTAGCCCAGTCAGTAATTATGGCATCCCTAATTCCCACTGTCAGCAAAGAACACTTTTGAAAGCATCCTTGTTGCATCTGTGTCCCATGAAAAGACTCAATACTGTATTTTTTATGGAAGAGTAAAGTCTAAAAGTTTGTCATCAATCAATGCTGCTGCTAAGCATCTTCAAAACAAGACACAAGCTTTGCTTCTGTCATTAAATTGACAGTAGTTTATATATAATTACAGAAGAGCAGAACCTTGTAAGGAAAACACAGAGCTTTGCAGAGAGCTGAACTCCTCTATAGAAGACATTTTAAGGTTCTTTTATTTAAAGCTACATGATTTATTCAAGTTACCTTTCCTACACTCCAAATATGAAAATCTGGAGGCCAGGAATATTTTGACTAAAGCCTAGGCATTTCTAATTTTTGTTTCTATTAGTTTTTGGTCAACTACCTTTTTCTTTTCTCTCTGAATCTACAGATGTGGGTTTATGTTGGGTTTTTCTGTTATGTGGTTTTGGGGTTTTTTTGGAGGGCTTTGCTGTTTTTTTTTTTAAATCTTTAGTATATCAAGATATTTCTCCTCCCTAGTCCTAACACGTAGAAACTGTGTAGTTTAAAGTCCTGCTGAGATTCACAGGCATAAATGTCAACTATAATAGTCTAGCCTTTTAACATATTTCTTCCTTCACTCCTGATATTTTTACACTCTGTGGAATTAATTCTGTAACCTGAAGTGCCACTTATTAAAAAGGCAAGCCATAGTAAAGAGCTTGCTATCATCATCACTTCCTTTACAGAAACATAGTGATTTCACTCATTACAGCACACTCAAGTTTAATCAACACTGTGGCTTCTGCTCTGTGTAGGTATTAATCATTTATAAGTCTTTGGATTCTACTGCTCACTTTGTAGGTCATTTCTGTAGGCATTCCCTTGCAACCTGATCAGACAAGATGCATGCAGTTAATTTCTGGGATGACCTCATATGGAAAAGGATGTGGAAAAAAGAGCATGAAAAGGGACAAAGTCAGTATGGGAGGAAGATTTCTGGTCCCAAAGAGATACAAGACAGGTGTGCACATGTGTATGTGGAAGGAGGGAAAAACACTCTTCGTGCAAGCTGGGATTGAACAAAGATTTCAATGTAATGCTCAGAATTAAAGCAGATTTTAGTCTATAGGCAAGTTTAATCGGAAGAAACAAACAACTCCCCCCCCAGCCCCAAAAAACCCCTCCACCATGCTCTTCTAGTACAACATCTAAAGGTATCTTGCCTAAACCTAGGGACGTGAGTTTAACATTGCTCCCAAATCACCATAATTAATAACACTGACTTTGAACGTTGATGGCAGCCACATGCCTGCCCAAATCTATTTCAAATTCTGCTATGTTCTTGGCCTCAATAATTTTCTATGACAGTACGTTCCAGAGACTAATTATATGTGTGAAATACACATATAATACCTTCCTTTTATTGCTCTTCTATTTGCCATCTTTGATTTCAATAGAACATTTCTCTTGGTTCTTCTGTTATGAGAAAAAGAAAACAGATGTTTCTAATTTATTTTCTCTTACACTAGAATTCAGTGCAGCATGAAGTTAGCAGTTAAATGACTGAAGTATTTCATCCTGATTGTATTCTTCCAGACAGAGTAAATGTCCGTTCTTCCAGACTAAACTCATCTACCTACTAGGAGAATCAGAGAAAGATGAGCAAGGAAGTAAAGAAATTCAAGCCTATGAACTTTAGGCATGAGGTTTATGACAGAAAATAAGAAACCAAATACCAAAAGCATTAAAAACGTTCCCCTACTCAACGCTGGTATGTCTGTATTTGGGGAAAAACCAAACCAAACAAACCACCCCAACAAACCACAAAATAACCAAATGAAATGCAGGGTGTATGGCTGATGATGCTAGTGAGGGAGAGGGACAATTAAAAAAGCAAAAGAACAGAACTTTATATGTAACATCACCCGAACCTCTGGTATCACACATACTCAGCATGCTATTTTAAATCTCATTGTAGAAGCAATTAGTCAACCGTTGCAGCTTCTTTTGTGAGCATAAGCAAGTTCTCAGGTGCCATCATAATGGTCATGGATGAACAGCTTAACAAGGGATCGATTCCACTGTTTTGCAATGACATTTCTTGGCACTTGCAAGAAGGGTGTACATCTGTATTTGTGTGTAACTACCATTATCTGTGTGTTAGCTGCATCAAACAAAAGCACGATTTCAACCAAAACACTTAATTAAATAGCGATGCCCATATAGAGGCATTACATTTTTAAAAGCAAGTGAAAGTACATTTCAGAGGAAAGACACCAGATTGCAGACTGATGACATTGGTGTTAAAATTTCAGTGGAAACCTTGCTCGATTTAGTTATTGCAGGACAGAAAATGACAATCCAGAGAAATGACAGAACTTTTATGTTACTTCAGCTATAGGATTGATCCCTAAATACAAATCCTTAGATCCACTACCAGCCTGCACTGCATCTTACTATACACAATTCCAACTTTCTTCATTTATTTTAATGGAAACAACAGTGCAGTTGAGGAAAAATACACACTTCAAGGCTTCATTCTGCAGGATGATGGGATCCTTGTTCTTTACACCAAATTCATTAGCATACATTTGATACACGTGAAAAAGCCTCACCTGTATTGCCCAGCTTTGAGGACTTGAAAACAAATTTCTGGAGCAGAGAAACTCTTGTTGACAACATATATCATTCGGATCACACTTTTTTAAAAAAGTGTATTTTCAACAGTGAAACAGATAATAAATAAACAAAGTGTTCTCATACAGTTAGGAAGTTCATTGTCCAAGTCAAAACACTGCAAAGACTGGAAGAAAGCCACTAGTCTGCTACGATTAGCCAAGGGCACAAGAGCACAATTAATTCTTACTTGATGACAGGATCAGATACAAAAAGGAAACCCAGGTGGGTGATAGACAAAATGAGATGTCCTGATTGAGTGTGACAACATTCAGATTGAATTTTCTAGAAACTACATACATCTTCTGACAAACTTGTGTGATAATGGTCCTGTTCTACCTAGCTCTGATCATATAGACATTATTTCATGTATAAAACTGGAGTACACAAAACCTCTACACCCCCATAGCTGTACTTACTCCGTTCAGTGATGTGATCACACACACTCCTAGAGCCTATTCCATTACAGTGGATCTAGAATTGTATTACCATTTTTGCTACAAAATAACAACAATATATGTTATGGCAGCACTGATCCCCTCTCAGTCACAAAAAGAAGTTTGACTTTACATTTTATACCACTGGTATTAACTGGCAAGTCAGTATTACCCTTGGAGTCTGTTTTGCACGCCCCTAAGAGACTTTCCTATGTCTGCTTTTTCTCCTGGGTGATGCAATGTTTGCAGTTTTTACGAAAACACACACTCTGTCAACTTCTACAAGTCGAATTAAATGCTGAAGAAAAGGAAACTTGATCTAACAGTAATTCTTTTCCACACAGCTACTTCTGTACATTTAGGAGGGAAAAAGTAAAAAAAACAAAACAACCTCTTTACTTTCTCAAAACTTCAACTGCACTGTGGTAAGTGAATGCAAATATGTGTTTGCACACACATAGATGCTTTAAATACACTGCTGACAAAAACCAGATCTGATTCTACACTGTTCCCCTAGAGCTGTTGTCCTAGATAGAATCAAACAGTTTTAAAATGTGCAACTTACTATGAATTACCTCATAATTTGTGAAATGAAACGGCGGGCAAAATAAAAATCAAGCTAAAATCTACTTCATCATGTTAAAGTTGAAGTCTGGTAGTGGTTCAGTCTTCTTGAACAATTCAACTACTGCAAAACACATATTGAGAGGCACCATTTAGAGTCTTCCTCACTGCAAGGGATTTACTTTTAACTGCTGGCAAAATCCAAGTACATGTTCCCCTCCTGAGCATCTTTTAATCTTTATAGTTTCTGTTCCTTTAATCCATGTAGAACAGATCCCCACCAAGTAGGTATGTCTCCCCAGGCCAGGTTACAGAGGGAAGGCAGCTCTGGTTCAGTGTCAACTGAGTTCAGGTGTATTTCTGAAAAGACTATAAAGGAAGATCTAAGCTGTGCAAGCTCCAATTAAAGCAGAAAAACAGCTTAAACTGAGAAAAAGTCTACCTATTAAAAATGTCTTAGCAGCTGTGACCAGCATGAATGAGAAATGGTGAGAGAGGCTGCCCAGTGGCTGTTGCGCTGGTTTCCCACACTTTTCCCACTAGGGCAAAGAATGATTAAGAGACTCACCATCTCAATGAGTACGCTTACTGGCAACAGCTTTTGTGGAAAGTCAGACCCTTAAATGTATCCATGTCATAATTTTACTCCTATGAGACACAGTATTCTACTATATACTTAAAGACGTACAGAAAGAATCAAAAATATAGGATAATTTAAGCCCTTGTTTTCTTCAGTACTACTTGTAAAGAGAAACCTGAACACATAAGAAAAATCACCTTTCATACCTCTGTGAGTGTGCTAAGGATGCACATGGGCCTGACTGCCCACAGGCATGCAAGTACTAAAGAAAAGGAGTTAAACAGGCCTCCCCTCATCCAGATCAATGTCTTACTGCACATACATTTATCTTCTTCCTTTGTCTGCTGTATGGCCACTACGTCTCAACTCCTGAAGTCCTCTAAAATCAGAGGACTTTAACAGCCAGAGCAATGCAAAGAAAAGACAAAATCCCCAATCCTTCCACCAAAAAACACCCCAGCATCACATGTCCTTCCTATCTTTTCTTATACTGAGAAACAGAATAATAAATATGAGTAAGGAAGCAATGTGAATCTGTGCGTAGCATTACCTTTTTTTTTTAAAGAGTCTATATGTTTATTTTTCGTTAGCTCTCTGTGGTGGCAAAACTATAAATGTAAAAGTTAGAGACATAAAGGGAAAAAATAAAGTAGCCAATAGCAAAGATTTCAAATACACTTACACAGCCACAGTTTGTTTTACAGCTGCTTTACATAACAATAAAAATGTAATATACCATGGACTTTTGGCAGTGTGTAGAGAGGCAGCATCAAATGGCAATAACAGAGTAAGCACAAATGATCTCTCTGGAACAATTAAGCAATTTTAATAGGACCATTATGTCCAACAAGTAATGGGTCCAAAGAGACAGAAAGGTCAAAAGTGTGAGTTTCTCCGTACTGACCAGAGATCACATATATATCCCTCTGAAAGAGTGGATAACTTCATAATCATATAATATAACCCTTACTAGAAAATAACCCTGTTTAGCACACTAAACAAAAATAGAGATCTTTCCTTCAGATGCCGAAGGCAAGAATGCTTTCTCCCATCCAGCTGTCTCAGCATAATTAATAAATAAATAAATAAGGACCAAAAAATGCTTATCCTCTGTGCATAACCAGCCGAGAAAATCATTGCCTATATTTAAAACAGTGAAGTGCTCACACAGTTCAGTAAACAGTCTGGCACTTTAAAGAAAAAAATGGGTAAATAATACATATTGTACATTAAACTCTACAGAACTGTTTGAGTGACCTTGAACTCTAGTAATATAAGCAGGGACATGCAAACCCACTTATTTCTGGACACAGTTCATTCACTATCTCCAGCAAGGACTGACATGTAATACTGGATCTACTGTGTCATTAGGATATGACACATTATCTTTCAGGAAAGCCAATCTAAGCAAACATTATATTTCCATTACTTCAATATGTAAAAAAAGTGAGATTCTTCCTGTGAAAAGAAATAATTTGCTAAAACAGCAACGAAATAACTTCCCAGGTGTGACATTCAACATGTACATGAGAGGAAGTTTAGTAAAAATACTGACCAAAGAATCTTTCATTAGCCTGGCATACAGTTGTCTGCTGTGTAAATGCTCATACAGGCTCACCTTCTGCATAGTCAAATGTCCTCATAACACTGAAGTGAAGTTTAGATGTATCCTCTTGACTAAAAACCTTTCAAGCTAATAAAATACTTTTCCAAAGACCAAGGAATAATATGTAAAGAAAGATAACAAATTTCAATTTCTATGTTTACCTTGCACTCAAGATTATCCCATTTGCCCATTTAAGTACTTTAAAAACACTTTCCTCTTTCTACTCTGATTCATGACCCAGACACTTCAGCAATTTAAAAAAAAAAACCAACCAAACTATATACACATTCAGTAGTTTAGCTGATCACTGCTACTTCATTTGCAAGTAAATTAATAAAACAGGAATGGTTATGTCTGCTTATTTTTTAATTCCTAATATACATTTTCTTTCTGTAAACAGGACAACCTCGCCTCTTCAGTTCTCTGTAGGCGTGGGCTGCAGATGTAAGGGCTTACTGCCGAAGGATCAGTGCAGCCATCAGGAAAGAGAAGGCATCAGAACATGCTCAGCTCAGAAGGATAAGGAGGCAGGAAACACTAGCACTGTTCTTTACAAGGCTGAGATGGTTTGCAGAAAGAGGCCCAACTCCACGGGCCAGAACAGGCACTCTAGCTCCTTCTTGCAGAACTCACACCACACTGGTGACTTGGAACACATTGGATTATGAGGAAGGAAAGGAAAACCTAGAAGAAAGATTGCTCCAAGTCTCTACAAGAGATGGTAAGATTTACTACTGGAAAGGGATCTGGCAATGTACTTTTCTTCTCTCTTGTTCCCTGATTTTAACAGTTACATCTAATCCCACTCTATATTTTCATTCTTTCCTAGTATGTCATAGTTCAGCCATCAACTCTAGCTCCATCCTTTTTTTCCTCATTTGTTCTGAATCACTGAAGACTGCTGCAAACTGAACAGACTTCAGTAGGTAAAAGATAGCTCTCCTTTTCAGATCCAAATCTAAATCAGCACCCCAACCTTACCTCTCTAAGTCAAGCTGTGAATCACTAACAAATCTCACCCAGCTGTTCAGTCAGTCACAAAAAATGGTCACGGCACATCCTCACTCACCCACAGCCCTTCACTCTGCTACTACCACTTAGGCTGGACCCTGCCACCTTGTTGTATTCCCATCACAAAGTGTTACCACACAAGCCTCTACTATCTAATCCCTACTTTTCAGTTTTTCCTGACAAAATCCAGTACTAATTAATAAACACATCCTAAATGGCTAGCTCTGTTCTATTCAGCATGCAGTAAAATGTGCACCTGAACAATTCCAATGCTAAATGATTTGTCTGGACTTCACATTTCCTCATAAGTAAGACTCTTCCATGAAATACAAGGCAAAAATCCTTGAAATGCAACGCAGAAAGTGGAGACTGCACAGTCTATGGGGCTAGAAAATCAGCACTTTCTGTGGTAAAAGCAATGTACAAGACATAGATAATACATTACAGAACCTCGTATGTAGCACAATATTTATAGTCATTAAGAGTACACACACTGAATACTAAGTACTTGAAACTGGAATGTCTCAACTCATGTAATAGCTATGCATTTTAACTCTTATTTCCCTAACAAATAGTTACAGTCCTCCTAGGTATTGAGGTGGAAGGTGAAGCAGGAGCACAAAGACACCAAAGAAAGAGATTAGCTTTTGGACAACTTCATTATTTCTCTATCCAGGAAGAAAAAAGCCCCAACACACATATCTCAAAATACACTATCCTATTACAAAGTAGTAATATCACAAAGTAACAGCTGTGATAACCTTGGTGTGCATAGAACAGGCAAATAATCAAATCATATATTCAAGATAATACAACAGCTGCTGAATAAAACAACTCACTTATTTACCTCTATCAGACAAGGGAAAAAAAAAGGCAATTTTGCAACATAAGCAGAAGTTTTTTGGGGAAGGGAGGATAGGGTGATGCCTACAAGCCCAAAGACTAAACCTATTTTATTAATAAAGAACATTTAAACATAGACAGAAATTTACATACCACTTTGCCAACACTGACAAAAACTAAGGAAGTGGTTTACTCTGAAAAGTTTACACTCTAAATTCAGCAACACAAATGCATGAAGGTCAATCCTTCACAAAAGCAAAGAGAAGTGTCTAAGTGACAGGAAACAAGAGCTTGCTTGAAATGGCAAAGCATTAAAAGAAGAGAGGCTAGAAGGGCAGAAGTTGAACATTTTCTGTGTCTAAAAGCCACGTAAATTGGAACAAGGAAATAGAAAAGAGCCTGAAGTTAGTGGAGTGGAATGAGGGACAATGGGGTGGGTGAAGGAGCTCATTTTTTGAGTATTCCACACAGAACATAACAAGACCATTTGGGGTCATTTAACTCAGCACCCTACTCCTGGTAGTGGTAAGAGCCTACTCCTCAGAATATGTGATGGTGGACACTCTCTGTAGTCCATTCCCTTTGTACTCCCTCAGAATCCACAGCCACTGGATGAGGGGTGCTAAAGGGTACATGCCTGACTTTTCTCTTTGTATCTTTTTATGGACCTGTTGCTCATGAATTTGTTCAACCCACCTTTGAACATGCTGATACTATCTGCCTCCACAACCTCCTGCAGAAGAGTTTCCAGAACCTCACTACCTACTGGGTAGAAGGACCTCATCTGTTCTAAAATGACGTTTTAACAGTTTCAGCAAATATGTGTTTTCAGTATTATGGAATTTACTGAATAACAACTTTTGCCATACTTCTCTTCCAGTTGCTACAAAAACAAGGTGTGCTCCTTTGGGAGATTCAGATTTACAGGGCCTTCAACAAAATTAATTTGCAGCTTCCTATCTTTAATACTAGTCTATTTGATTGAGATTGACTGAGTAATTTGTTTTGCTCTCCATTTTCTGCCCTCTTCCTCCATTTCTCTGCCTGCCTTTCACTCCCTCTGTTTGCTATCACTTCCTCAACAGTATTTTTCCCACTCCTCACACCTCACTGATGTGCTTCTAGGAGGACATGGCTCAAGAGTCACATGTGACTCAGGCAGCAGTTCAAGGAGGTCTGCAAAGATACAGTGGGGCACCTGTTTCACATATTCTTCAAGGTATAGTATATTGTTGTTGTTCCTGTGATAAGATCATAAGTGCATTCACTTTATTACTAAATTACTATTTCACCTCCCAAGTGGGGGTGCAAAACAATCACCACAGCAAAACTATTGCTACACCTTGTATGCTTTACTGTTTCAAAAATCTACTCATGCCCAAGAAGAGAGCGGCCCATGGATGGTCCTCCCCATGCATCAAGAAGATGCCCTGTGTCTTCTGTTCCCTACAGTGCAAGGAGCAGAAAGTGGAGCTAAATTGCTGGAGCAGAAAAAGGATCAGTCTTGTCTCTACTTCCACCTTTGCTGCAACTATTCCAGCAACCAGTGCAAAATCATCTCAGTCACCCTAATGGGCCACCTCTCTCTGCTGTCCCTTATAGTCTCCGTTAATGCCTCGTACAATCTTGCTGCCATGAGTGGTTTTATGTCCTTGCCTGTTCCTCATCTGCAACTCATTCATCTCCCAGTCTTACCAATACCTGCAATCAGATTAACCTCACAAGAGGAGTGAAGGGATAGAAAAATTGCAAAGATATTATTCTAAAGAGAACACTAAGATTTCACTAGAGATTTCAACCCTGGGATGCAGCTGAAAGACAAGCAGCAGGGCAGCTGAAGGCCTGGCACTAGTTACATTCAAAACTTAGATCTCCCAGGTCACTCTTGTCACTACTGTACATCTTTCTGCCTGATTTCCTAAGTTACAGGGATGCTGTTGAAATTCAGTTTGAAGTAGGAAGGAAAGCATCACCACAACTTTAATGCAATGGAGAACTCAGTGAGATTCATGGTATTTTGAGACTTAGCATAGCTATTTAAAGCCTTCAGTCTTTTTTCTCTCCCACAGTCACCCAAGTGTAAGGAGGCATAAATACCTTTACCAGAACCCAAAGCACTACAAAATACGAAGAGAATCTCAAATGAAGAATTACCCCATCAAAAAGAAAGCTGGACAATTTTCGTTGATAAATAACTTATAAGAAAGACAAAGAGGACACTAACGATAAAGGCTTGTATGCATCACCTAATTCACCTCCTTTAAAAAGGTTACTAAGACATATAGAAAACACTGTGCAAATACAGTTTTACAACAATCTGATTGATCAGAAACTGCTGATAAAATGACCTTTTGTGGTATACTAGAGTATTGACCCAATTACTTTAAAATGGTATTATTACAACCGTGTACATCTTAGCAATCTTTCAAAACCATCTGCAGCAGCTAAACACTGCTTCAATGAAATAAATTGCACTTTCTCCACCATTTATAGGCCACTTCTCAGAGTTGCTACATTTGTTCAGAATATAAAATAACACACTGAAACCTTCTAGAAGTTGTCCACTTGAGAACTGCAAACATATGAAATCCATAACAGTCATAACCCAAATTAGCACCTTAAAACATCAATGAAGATATTCAAACTGCATCTAAAACCTTTGAGACAATTACCCTGGCATTTTTCCTTGTTGAATAATCCCTGTCTCCAACAAATCTGACAAAGTTATTAGACCGTATCAGAAGGATTTCTTTTTATCAATTCACCAACTGTGAAAAGACACTTTTGATTTCAGAATTAATTTTAATGTTTTGGGGCCTTTTCACTCCTGCGTGCAACTCCTGTACGATCCTAGGCATCAAAAGAAAACACACCAAGACCCCTCTCCTGATTTCTCCCAGCGAAACATTGGGATTAGCATGCTGGCCAAAATATTGCTCAGATACCCACAGCAGAAAGAGCATTAAATATTAGCAGTCCACCTACTCCAGAAAGCTCCTCCCCATTTTGCCTTTACAATTCTCAGTAGCAGATCAAAATTCTGTGTTTCCAGCAAGTCCAGCAGCTCCAGAGGGAGATATGAGCAATCTTTTTGAACAGTCATTTACACTGATACAAAGTACAAAATACATCTAGTAACATGCTTAACTGATTAGGTCCACACTCCCTTTTGACTCTAAAAGATGAAGCTCCTGAAGGAATTGAGACCTAAATTCTACACAGATTCACAGAATCACAGAAGCAAAGAAATCTAACAGGACTCTACATCATTAATTGTACAGCCTCTTTAATCCAATTACTTTGTATTTTCTCTTAAATGAACTGCCAAAACTTGGCCTGGACCCAGTTCTCCAAACAGCTCAGTTCCATCTTACATGACCCATATTTTCAGCTATGAAACTATGGAAGAGACTGGAGGGATTGAAGAGGTTCAAACACCACATCCACCCTGAGCTACAGTCTGCATGGCCCACTCTCCTTTTCTCCCCCAGCTCCCTTCCCCCAGAATCCAGGTTAATAAAGAGCACTGCAAATTAGATATTGAAGTTAAGCATACAGCTCTGCAACATCTCCTTGTAATGTCAATTAGCCCCTTACAAACAGAAAATAAGTATTAAATGCATGGTTGCAACCATTACACTTTCACCAAATGCCTTGGAATTTTAATTGCATGTTGCTGAAATTTGCAAATTGGCAAGAGAAACAAGAAAACCCCTCTGAATTCTTGAGTGCACAGTGCTTATTTTGACAGTTGTAGTTTATTTATAGTACTTGACAATACATGTTCTCTCCTCAGTTTTGTAATATAATGAAGTGAGCATTTAGACCTCCATTGCTAAGCCTCAGAGGGAAAATAAGTATAAATTTATTTCATTCAAATAAATCTACAGATTGGCAAGATTTTACTTATAATGACTAAATTGCATCACTAATTTAACTTAGTTTGAAACACTTTGTTTTGTAGAGAAAGCATAGCCCTTAACTTTGAGCGTGGTGTGTGTCTGCACAGGTGTGCAGTAATCTCTTAACCCATTCACATAAAACAGTATCCTTTTTTTTAGTACATTAAATGCTTCTGAAAAGGTGCTGCATGGAAGGCTGGTCTGTCATGTACAATTACAGAAGAGTGCAGGCAGAGGCTGCAGAAGTTTCACTACGCACAAACTCACTGATAACCTTAATCCACTGATGTACCAGTGCAGCTGAACTCTGTTTCCATCCCCAACACAACCCCCTCCAACAGCGGGACCAAAGCGAACATGTGAGAGACACAATGACACTGGCTCTCAAAACCCAGCCATTCTTCAAAACCACAAGGCTCTGGCAACCTGCTCTTGTTGAAATCTTCAAACACAACTCCATCCTCCTTGATCTCCTAGACAAGCCAGTTATCCATGGGTAATTTTGTCTTCATACAAAAAGACAAGACAGATCCAAGCCCTGAAGTATAAACAGCATACATACATTGTTTCCCGTTTATGTCTATGAAGTATCATGCACATACAGTGTATGTTTCTCAAAAGCAGACATATAAACTGCTGCTATACACATATCCAATATAAAAATCTAGACAAGTAGCACTGGAAAACAACTGAAGAACCAAACAAGACTGTGTAACCAAGAGCAAATACAAGAATTTGTCAGATAAAACATATATGCAGCATCATAAACACAGTTGCATAGTGCCCTCCCAGAGCAGCAAAACTGAAAGTCAAATAACAAAATTAAGTGGTATACAAGGGAGTGTGCACAGAAGGGACTTCGATCCTCTTTGTTCTTAGCCACGATACAATTTCACAGCCGCTCTCAAGATTCATCGTTTCCATGTTTGGCATGCAAGAGCACAGAATGTAGTTCATTTGGGAATTACCGAACCAGGACGTGCGAAGCAAAATCTACCACAGCATCAGCCAGCTCATGCCACAGTGTCCAAACAGCCTGGCCATCAAAACATTTCTGACAGTTTAAACAAAAACGGAAGTGGCTTCACAAAAGTTAATTCCCGCAATATTAACTAATCGATCCTCAGGAAAGAAACTGCTCCTGTGCAGCCTTTGTCTGAGTACATCGGGCAGAGGACTTTGCCTGCAGGAGCTGCTACCTCCACATCCTTAAAATCAGCCAGTGTAGAAATGTATTATTTTTACGGTTTGCAAGCTGGACCATACGCAGCTGCAGAGGATCTCTAAATTAGTTAATACACCATTTCAAAAGGAAGAGTTATTTCTCCAGGGATCATGTGCCAAACAAAGCAAGGAGGGAATACTGAACCACTGGTAGTTTGTACGACAAAAGATATTTTTCAACTACACACAGCACTAATTATGAAGGTCCTTCCTATCCTACATCTGGAAACTTCTCACAGAAAACACATTTTCAACACAACATAAGGTGAAAAAAGAAAAAAAAGAGTTCTAAAACCACTTTTGTAAGCTGATAATTTCACCTTCCTTAAAGGTGATAATATTTTTTTATTTCTACAAGGAAGCAAAAGCTGGCATTTGTGTCATTCCTGACCTAATAATTTGACTATGCACACTACGGAAAAAAGTCAGAATGAAATTAAGCTTGTTACTTAGAAAATGTTAAGACTGGAAAGTTTATGCTATAGAATATGATGGTGTTCAGGAAGGCCTATTTCACACATGAAAATAACAAAAACAACACTGATATTAGAGTTTGACAGTGACAATCTATCCTTAGATAATACGCTAGATTTAAAAGCAAAAGCACTTAAAGCATTATTGGAGTTTAAAGTATTGTAAAAATACATTTGCAAAAAATTACATGCACCATAAAAAACAAATGCAAGCAAGACAAATGCCAGACTTGCACAGTATGTAGATGAAATATATTAATTATAACATGAAGCTGTTGAGTTCAAAACTGCCTTTGAGCCACACATTTTATGCAGACTTCTCTCAAGCCAAGAAATATTAATTCCACACTGCAAAGTTTTGAAAACTATTAATATTCCATACGTTATAATGGCGAACACTTCTCCCCACTATCTTTACTGAGACACATATTTATTAAGTGCTGACAGTTAACTTTCACGAGACTCTCAAGGAGATCTGGTCCTTATTCTGCAAATTTACAAAAACTGGGCTGAAGGTGCCAAAAAACACAACTGTAGTTTATTATTATTTAAATAATGAATTTGTGATAGCATTTTACTCTGAAGCAATGGAAAGCCCTGCAGGCAAATGCCTCCTTCAACAAAGGTTTGAAAATTATTTTTGTTTAAACAACAGCTGGTCTTGCCTATATGGACTTAAATGAGCCATGTGGAGACAAACTTGTTTCAGTTTGGCTAAGATAGATTAAAAAACATTAATTCTAGTTAATATCCATTTTGGTCCCTCTACACAGATGGGAAAAATAACATTAAATTACCATGCTTACATACAGTCAATACCAGACACCCAATAAAGCACAAATTCAAAGCCCTGCTCATAATGCAACTGATGCACACAGCTCCAGCAGAACAGCTCAGCTGCAACTTAGCTTGAAACAAAAGAGATTTACATTCATTTCTCCACTTTGCCAGAGACTTCCTGCATGACCTTAGACAAGTCGCTTGTTTTTTGTGTACTGTAGCTCCCCGCCCCCAAAAATGGGAAAAACCACTTGTTCTATAACCTCACATCAATAAGCAGATCTGCTATCAGGAGATGCTTAGATACAGAGGTGGAATAAATTACACAAAGCAAATGAAGAGCACTTAAAGCTTTAATTAACTTCTCTTAAAGCTTTGGACACTTGATCACAGAGACAGAAGGAAAGCTTTTGCACAACAGTCATTAAATGTTACCAGCAAACAAAAGTTGAGACTGCCTACATAGCGAGATAGAACCGTATTTTGACATCTGCAGACCCAAAGCAAAGGCATGACACCTCCTCTGTCACCAGCATATACAAAAGACCAAAAGTAAGAAGTTTCTAGTTACCTTCTTTGAGCTCTAAAACAGGAATTAAACTTTCTGACATAAAACAAATTATGAGATCACCAGACACACTCTTAAAAGATTTTAAACACTTCAGGTCCAAACAGTCACTTTCCAATTCATATTAACCACTAACCACCTTTTGAACTTGAAAGTCATATTTAACTTTCATAACTCGGTATTAATATCTGGAGTCAAATCATCTTGCAGAAATTAAAGACCTCCAGAGCACTGGCCTACTGAAAATAATGAAGATGACTAAAAATCCATTCAGAAGTAGCTGCCAAACATCCATTACACTAGGACACTTACGAGGACAGCATTGCTCCCAGCAGGAACCCAGGAATTTGTGACATGTATTAAATATATCTTTTTAGAAAATGTTTTCAAGTCCAAAAATCTGCTTTTTGAATGCAGGCCAAACAGAGACTGTTTCCATGCACATATTCTGCACCTCTGCACAGCTGCACTAGCCTGTGAAAATCAAAATCACAGACTGAGGAAGGAGACACAAATGCAAAGGGAGTATGAGAAATGAACCAGCCAATGAGACACAAGCCCAGGTAAGCTTCTGGGGGACACAGGAAAGCTACGGAAAAACCAGAAGCAAGGAAGGTACTGAGGAGAGAGGAAGTTCTGGAATAAGCTTCCCCTCATATTACCCACATATGTGCAAAAACCACACAGCTGCTCAATCACAGGGTGTTGAGTGTGCTTGGGGTTTGGGTTTTTGGTTTTTGTTTTTTAAACAGATGATCTGTGGGTTACATACATGAAAACACAGTCACTGAAAGCTACAAAAATAAAAACGAAACATTTATTTTTAAGCTATTTTGTTTGAACTGTCAAATGGTTGTCATTATTTGTAATTCCATCTTGTATGCTGTATTTTATAAGAAGAAAAATACCTTATGTAAGATATTGTAAAACAGTTCTTACTAAAAATCGTTCACAACCTGAACCTTTGTCTTTCAATATGCAGAGCTGCTCTGGGATGTGTTAAATATTGTGAACTCCCATTACTGCAGTAAGACTGAAAGAAGAACAGTATTTTGCAGTGAGGCCAAAAATTAAAGCACAGCCAATTATGAACTTACATCAAACACCAGACACAGAACAGGGGAAAATACAAACATGGTGGTGGGGGGTGTAAGAACAGATGTCCAGAAAAAGAAAAAAGATTATGATGTTTCCAACATAACACAGGATACAGTTTTGGACAAACATTTTCAAATGTGACTTGAGGCTTTGACAATCCCTAAAATTGACAGCACAACAGGCAGTATGTGGCATCATACCTAATGCCCTGAATATGTAAGTTCTAAGATTAAACTTGCAGGAAAGAGCAAGATGCCTAAAAGGAGAGGACTGGCCTCTCCTCCAGTGACACCTGAAAAAAGTCTGTAAAGGCACAAAGGCAGCAGAGATATGAGGGGCAGGAGGTCAGAGGAAAGGTTAGAATAAGCAAAGTCATAAATGCAGGAGATTGAAACCAAGTTCTCAAACTATGTATTTAATATCTCCTTCACAGCATGCCAGTAATGTTCCTACAAAAGGAAAAAATATAAAGGAAAGCAGTGACACTGGTAGCAGGCTTCCCAAGAACAGATTTTGGCAACCTTAAACATCATGCAGCAACCAGAGTCTCTCATTTGCTTAATCTCCTCACAGTCATAAATTGACTATTTCTATTATTTTTTTTCACAAGAGGTGAACTTTCCCCACAACTGCAATAGCTGAAACTCATCTCACTGTTGTGGCAATCGGCACCTGCCTGCCTTTTTACAAACGAGTCGCTGCAGGGGCAAACCCCCAGTGCTTGACTGCACAACTGGAACCTTGCTAGCTATAAGCAGAGCTGCTCTTCTTGGCTCTCAGCACTGTGTTTACAGAGGTTGGATGACTTCACCCCAAGATGAGCAATACCAAAACTCCTTTGGTCACACATACACACACAACAAACCCCTCCACTCACGTTTTCCTACCTATCACCATATTAAAAGGCAGTAACAACTACACGAGTTTCATGCACTACTTGCAGGAGTTGCCAGCCTTCACTGTTACTCATCTGAAAGTCAAAAGGAATGCAGAATACTTGTAACTCCACTATGGATGAAGATTAATCATCACTATTTGTACTATTTTTTACCATTAGAAATATTTGTAAAGGCTGAAATAACACAAACTTAGTATGTGGGCCTTGAAGCACATTATCCTCGATGGTCTATGTAATTAAAAAAGAAAAACCAAAACTATACTACATTTTGACAAGTAGTCTGCTAGTTCTTTACCTGTGGATGAATCCAATTGAAACAAGGACAAATTAGGGTTCTAATATCACTTACACAAACCTTCAGAAGAAACATGCAATCTAACGTACTCATATACTACCACAACTTTTGGATGGGTTTGCAGAGCTCAGTCTGAATTCGCAGGACCTTGACCATCCAGACTCAGTAATCCAGAGAGCAAGTAACAGTTCCCGAGATGTGCTTCTGTGCTTCTTTTCCATGAAAATCAGGTTAAAGTGGGAGGAGGAGGAAAAAGCATGTGGACTTTGTCCTGATTCAGAGCTGGGATGCACACGGAACAGACATCTCCAGCCCAAGAACTGGAAATTTTGTAATATTCAGATAAGTCATTACTGTCCCTTAAACAACATTGTCACAGCTAAAGATTTCAAAACTTACTGGTTATCATCTCAACAGCACAAAAATCTTCTTAGTATCAGATTAGATGTCACACATCACATTCAATCTCTCCTTTAATTAATTATGATCCTAGGGACTGGTACTGAAAGGGTGGCTCTGGACCTGTCAGGCTAACACTTGTGCTAATGCCTCCCCACAGACTGACAGAGGCAAAAAGGTTCAATAAAAAGGTTCATGTACATTTGTAAATGGAAACTCAACACGAAAAAGACCAATTTAAACAGTTATTTATAAACATAATTTTCTCTGATTTCTGCTATTACCAACACCAATAAACATCAAACCTCAGCTACAGCAAGAAGATGGGAACAGAGTTATGCATTGGGAACTACAGCAAACACAGACCAGACTGAAAGCCTCTTTCCTCTTGGATGAGCAAGTATAACCAAAGATGTTACACTACTACTGCCTCCTCTCCAAATGCAAAGAGGTTCAGCAACACCATGCAGTGAAACAAATCAACCTGCCAGATGTTTTAAAAAAACAATGTAAGTTTCTAAAACATACTTAAAAACAAGCTGCTTTACAAAGGGCAACAGAATATCCCTGCTTTCTGTTTCATCAGCTAAGATGTATGTTCCAGTGGGGCACCCACTGATTTATGAATTTGCACTTCACTTCCACTGTCAGCTGCTGTTCACAACAGAACTCTGAGCTAAAAACCTCAGAGCATTCTCTGCTTCCTTGGCAGGACTCTTATTTATATAAGATTAATGCAGTCAGGCATTAGATTTATAAACCAAAACCAAAAACAAACAAAGAGAAAGTTTTCACACTCTTCTTTATAGACCAGTTTCTGAAACATACACACACAAAACAGTATAACATATTGAAAGGCAATTGTTAAAAACAAAACAAAACAACCCCCAAGACAAACAGAAAACTGGTCAAAACACATACAATCTCTGGAGGTATCCCCACCTGGAAACTATTTAAAGTCATGCAAGCATTCACAAAACTACTGTTGGCCACCTACGCGGCCGTTCCTGTGCACCATCCAGAGCCTCTAAAAGCAGTTACAACACATGGGCACACTTCAGCCCCTCACGTTCCCCCACCCTCCTCAGGTAAGGAATCGACACCAACCTGCAGTTGGGAGGTGGATCTAAGGTGATGTCAGCCAATTCCTTCTGAATCCTGTGGCAATAAAGCAAGAAGGAACAAAGGTAAGTCACTGTGTGGGACAGCAGTTAACACATTCTCCTTGCAGACATACTGTCACTGTGAGCTTGCCACAGCACATAAGAGAGGCACGCTCAGCTGCAGCCTCCCACCAGTCCAAACCCCCTGAGCAGGACAGGTGCCCTGCCTTGTTAAAGAGACAGGCAGAAAAGCAGACAGGCATCATGCACTGAACCCAGACAGGTGGACTGCTCTGCGTTCCCACAAAGATGCCAATCACACAGTGGAAAAGACTGTCCTCTTTGCTCTGCCAACCAGCCTGTAAATGAGGGGAAGCCTCTGCAAATGTGATGCACCAAGAGAACACTGCAGTCTGAAAAGGAATTTTGTCTTATGGGATTGAGAGAAACAGTCATTGCCAAATTGGCTCCCTCCTCTCTCCCCCAGCTTCTCATCACCATCCTGAGAAAAAAAACCCACAGCCCTGAGGGAGTCAATAACTGCGCCATTCTCAAGGACACTTTAAGGAAGGTGAATATCTATTTCTGAGGCTCCTGCACTTCCTACCACCTTCAATTCTCCCTTCTCTTCACCCTCAAGAGCCACAAAACACCCCCATGTCCCCTCCCTGGGACTCCAGACGCTCCCTCTCTCCTCTGTGCTCAGCCAACACCCTATCCTCCCAGCCCAGACTATTCTGGGCTTACGCTGCTTTTGCCACAAAACGCCCAACCAGCTATCATCCTCTTCCCTGGAGTCCCATTACTGTCACTCAGGCTTCCCTTCCAGATTTCCCCACCCAGCACTCAGCCTGCCTCCCTTCTCCTTTAAACTCAGCCAGCATCTCCTGCCACTTGTCACACACAAGAACCACAGCCTTTCCACAGGAGGCAGTTTAAAATTTTCTCCTTAAAAGAGTGAAGGGCACAACACACAAACACTGCTTGCCACTATCTATGTCAGTTTACCATGGAAACCTGCTAAGTGGAGATCTGGAATAACCAAACTGCCTAAATTCTACAAAGCCACAGAGAACTCAGTCGCTACGACAGGGTATTTGCATAAAACCCCAGTCACTTTAAACACGTACTGATACAACCTCTCTGCTGCTTGGCAAAGCTGTTCAGTGAGATGGTTTATTATTCTTACTGAAGTACTGCAAGTTTGCTTGAAAACCTCCATTTGTCAGCTTAGCTCCCTGGAGCAGGATGGTGCTGAATTCAGGTAACACACAGAATAAATAAAAAAGGGTAACTTTTTTTTGTTTGTTTGTTTGTTTTTTTAATGAGTAGCTCTGAAGTCGGTCCAAGCGAAGAAAACCAACTGACAGCTGTTCTGGATCTACTATTCTATGCAAGTGTCTCTCCCCACACATTATTATGGAATAAAAATTACTTTATTCTCAAAAAAAGCCCAAACCCACTCTGTGCTGTGAGCAAAGAGTATTTTAGAGCAAAATGTCCACAAGTGGGCTTGCTGTGGATTACTTATTCCAGTCAACATCCAACCATACACAGAAAATTCAATATAAGTGATGAGCAGACATCAGCTGTAATGTATTTGTTGGTAAAGATCTGGGGCTATACTACACCTCTCGCACTGCAGTGCACTCCACCAAAGCAAGCAAACTCAAAACTTCACAAGCGTTAATTAATCTCCAAATCAGTTCTGGAAAGAAAAAAAGACTCTCTAGACTCCAACTCACAAGAGAGCAAAACAGATGTTGAAATGCAATGACTTCCTTGGGACCACATAGCTTCCAGTAGCAGAGAAAAAAATAAAGTCTACATGTCAATCCTATACCATTCCCACAACAAATGCTAGTAAGGAAAAAGGAAAAGACAGCAGAAATAATTGAGGGTCAGAATAACAGCTCAGAAGAAGAAAAGCCAAGAAAATACTTGGAATAAGCAGGAAGAGGGACAAGAAAGCAGTGAAGTTGGGCAGACACTCACTGCAGCAAGACACTGAAAAAAGTGAGACAATAGCAGCTTCACGTAGAAAGGTTAAGCACAAGGGCTAGAGATGAGGAATGGGAGCATCAGGGGAACAGAGCAAAATAAAATGAGGAAGAAGGGAAGATGCAACAAATCAGTGAGAAAACTGACTGCAGCCTCACCTCTTGGCACTGGTAGATAGCAGTTTAGAGTTTTTACTCATGCTGACTTTGCTTTCCTTCTTCTTAGGTGTGCTTGTCTCTTTCTCTGTCTGTTGGTTGGAGGATGAAGATGAGGAGGAGCTGGTGCTGGCCCTCGAATCGTCATCCGACATAGCGACCCCCCCACCACACACCCCAACCTGGAGAGGAGACACCATGGGGCGTGGGGAACAAACAGTGAACACAAACACACACAGAGAAAGGCTGCTGACAATCTCACTCTGTGTTTGGGTCATGCTCCTTTTAAAGGATCCTCGTGTCTCTCTCTCCTCTCTAGGCCCTACAGCCATAGCAGGAGAAGCAGTAGCTTCCCCTGCCCTAGTAACACCGAGGATCAGGGGGAAAGGGACTTTAAAAGCTTCCTCTCAGAAAGCAAGTGTGGAATGAGAGGAGACTGGAACGAGGACAACTGCGAGGATCAGGGAAGCTCAAAGCAATTCTTTCTAATCTCCCCCAAACTGCACACACAAGAGGAGCCATCACCACCCACCACTACCGAGCCTAGGGGTGTAGGAGATAAAAATGGAACAGCTCCGGTCCCTTGGGTTCCCGGGAGGCACGTGGGGGAGGCAGGAAGGGATGGGGCCGGGGGGGTGCCCGTCGCCAGTTCTAAAATGGAAGTGGGGCAACACAGGGAAGACCCTGGCAGATGTGTGACCTGTGGTGGGGAAACCCCTGCCTGCTGGATAACCCCTGTCTGTAGGATCGGGTGTTGGAAGCCGTGAGGGAAGGCGGGCAGGCAGGGAGCAAAGCAAGGGGAAGGGCTAAGCAGGGAGCGGGGTGCACTGGTGGCACCCACCGAGGCCCACTGCACCGAGGGGCATATGCCAGTGGAGGGGGAAGGGAGCAGAGGGTCTGCGCCTGGGGAAACGTGGGGGGAAGGAGGGCCAGGGCCTACGAGGGGCGAGAGTGGAGGGCCTGGGGAGGCCGGTGTCAGGGAG